>JAJJWW010015875.1:442500-460000 GCA_023531295.1 Papaver armeniacum
AATTTTCTCGGTTTCTTTTGTAATATCTGCGAGATTTTTCTCGAATTATTGTAATCGTGAAATCTTTGTAATTCTGCGATTGTATCGCGTTTTGTAAATCAAATCAAAATCTTTTTGTAGGACCAGAATATCGCGACGGCAATACTTCACGAGATTAATAAACGACTGCGTCGCGAAGGAGTCGCATGGAGGTAAATAAATGACGTAATAGATGACGATAGTTAGAACATGAGGAAAGTATGAAAGACTTGGCGAGATTTAAGAGTGTTGCGAAGGCAAACAGTTGTATATTCACGAGTACTCGCGAGACGATTCCGAAAATAAGGGACGATGTATAGCTGTCACCCACTATGTAATACCCTATATAAAGGGTCGAGTAAGGCTGCGAAGAATCCTTTCACGCTAGAAATGCTGAGATGGGGAGGAATACCTCCCAGTGCAATCTACACCGCATTAACTGACATCTTTGATGGAACAAGCACATGCGGTACAACATATCAAGGCCTCTTAAGTGTATCTTTGCGGTGGGAGAACCATGATGCTATCTTGTGCAAATGGCCGCATCAAGCCTAATTGGAGAAGCACTAAAAATGGTTTGAGGGTCTAGAAACACAATCACATCATTCAATCATTTACAAGCCACGTTTCGAGGAGCATACACCCAAGTAACAACTCTTCACGACCCGGTATTAGAAGATGTATTCGGGTTGAAACAAGGGTTGGCGAGAGCTTAAGAGCGGATTGACAATAAGATGGAGAACCATGTGTAGCGAAATGGCCGGGGACGGGTTGAGGAAAGATATCTCATCCTCTCATTTTGTGAATGCTCTTTTCGCGACTAACTTGTTATACATTCAAATTTTAGAGTAAAAAAATACAATCACGATAAGCGGCGGAAGCTGAGAGTTACGGGAAGAATATATCGCCTTAGAAGAAAGACACAATGAAATGAATTCTTATCCGGTCGCGAACACAAACTCGAATGCGACGCAAGAAGCTTAAACATTACCTCGATTCATAAATCTGATGGCGAGCACTTCGCAGGGCTGACAAGCGGGGAAGGTGATGAGGGGGCGTAGCGGAAGATAGTAGCTATGGGAAGTCATGACCGAGGAGGTTTGAACAAAGAAAGGAACTACTACAACCGTAATGTGACAATAATAAGATTCAAAGCTAGATCATGTGCAAGAAACTTACGGTGGATGAAAGGCAATATAACCATGGAGGGCGGAAGTCGCGAGAATAGTATGGGAACCAATTAAAGATGCCTTCACTAAATGCTAGTGTGGAAAGATGCAGGAGGCTATACTTGTGATGGAAGATGTACCCAGCACCTTGGAGCGGGGGGATGGAACCCCACCGGGCGACGGAAGTCATGAGTTTTGTTCTTACCGCCGTTTCCATGGGCATCAAACAAATGATTGTAGAAACATAAAAGAATTATTCTTAGGATGATTGATCGGAAGTTAAATCACTTTCTAAAAGGAGAAGAAAAAGGCGGACATTACCACCACCACGAGATGCGCGAAGCGATGTCGGCGAAAGGAAAGGAAACATTTGTTGATAGAAGTTGGAACAAAAGCTAAAAATTTGAATTGCAACTCTATCGTCCTCTTATCTTTGTCGAAGATTTTCATGACAACGTGCTCGGTAGAGTCTTTGCGAGAAGATCTTAATGATAAAGAAATAATGAGCTGGCGAGAACACCGCGATTAGAAAAGTGGCGGTGAAGACCATTTCTTTTGCCCCGAGATGAAGTGCCAAAAAGGAAGAAACACATGATAGCCCGTTGGTTGTGAAACTAGAATTAACCGAAAGCAGTTGATGGGGAAGATGATGAGGCGAAACTTCTACAGGCGTCAACCCATCCTAATCGATTTCGGAAGTTCGATAAATATTCTCTTTTACCCACTTACAAGACGATGGGAGGAAAAGATGAGGATTTGATCCCCTCGACATACAAGATATATGGCTTTAATGGCTTTGCCAAACAAACCAAAGGGGAGAGGTTCACATGAGAATACCTCAAAGGATTATCAGCGATATTTTATTACGTGTGGTTGGCGTGGAATCTCCATATAATGCGCTGATTGGGAGGCCATGGCTTCATGAAATCTTAGGAGTCGCATCAACATATCATCAATGTATAAAATTTCCACATCCAAATGGCATTGGTATTATACAAAAGGAGATTGGAAGGAGTGCAACAATGTCATGGTAGATGTAGAAACTTTGCGAAGAAAAGAAATGCCAAAGAAAGGTTGGAAACAACATGTGAGAGATGAAGCTTGAGAGAAAGGAAAAATTGATGGTGGATATTTATAGAAGTAAGGACTGAACATACCTCTTGAGGTGAATGCCTAGAGACGGGCAAATATTATGGTAATAAAGAAGCAAAGGATAGGGAACAAAAGGCATAAGAAGTGAATAATCAACAAAAACGGGGAAAAGTAGCAATTGAAGTAATGATGTACGAGAATCTCGCATGACCAAGGATATATGGAAGTCAGTTAAGAAAAGAGAAAAATGAAAATACGGAATTGTGCGAATACTTCGCGAACAAAGTAGCAAATAATGAAACATGAATGATTGAATGATTTAACAAAGATGAATGAGTAAATGAATGGGACGAACCTTTATGGCGTACACCTAGTTCGCGAATAACATTTCGTAAGAGGCAAATGTAAGACCTAAGTCGTCATATAAGGGGTATCTCTCAACATGGCTCGGGGAAAGGTTGCAGCTCTGAAGCTTTGAGTCTCATGAGAATTTGGGGCCCATGAAAGCCTATAGGAAGAAGGTACCTTGGATTCCAACTATATATATAAGGTTATACCACAGTTGGGCGGCCAGGGTCTCTTCTTAGGAGTCGGTGTATGCTCAAGCGCGCAGAGGTACAGGTTGAGCGAGTGCCGGGATGGATGAACCTACCCTGGCCATTCTTGGCAAGTCTTGGCATATGTTGCACTCGCTAGAAGAAAACTCCACTTAGGGTGCGGCCTCGTAACCATAAACCCTATAGGTATAAGGGATAAGAGGCTGAAAACAACTAGTTGTTGTTAAAGGCCAGGATGGGAGGAGCTAGTCTTGTATGGCGATGTTTCGCCTCCTTGAAGGGAGAACAGGGGAGATGATAAAGGCGACGCTCTCCATTAGAAGTGTCAAAACGACGCAAATGTCATGAGGCTATGTTTCGCAAGAGAATTTAGGCTTGTCATATTTGTGCAATTATCTGGAGGCAATAATACTAACGCGAAGGTAAGGCGAGATCAATGGGTCTTTACACGAAAAGTGCACGGACGTCTGCGATTTCGTCGCAAGGCGGCTTAATGTCATGGGGCTTTATGTTCGCAAGGATATCTAGGCCTGTCATATTATCGCAACTAAAACATCTGCGGAGAGGCAAAAATACTTGGAAAATGATAAGACAAGATCAATGGGTCTTTACATGCAAGTGTAAAGGCGTCCTAACATTTTGTCGCGATGAAGAGTGGCGAGGGGAAGACCTCTAATTAGGGAGGTCGACTTGGAAGACCACACAAAAATGATAAGGCAAGGTCAATGGGCCATTGCATGAAAGTGTAAAGGCGGCTTGCGACCTTGTCGCAACAAGAAGCCAGATAAAATAAAGACTAAAGACTAGAAATGATAAGGCGAGATAATAAGGAAATCCCGCGACCTCGTCGCAGCGATATATTTCAATAACAATAAAATAATTATCCAACAAAATACATGATGACAACTAAAATCTTCCATACGAAGATAAATAACGAGAGGCAAGTATGGGAATGGAAAAGATGAAATATTGTTATTCATCTTACGATGAAAGAGTTATACATCAATAATGTTAGCAATTATATTACAAGGAAGAACTACCAAAAAAGGGGAGTAAAGATTGAATTCGGGGGAAAAATCCAAGAAATACACTATAATAAGGATAGAAATTACGGATATTACAAGCGAAGAAAACAAAAGAGTTATCTCTTTGGTGATTCTTCTTCTTCATCGATTCTTGGACCTATTATCCTCATCGCTTGAGTTTTTCTTAGCCGCCATCCTCGCTATCGAAGCGTCCGAGACGGTGATTCTCGGGAACCTTTTCAAGGAGCCAGGGATATGAATGCACAGGGATATTGTGGTCCTTACAAACAAACTCCATGGCTCCATTCACGAACAGACATCATTATTAAAGTTCTCCCTTTGTCGTTAGAAATTGTTTCTTCAACTTGGAATATTTATTCTCGCGAAGGAGAGATTCTTTGCGATTTGTTCTTTTCGGTTTGAGTTCTTCAATTCTCTATTTGGAAAATTCTGGCGAGTTGTTCTTTTAGATTCAAGCTCTCTAATTCTAACCTGAAGCCTCTTCTCGGATTCTGCAAAATAAGAAACAACAAGTTAACAATTTACAAGCAATACTATAGAAGTAAGAAACGTGTAAGGTATAATAAGTAACCTTCTCTATCGGATATCATATCTTTAATCAAGGAAGTATGCTCGGCATGAAGACTAACATCAACACCTAGGTTATTCCTGGCATTATCTAAAACCTTCGCAGCCCGGGCGAATTCATCATCACTACTAATAACAAGAAGAGAACGAACTTGCTCTTTCATTTGTTTAAGCATGGTATTACGATGAAGGAGTTCATCTCGTTCAACTTGCACCAAGAAGAGATTTGTGGAATTCTGCTAATGCTGTGCACCTCTGTTAGTAATGCGATCGTTCTCATCTATGAGATCACTAATTTTCTTTCTTAAAGTCTTGATCTTCTTCTCGGAATCAAGGTACATTCGTTTAAAGCGATTAGTTAAATTTAAACTAGATACGTATTCGATCTCAAGAGATGATATTTGGATTGAAGATCCTTTAATGAAAGGAGGTTAGTTTTATTGGAGGAACTACTTAGAGATTGATTGAGGTGAGCGCGAAGAAGATCATTATCCATAGGTTCAGGAAATGTATGGAGAAGAATAGCCTCATCGGAGAGATTATATACATCTGCGAAGGTAATAAGTTAGGCAGCAATATGCAACCGATAAAATAGAAATGATAAAAGGAAGTAAAATCTTATACCATAAAGTTGTTGATTAGCGTTCGAAGAGTGGACACCCTATCCCTTTGGGAGTCAAGTTCGGTATTTAACTTTTGAATTCTCTCGTCTTTATCGCGAGATGACGCAGCTTCAATTTCTAATTCTCGAATCTTCTTGTTCAATTGTGAATTCTTCTTTTCAAGATTGTTGCGTCTTCTCTCGAGATCGAGGCAACTACAAAAAGTTCTTCCAACCTATAAAAAGAAGATAGAAAAATCATTAATATATATATATATTTAAAAATTTAAAATTAACGGGAAATATGATTGCATACGTACCAAAGATCCAAGTGCATTCGAAGTCGGGAGACACAATTCTAGAGGCTCCATTGAAAGAATTGTGCCCTCTAATAAAGTAGCATTACACACGTTTGCGAGAGCCCGAAAAGAGAAGCTAGGGGAGCATCTCCCATTCCTTGGAAGCGAGTGCGAGAAGATGCTAGATAAGCGATCCATAGAAGAAGCTGAGGTCGACGGAATCTTCTTGGCGAGAGAGAGGATTCGAGTCATGGTTATCCTCGTCGGAAGATTCAGAGCTTGAGCTAAGGCGAGAAGAAGATTGGACCTTTCGCTTCTTAGTTAATGGAGCGAAAGATTTACCCTTGCGAGCGACGGTTTTACCCTTACTTTTAATCTTCGCGGCTCTGACTTCTTGACTCCAACCTTCGCACACGGTTAAAGATAAGAAATGGAGGCAACAATATTGATAAGAAATTCAAATAACAAAACAAAGAAATGTTTCTTACTTCACTCGTAAGCGATCGGAGTATCGTCGAGTACTCTCAGACGGATTATCCTTGTACTTTCTTCTCAATTTGGCGATCGAGAAATTTTACAAACTCAACATATATAAAAAGAAAGTTGCAAAGGCAAGATTTAAAATGGAGAAACATACCTCATTGCCTTATCGGGCCATTTGAATTCCCAAGGATGATACCCGGCGAGATTCGCGGGAAAGAACGTGCGACACCGCGATATAAGGGCCATTTAAAATCAAGGGTACAACCCACCACTTCTCATCTTTGGAGTGGCGGAGTAGTATTATTGCCGGGTGCCAGTCAATATCTTGCATGAGTAATTTATCCTCGGGACATTATCCTTCTTTTCGGGCGAATGCCTTGTGAATTCACATTCCTCATCTTTATCTTTGAATAATTTTCAAAAAAGTTCTCTACGAGTGTATTTCTCGGCATTTATTTCCAAGTCTGCGGAAGTCGGGGTTTCTAACGGGGTAGGATATAAAGATCCTTTGCCCGGCACCACGGTTCGCGAACTCGAAGCATTAGGCGAATGCAATCGCCACATAATTGATAAAAACGCCAAGAGAATTTTCATGGGCCAAGATTTCATAAAATAAGGGCATCTCGAGGTTGTATAAGGGAATGGGAAGTCTGCGAGAAGGCGACCTAGCGAGACTATAATTTTTGATCATCGCATTGATGATCGAGAACGGCTTTTGCGAAAAAGGATAGATGAAGGTTCTTGATCGGGAATGGTTGATAGAGTAAAACCTTTTCGAGCAACTTACTGTTGAACTTCAAAAAGAAGCTTTGTATGCACGACTAATGGAGGCCATTATCGGTATGGGAATGGATGGGATGTTAAAGTTAGGATCGGCGCCGAAAGGACGAAGAAAAGATTTGCGATGGGGGGCGCAAGTGCGGAAGGAGAGAGTCGAAAAGTTGCGAGAGAGAAACTAAAAGATGAAAAGGAGGAAAAGAAAACTATATATAGGGGAAAAGATCCTCGAGAAAAACGAGGTCATTTAATGCGAAAAGAGACATGAATGGTCAAGAATAAGCGGTTGAAAGAGGCGTGTCAGAAAAGACATTAATAATCAAAATTCGTGTAAAAGTACAAAGCCGAAACAGGATAAAGATAAGCAATCGCGGCAACAATATTGTAAAAATCTCATGATACTCTTCCCTTCGCGGGAGAAAATGAGGAGAGAAAGGAGACGATGCCGTATATATCTCAAAGAAGCTTCGGAACTTTGCAAAGAATAGAGGCAAGTCGTACTTTTCAAGGAAAGTATTCTTTTGCTCGTTCCTTCATTGATTAAAATCAAAGATCGCTACCACAATAGATTTTCCTTAAAGATCGCTTGTCAAGCAATATTCAAGGAAAAGAGGCAAGATGTAGGACCATAATATCGCAACAAACAAGGTTCGCGGGACTAATAACAGCTGATGTCATCGCGAAGGAGTCGCGAGAGCGATTTCCCACAACACACCCCATGTAATATTTCATAGATCTAAATCTATTTCATAATCAAAATAAAGATTAAAGTGCTAAAATATAAATTGAGACACAAGATTTACGTGGTTCGATCAATGTGATCTACATCCACGCGGTTAGGGTTCTTCACTATGATTATTGAAATTACATTTGGGTTACATTGGGAATCTCCATTAATGGATATTTAATAAAGCTCTAGATCTAGTTTTAAGGAAGAAGATGATAAAATAAAGTCTCTCTCTCTCGCTAAAAATATCTCTAACCTTTACCAAAATTGTCCTCCTTTTTCTCACTGCTCTCCTCTTTATATAGGTGTTTACATAGTGGATGAAAGCTAATAGGGCCCCCATTTTTGGATCTAGCTTACGGTAACCTCACGAGCTTGTAAATGTTAATTTCGCAAATATCTTTAATTTCGCTAAATTACCACACTTTACTCATGTTTACACTTTGTTGTCATCTGTTATGTTATTCATGTAATTATTTTACGACGTCCTGCATAATCGTGTTGATGAGATTTTATTTTGTTGTGTCGTTGTTGCGATATTTGGATCCTACATCTTGCCTCTTTTTCCTTGAATATTGCTTGAAGAAGCGATCTTTAAGGAAAAATCCGTTATTATAGTAGTCTTTAATCTTTGTTGATGAAGGGCAGGCGAAAGAATCTTGGACTTGAAAAGTACGTACTTGCCTCTATTCTTTTGCGAAGTTAAGTATTAAGTAATTAGAAGTATCATCCTGAAGTATACGAAGTATGAAGTATGAAGTATCTTTGAAGAAGTATAAAAGTACTTAATCCTCGAAATATATAAAAGTATGAAGTATCCTTTGAGAAGTACAAGAAGTATCAAGTCCTTGATTCCGAATAAAGTATTGTGAAATTATTACTCACGTTCTTTGCCTCATGTTGTGCTGTAATGCAAATAAAAATTTAGATTAGTATTCAACATTTATTTTATCAAACAATTTCATTTAATTGCTAATTCAAATCGTTTTTCTTTGTTTTGATTTCCTTTGTATAACTTGTTTTCGTCTCATCAGATAAACATCTTTCATGGAATGTAGGACGAGAATATCGCGACAGCAATACTTCACGAGATTAATAAACGACTGCGTCGCGAAGGAGTCGCATGGAGGTAAATAAATGACGTAATAGATGACGATAGTTAGAACATGAGGAAAGTATGAAAGACTTGGCGAGATTTAAGAGTGTCGCGAAGGCAAACAGTTGTATATTCGCGAGCACTCGCGAGGCGATTCCGAAAATAAGGGACGAGTATATTTGTCACCCACTATGTAATACCCTATATAAAGGGTCGAGTAAGTCTTGTTGTAAGGGAGAGGTCTTTTTGAATTGTGAAACAAGTCATTAGGAGAGAGAAAGGAAAGAGATTGTAATTTCTTTAGCTTTGCTCTACATTTCTTTGTAAATCTTTCAAGAAAACAATTAATAAAACACATCATTGTTCATCTCCCAATGGATTGATTAAACAGATTTGAGTGAGGGGTGTAGTGTGGGAAATCTGCAACTACATATGCGCTAGAAACGAGGGAATGAAGAAGATCAACCTTGTGAATTGGAAGAATTAGGGATAACAAGAAAGAAATCTTGAATAATTTTTAACAAGTTACTAAAATTAAGAAATGGCTAGGAGAAAGAATGCATCGAGAACAACCAACAATCATAAGGAGAAGTGGAAGATTAGTGGGAGAAAGAAGAAATGAAGTAGGTGAACCATCAAGGATAAATGCAAGAAATGGAGAAGAAGATCCAATTGACCATCAATTCAACCACCAATTCAACCATCAACTCAACCACAATTCACCATTCAACCATCAACCATCAACTCACCACCAATTCAACCAGCACTAAACGAGTAATCGATTATGATAGAGTGAGCGTGCATACATGGAGATCGAGATTCTACGGAAGAAAAGAAGAAGTACAACAGTTGATGAATAATAGACGGGAAGAGAGAAATCGAGAAGAGATGGGAGAAACAATTCGTGGAAATGAAGAAATCGCGGCATTAGAAGCCTTTGAGACAAACAATACACGAAGAAAGGCGGTTAGAAGCAGAAGAACGCGCGAATCTAACAAGGCAAAACCACGAGTTGAGGATGGAAAATAGGAGGCTGCAAAACAGAAGGTCAAGAAGTAGTAACGAGATCGAGATCGGTATCGAGTAGAGAAAATGGGAGGAGAACATTGCACTGTAGAAAACATTAATGAAGAAAATTTGGAAAGAGAGTTAAGTCATGGCGAAGGAGGTCGCGAAGAGAGAACTAATAGAAAATCGTTATATTTTGGTAAACAACCACGATGATGGAAATCAAGAAGATAGGCGGCCTCGAGGACAGAATAACCCAATTAATGAAGAAAATCGGGAGGAAAGAAGAAGAGCACTACATGGGAGAGAAACACAAAGGAAACAAAAGGAAATTGAAGATGATATTGAAAAGCATTACATTGAGCAAGCACGTCTAGCTCGCGAGAGAGAGAGATTGAGAGCGAGAAATGGAAAATCGGGAATTAGAAGAAGCGATCCGGCGAGAATAACCATGATAATCGAGAGAGGAGGCGTGAGCGAAATCGCAATGATGGAGACATTAACGAAAAATACGAAAGAATACAAAAAAAGTAGACACGAACGAAGAAGGAGAAAGCGAGAATTAAAGAGACCGATCAATTGATTACGAGGCAAATGAACAAATTCTGCGAGAATTGGCGAGAGATGAGAGGAATATTGAACAACGAAGAGAAGGAGGAGGGAGAAGGCGGTTAGATGAAGCTATCGCGGAGGCTGCGAAAAATCCTTTTACATTAGAAGTGCGGTTAGGAGGAATACCCCCAAAATGCAACTTACCGGCGTTAACTGAGCATTTTGATGGATCCACTTGTGCGGTACAACACATCAAGGCTTATGTGAGATGTATGCTACAATGGGAAAACCATGACGCTATATTATGCAAATATTTTGCGTCAAGTTTAACGAGGAGAAGCATTGAAATGGTTTGAGGGTTTACCAAGGAATACGATCACATCATTCAATCATTTACGAGGCTATATTCTTGGGGCGTATATAAGTAACAACTCTTGCGACACTGGCATTGAAGATGTATTTGGGTGAAACAAAGAGTTGGCGAGAGTTTGAGACATTTAAGCTGTCGAGATGGAAGACGATGTGCGGCGAGATGGCGGCGGGGTAGATGAAAGATACCTCATCTTGTCATTCATAAATGCTATGTTCGCAACCAATCTATTATATGTTCGGGTTTTGAGTTAAGAATACAATTACAATGACTGAATTACGAGAGCTCGGGAGGAATATATTGCTTTAGAAGAAAGACGAACGAGATGGAATCTTACCCGGTGGCAAGCACAAATTCTAATGTTGCGAATGGAAGTTTATTACCTCAACTAATACACACGGTGGCGAGCACATCGCAAGGTCAACAAGAAAAGAAAAAGCGGTTGATATAGAACCAAAGTTAGTAGCTATGGGAAGTCGCGATCGGGAAGAGTTTGAAAGAGAAAGAAATTTCTAAAACCGTGGCGGAAACAATAAAATTCAAAGACTTGATCAACCACAAGAAACCTATGGAGGTCAAAGGTATAATTCGCAAGAGACTTATGGAGGCGAGAGCGAATTATAATAGAGGACGAGCGAAGTCGCGAGTAGTGTGGGAGGAAATTAAAATGCCGCCATTGAATGCCGGTGTGGAAAAGATATGGGAAGCAATACTTTTGATGGAAAATATACCAGCACCATGGAACATGGGAAGTGAGCCACCACACTGGAGATAGAAGTCATGAGTTTTGTTCTTACCATCGCTTTCATGGGCACCTAACAAATGACTGCGAAACATCAAGAGAATTATCCTAAGAATGATTGATCAAGGAAACTAAATCACTTTTTAAAAGAAGAAGAGAAAGTTCAACATTTACCACCCCCCGGCAAAGGGAAAAGAAACATTCGTTATAGAAGTTGGGGCAAAGGCTAAAAATTTGTTTTGCAACTCCATTGTACACTCATACAGCACTATTGAAGATTTTCATGACAATGTACTTAGTAGAGTTTTCGCGAGAGATGCTTTGATGATAAAGAAGTGATGAATGTTGCGAAGACATCGCAGACTAAAAGAGTGGCAAGCTGCAGATTATTTCTTTCTCGGTGAAGAAGTACCCAAAGGAAGAGAAATACATGATAGCCCTTTGGTTGTGAAGGTGGAAATTAATCCAAAACCCATTGATGGCGAAGATGATGAAGCGGAAAATTGTTGGGCAATCAATAGAATATTGATTGATCTTGCGATTCGATCAACATTCTTTTCTATCATACTTACAAAACTATGGGAGGAAGAGATGAAGACTTGATCCCTTGACATACAAAATATATGGTTTCAACGGTACCGCGAACAAGCCCAAAGGAGAAGTGCACATGAGGATACCCTTGCGGGGGTTATCGGTGATATTTTGTTTTGCGTAGTTGATGTGGAATCTCCCTACAATGCATTGATTGGAAGACCATGGCTTCATCAAATTGCAGGCATAGCATCGACATACCATCGGTGCATAAAATTTCCACATCCTAGCGGTGTCGGAATTATAAAAGGAGATTGGATAGAGGGGCAAAAGTGTTATGAGGTGGATGTAGAGAGTTGCGAAGAGAGAACAACAAAAAGAAAGGTTGGAGGAAGAATGTACGGGATGAACAAAGAAAAGAAAGATTAATGGTAGATGCCATAGAAACAAAAGAAGAAGAGATCTTTTGAAGTGATTTGCACAAAAGCAATGAGTATCATGATGCAAAGGAGACATTGAAATGGTGGGTGATGCGGGCGCGAAGGAAGTAAGAATAAAAGGTGTAAAAAATGAATAATTGCGAGAAAAGATAACAATTTAATGATGAAAGCATGATAAGGATAAGAGGCGAGAGATGATGGTTGCGGAAAAATTGTGCGAGAATCTCGCCATGAAGAATGTATACAAATCTATTGAATAATGGGCGAGATTGTGCGATAACCCATGAGACAAATGATTGAATAAATTGATAAAATGAATGAGTGAGTGAATGGGACAAACCTTTATGGCGTACACCTAGTTCGCGAATGATATTTCGCAAGAGGCAAATGTAAGACCTAAAGTACGTCATATAAGGGGTATCTCTTAACATGGCTCGGTGGAAGGTTACACAGCTCCTGAAACCTAGGTCATGGAAATTTGGGGCCCATGAAAGCCTATCAGGGGAGATACCTTGGATTTCCAACTATATATATACGGTTATACCACAGTTGGGCCTTGAGGGTCTCTTCCAAGGAGTCGGTGTATGACCAAGGCGCAGAGGTACGGTTGAGTCAAAGTGCGGGGAGCATGGAACTTCCTTACCACTCTTGACAAGTCTTGGCACATCTTTGCACTCGGCCAGAAGAAAACTCCACTTAGGGTGCGGTCTCGTAACCATAAACCATATAGGTATAAGGGATAAGAGGCTGCGAAAACAAGCAGTTGTTGTTAAGGCTGGATGGGAGGAGCTAGCCTTGTATGGCCGATGTACGCCTCCTTGAAGGGGCAACCGGGGAGAAGATAAGGCGGCACCCTCCATTAGGGAGGTGATAAGTGTCAAAAAGACGCAAATGTCATGAGGCTTTATTCTCGCAAGAGAATTTAGGCTTGTCATATTTGTGCAATAATCCTGAGAGGCAATAATACTAACGCGAGGGTAAGGCGAGATCAATGGGTTTTTACATGAAAATGTAAGAACGTCCTGCGATTTTCGTCGCAAAGGCGACAATGTCCGGGATTTTGTGGTCGCAAGAACATTTAAACTTGCCATATTATCGCAAATATAATGTCCTACAAAGGCAAAAATACTAAAAAAATGATAAGACAAGGTCAATGGGTCATTATATGAAAGTGTAAAAGGCGGCTGCGATCTTGTCGCAATGAGAGGTGGCAAAATAAGACCTTTACTTAGGAAGGCATAATAAGACCACACAAATAATGATAAGGCAAGATCAATAGATTTCTTAATCCATGAAGATATCTTGCGATCTTGTCGTGATGATATGTCAAAAAAAAAAAAAAAAAAAAAAAAAAAAAAATGATATATATATCTCGCGAGAATGATTATATTATTTAACTCGCAAAGTTGATTATATCTTATGAGCGAGAGCGAGAGGCAAGTGTGAAGTTATAATTATAAAGAAGGGTTGTTTGATTAATATATACGAACAAAGGGAGCAAAAGTTGAAATTTACATTCAATAGTCAAAGATATATGTATACGAGATATTACAAGAAATCAAAGAAGAAAGAGAAGTTATTTCTTTCTTTGGTTCTTCTTCTTCATCGATTCTTGGGTTTCTTCTTCTTCATCGATTCTTTGGTTCCATCACTCTCGTCGTCAGATTCTTCTTCTTCATTAGCTTCACTATCGAAACATCGAGACGCAGGCAAGTTCTCGGGAACTTCTTGGCGAGAAAGGGATATGAATGAAGAGGGATGTTGTGATCCTTACAAACTATTTCCATAGCTTGATTGCGAAAGCGAACAACATCATTATTAAAATTCTTGACTTGTAGTTTGGAATTCTTTGCTTCAATTTAGAATATCTATTCTCGCGAAGAGAGAGATCTTTTGCGAGACGCTCTTTTTCGATTTCAAGCTCTCAATCCTTGTCTGAAATCTCTTTTGATTCGAAAACATGAGGAAATGAATTAATTTTAATAATACAAAAGGAAAAATAACGAGAAAAGTAAAGAAGTATAACAAACAACCTTCTCTTTCAAAGATCATATCCTTGATTAAGGTAGTTTGCTCGGTGCGAAGACTAACATCAACACCTAAGTTATTTCTAGCGTTATCTAAAACCTTCGCAGCCCAGGCAAATTCATCATCATTATTTATGACAAAAAGTGAGCAATTTGGTCTTCTCGCTCGCTAAGCATGGTATTCGACGAAGGAGTTCATCTCGCTCAACTTGCACATCAAGGAGAGATTTTTGAAATTTTGCTAATGCTGTGCACCTCTGTTAGTAATGCGATCTTTCTCATCTATGAGATCACTAAATTTCTTCCTTAAAGTTTTGGTCTTCTTCTTGGAGTCAACGTACTTTCGTTTAAAAAGATTAGCCAAATTTAAACTAGATCTATGCTCGATTTTTAAGAGATGATGTTTGGATTGAAGATCCTTTAATGAAAGAAGGTTAGCATCATTTGAAGAACTACTTAGAGATTCATTGAGGCGAGCAAGGAGTACATCATCATCCATGGGCTCGGGAAATGAATGAAGAAGAATGGACTCTTGGAGAGATTATATATGTCTGCGAAAATAGTAAATTAGGCAAAGAAAAGTAAATGGTAAAATAAAAGAAATCGAGGAATAAAAATTGTTATACCATAAAGTTTGCTTATTTGCGCTTTCAAGAGTAGATACTCTATCTTGTTGAGAAGTAAGTTCAGCCTCCAGTTGTTTAATCCGTTCATCCTTCTCGCGAGATGGCGCATGACCCCAATTTCTAGTTCTCGAATATTCTTGTTCAATTGCAAGTTCTTCTTTTCAAGGTTGTTGCGTCTTCTCTCAAGGTCGAGGCAGCAACAAAAGCAGCTCTCCCAGACTGTAAAAAAAAAAAAAAAAAAAAATATAGAGAAATAATTAAAGATAAGAGCGGAGTCACAAAGAGGTAAAGAGGTGTGAACATACCAAAGCATTGAGAGCATTTAAAAGGCTGGGTGTTATTGTTCGAGAAACTCCACGAAAAGACTCGATATCCTCCAACAACGGGGCATCACGAGATCTTAGCGATAGTTTCGCAAGTAGCGGACAAGTTGCTATCGCCAAAACCTTGCATAGAATCGGTAAAGACATTAGATAAAAGCGCCATAGCGAAGTATACGAATGACTTCCCTTAGCGAGAAGAGGTGCCAATCTCATTTTCATCTTCCGAATTCTCGCTAGATTGGGAGTTAGAATGTGAAGGAGGTTGGAGTCTCCGTCTTTTGGAGGATGGGCGAGAAGATTTGTCCTTGCGAGAAATGGCCTTGTTCTTGCCTTTAGCCTTCGCGACTTGACTTCTCCATCATTAATCTTTGCGATTTCAACTTCTTCAACACCAATCTTCACACACGAATAAAGATAAGAAAGCAGAGGCAACAATATTGTTTAAAATAACAAAAGAAAATGTTTCTTACTTCATCAAGTGAGTGATCGAAATATCGCCTTGAGGATATTTGGTGAGGATTCTCTTTGTATTTCTTTCTCATTACGGTGACCTAAAATTTTTCTAAAAAGTTAATGAAGGCAAGAAATGGAAGACATAGCGAAGCAAATCTAAAATGAATGATATGTATATACCTCTTTTGTCTTCTCGGGCCACTTAAATTCCCAAGGATGATAATTCGCGAGATTGGTGGGAGTGCATGTGAGCTGCGATATAAGGTCCACTCGAGAAGAGAGGTACAACCCACCACTTTTCATCTTTGGAGTAGCGAGGATATTATTTTTACCCGAATGCCGGTCAATGTCTTGCATAAAGCGGTTTATCGGCATCAACGTTATCATTTTTCTTCAATCGAACACCCAGCGAGATTTATCGTTTCTCATAGTTATGGTTGAATAATTTGCAAAGAAATTATCCACAGTATACTTCTCGGCAACTATTGGTAAATTCGCAAATTGGGGATTTCTAACATTGTCGGGATATAAAGATCCTTTACAGGCACCACGAGAGGCGAACTCAAGCATTAGGCGAATACAATCGCCGTTCAATTGATAAATAGCCCGCGAGAATTTCTCGTGAGCAAGAATCTCATAAAATAATGGTATTTCGGGATTATATAAAGGAATGGGGAGCCTGCGAGAAGTTGACCTAGCGAGACTATAATTTTCGATCATCACATTGATGATCGAGAAAACAATTTTGCGAAAGCATAGATGAGGATTCTTGATGTGGAATGGTAGATAAAGTGAAACCCTTTTCTGTAATTTCTTTTGAATATCGGTAAAATGAGGAGCGTATGTACGACCAAGTGAAGCCATTATCGAGTATAGGAATGAAGGGAGAAGTGAAGAATTGAAAAAAGCGATAGCGAAGCGCAAATTGCGGAAGGAGAAAAATGAAGAAAAGTTGCGAGAGGGAAAATAAAAAGAAGAAGAGAAAGAGGAGAAAACTATATATAGAGAAGAGAGTTCTCGAGAAAACAAATGCATTTAATGAGAGAAGGGACGTGAATGGTTAAGAATAATCGGTTGAAAGAGACGTGTCAAGAAAAGAGTGGAAGAAGAAAACACTGTAATAAATTCCGTACATAAACAAAGCAGTGAAAATAAACAATCGCAAGATAAAGATAAGCGGTTGCGGCACTTTAAAATATTGGTTCTCATGACATTCTCTTCTTCGCGAGAGAAGACATGAGAAGAGGCAAGATGTAGGACAGAATATCGCGACAACAATACTTCACGAGATTAATAAACGACTGCGTCGCGAAGGAGTCGCATGGAGGTAAATAAATGACGTAATAGATGACGATAGTTAGAACATGAGGAAAGTATGAAAGACTTGGCGAGATTTAAGAGTGTTGCGAAGGCAAACAGTTGTATATTCGCGAGCACTCGCGAGACGATTCGAAAATAAGGGACAGTATCATTTGTCACCCACTATGTAATACCCTATATAAAGGGTCGAGTAAGTCTGTTGTAAGGGAGAGGTCTTTTTGAATTGTGAAACAAGTCATTAGGAGAGAGAAAGGAAAGAGAGATTGTAATTTCTTTAGCTTTGCTCTACATTTCTTTGTAAACCTTTCAAGAAACAATTAATAAAACACATCATTGTTCATCTCCCAATGGATTGATTAAACAGATTTGAGTGAGGGGTGTAGTGTGGGAAATCCTGCAACTACATACGACCTGCTGCTTGCATTCATGTCTCACGACCAAGCTGTGCTAGCCTGCCTCTGCGAAATAATCACCTACTTTCTTCTCGCGAAATCTGTTGCGAAAAATCCATCACGAAATATACACGTTCGTTGGGATTTGAACTCGCGACCATGAACTCATTAACCCGCAAATAACCAATGTCTTTTGCCTCTTGTTTGCGAAATAATGAAACAACCTTGCGAAATTGTCCATTTTTTCCCCTCTGTAAAAAGAAAAAAATTATGCTCGCAAGTGA
>JAJJWW010015875.1:465000-505000 GCA_023531295.1 Papaver armeniacum
GTATTTTTAAAATGCCACAACTGTTCATATTTATCTGTTATGATCCCGTACTTTTACACAGAATTTATTACACATGTTTCTTCTTCCACTCTTTTCTTGACACGTCTTTTTCAACCGTTTTTACTTGACCATTCACGTCTCCTCTCGCATTAAATGCATTTATCTTCTCGAGAATTCTTATCTATATATAGTTTTCTCACCCTCCTCTTCTTCTTTTTTACTTTCTCTCTGCAATTTTTCTTCAATTCTCCTCCTCCGCAATTTACGTTTCTGCTACTGTAAATCTTCCTTTTCTTCTTTCTCTTGATCTTCAATTCTCTAATCATTCCCATATTCTGAGAATGGCTCCATCCGGCCGTAAATATGAAACTCTTTGGGGTGAGACTCAAAAGAATTTACAAGAAAGAGGTTTCACCTTGTCCACTATTCCCAATCAAGAATCTTCATTTATTCTTTCTGCAAAATTGTTTATTGATCATCATTGTGATGATCAGAAAATCATAATCTCGCTAGGTCAACTCCTCGCAGGTCTCCCATTCCTCTCTACAATCCCGAACTGCCCTTGTTCTATGAAATTCTTGCTCATGAGAAATTCTCGCGAGCTATTTACCAATTAAGTGGGGATTGCATCCGTTTAATGCTTGAGTTTGCCAATTGTGGCGCTGGTAAGGGTTCTCTATATCCCGATAACGTCAAAGATCCTAAATTCGCCAACTTAGAGATAATTGCTGTAGTTGTAGGAAATCCCACACTACACCCCTCACTCGAATTTGTTTAATTAATCCATTTGAAGATGAGTAACAATATATTTTATTAATTGTTTTTTTGAAAGGTTTACAAAGAAATGTAGAACAGAGCTAAAGAAATTACAATCACTCTTAATTTTCTCTCTCCTAATGACTTGCTTAACAATTTTTAAAGGAACCCCCTCAACAGACTTACTCGACCCTTTATATAGGGTATTACATAGTGGATGATGACTAAGTCTGTCCCTTATTTTCGGGAATTCTTCATAAGCGTCGTAAATATGTAAGTGTTAGACTTCGCGACACTCCTAAATCTCGCCAAGTCTTCACACTTTTCTCATGTTCTGGCTGTCGTCATCTGATGCGTCATTTAAATTATTTCCTTGCGACACCTTCGCAATGTAGTTGTTTATTACTCTCGCGAAGTATTGTTGTCGCGATATTCTGGTCCTACAATTGCTGAAAAATATTCAGAAGAAAACTTTTTTGAAAATTATGAAGTGATAAATATGAAGAACGATAAATCTCGCTGGGGTGCCCGTTTGAAAAGAAAAGAGAACATTCCCAGCGACAAGATACTCATGCTAGATATTGATTGGCACTCTGGCAAGAACAATGTTCCTCGCTACTCTAAAGACGACAAGTGGTGTGTCTTTCCGCTACTTTTAAACGGACCTTACATTTCAGGTTCCAATATACTCCCTACGAATCTCGCAAATTATCATCCTTGGGTATTTAATTGGCCCGAGAAAGCAAAAGAGGTATACTTCCTAACTTTTACTTATTTTACAATCTTTATTTCCTCTTATATCTAAGTTTGGGAATTTTTTAGATCACCAAATTGAGAAGAAGTTACGAAAGGAATCCAAAGGCGAGTACTTTGGCGATACTCCATTCGATCACGGATGAAGTAAGAAATACTTTTCTCCTTTATTTTTAACAATATTGTTGCCTCTGTTTCTTATCTTCATTCGTGTGCGAAGGTCGGCGTTGAAGAAGGTGATATTTCTGAAATTGCGAAAGCTAAAGGAAAGAGTAGAATTCCACTTTGCAAGAATAAATCTTCTGCTCCATCTTCTAAAAAACGGAAAATCCACTCCTCTTCTCACTCAAGTTCTCAATCCAGTGAGAACTCCGATGAAGATAATGATGATGTTGACACTTCTTTTGCGAAGGAGAATCATTTTGTTGAATCTGCAATGGCGCAACTATCTAGTGTTTTCTATGATTCTATGCAAGGAATGGGAGATGATCGTTTTTCTGCCATTTATTAAGCTCTCGCAAATATCTGCGACGCCCCTTTGCTAAAGGATAATGATTCTTTTCGTGGAGTTTCCAGAACAATGAATCCCAGTTTCTTAAATGCACTTAGTGCCTTGGTATGTTCATATTTCTTTATTTCTGCGTGATTTCAATTATAAATCTTATCTTAACAATTTCTTTATTTTCCTTTATAGTCTGGGAGAGCTTCCTTCGTGGTTGCCTCAGATCTCGAGAAAAGGCGCAACAGTCTCAAACAGAAAAACCTTCAGCTTAAGAAGAAGAACAAAGATTTGGAGGCTGAAACTGTTTCTCTTCGCAAGAGAGATAAAGAACTTGGAAATGAAACTGCTACTCTTCGTGAAAAAATAAAACAATTGGAAGTTGAATCTTCTTCTCAGAAGGATAAAATATCTAGCCTTCAAAATGCTAATCAACAACTTTATGGTATAAAATTCTTCTCCTTTTCTTATTCTTATTTTGTCATTTACTTTTCTTTATCTGACTTATCATTTTCGCAGACATTTATAACCTTTCTGAAGAAGCTATTCTTCTTCACTCATTTCCCGAGCCTATGGATAACGATGCTCTTCTTGCCCATCTCAATAATTCTCTAAATAGCTTTTCAAATGACAGAATCAAACATCTTTCTTTGAACGAACTTCAATCCAGATTCCGTCTCTTAGAAGCAGATCATAGATCTAGCTTAAGTTTAGCCAACCAAATGAAGCACCTGCATCTTAGTTCCCAAGAGAAAATTAGTATTTTAAGGAAGAAAGTTAGCGATCTTATAGATGATAAAGATCGCATTGCTAATCAAGGCGCTCAAGCATTAGCAGAATTTCAAAAAGCTCTTCTTGAAGTTCAAATTGAGCGTGATGAATCTATTCGTCAAAATATTGTTCTTAGCGAAAGAGAGAATCAAATTCGTTCTCTTCTTCTTATAAATAATGACGATGAATTCGCTTGGGCTGCGAAAGTTCTAGATAATGCCATAAATAACTTAGGTGTTAACGTTAGCCTTCACGCTGATCATACTGCCTTGGTTAAATACATGATTTCTGACAGAGAAGGTTGTTAATGGTTCTTCTTTATTTTATCGCTTCTTTTTTGTGAAATTGCTATTAAGTTAATAATCCATTATCATACGTTCGCAGAAGCTGATAAGAGGTATCAAACAAGGATTGAAGAACTTGAATCTGAAAAAGAACAACTTGCAAAGGACCTCTCTCTTCGCAACGACAAGTATTCCAAGTTGAAGAAGCAACTACAAACTACTGTAGCGAATTTCAATAATGATGTTGTCTGTTTTCGCAATCAAACTATTAAGACAGTTTGCGATGACCACATTATTCCTCTTTCTTCATATCCTTGTCTTCTTGATGAGGTTCCAGAAAATATGCCTTCCTTGGATGTCTCTGATAGTGATGCTAGCGAAGAAGAGGAGTCCGATAAAGAGTCTGATGAAAAATAAGAATGAACTGAGAGATAGCTCCATTTTCCTTTTTCTCTTCTTGTGATATTTGTACATTTATCCTTCTAGCCTTCTATTTTTGTAATCTCTTACTGTAAATCTATCATATGGAAATAAATAACAAGTTTTTACTCTAATCATTCCCATATTTGCCTCTGTTATTTATTTTCACATGAGAGATTAAATCGATAATCTTTAAATAATAATACTTCTTAATTTCGCAATCTTTGTTGCTAACTCTTCACAAATAAATGAAGAAATATAGTCATTTTCGCAAGCTTATTTGCTTACTCAATTTCTTGTGTGGTCTTATTTTGCCTTCCTAGTTAAAGGTCTTATTTTGCCACCCCTCATTGCGACAAAATCGCGGGGACGTCTTTACATTTTCATGTAATGACCCATTGATCTTGCCTTATCATTTCTTTAGTATTGTTGCCTCTGCAGGATGTTTTTGTTGCGACAATATGACAGGCCTAAAAAATTCTCTCGAACTTAAAGCCCCATGACATTGTCGTCTTGCGACGAAATCGCAGGACGTCTTTACACTTTTATGTAAAGACCCATTGATCTCATCTTAACCTCGCGTTAGTATTATTGCCTCTTCAGGATCATCGCACAAATATGACAAGCCTAAATTTTCTTGCGAAAATAGAGCCTCATGACATTTGCGTCTTAATACACTTATCAGCTCCCTAATGGAGGGTGCCGCCCTTATCATCTCCCTGGTTGCACCTTCAAGGAGGCGTACATCGGCCATACAAGACTAGATCCTCCCATCCGGTCTTAACAACAACCAGTTGTTTTCGCAGCCTCTTATCCCTTATACCTATAGGGCTTATGGTTACGAGACTGCACCCTAAGTGGAGTTTTCTTCGGGCCGAGTGTAGCATGTGCCAAGACTTGCCAAGAATGGCCGAGACACTTCAAATGCCCCAGGCACTCTTGGCTCAACCGTGTACCTCGGCGCCTTGGTCATACACCCGACTCCTTGGAAGAGACCCTCGGTCGTCCAACCAGGGTATAACCTTATATAGTTGGAAATCCAAGGTATTTCTCCCGGATGGGCTTTATTGACCCCAAATTTTCATGACTCAGGTTCCAGGGGCGGTGTAACCTTTTCCCTGAGCCATGTCAAGAGATCCCCCTTATATGACGCACTTTAGGTCTTACATTTGCCTCTTGCGAAATATCATTCGCGAACTAGGGTGTACGCCATAAAGGTTCATCCCATTCGTATATATCATTGATTTTTGATTATTTCTTCTCATTAGTTTTGCGAAGTTATCGCATAATCTTGCTTCATTTGCTATGATCTCACTGTAATTATTTAACCAAACTTTCGTCATATTCATGTATCGCGAGACTTTCGCGTACTCCTTCTTCGATCGTCATATTCTTTGTACTTTTGACATGTCTTTGTCACTCCAAACATTTTTTATTATTATTATTTTTTTTTTACACAACTCTAAAATCAATTATTTATTTCTTACACTTCTTACTCCTGTTGCTCTCTGTTTCTTCATTCAAATTTCTTGATATTTCCTTCCCTTTTGCGAAACCATCACAATTTCTAATTGTCTTCAAGCATTGGTTTCGCAATATATCTTCATCTCTCACTTCTATTGTGTCCACCATCAGTCTTTCTCTTCTTTGTTCTTCTTTGATATTTCGCTTCCAGTTCTTCTTTTGAGCAGCCCTTTCCTCGCAAGACTCCACATCAACTTCATAGCACTTTTGTCCCTCAGCCCTATCTCCTTTGATAACTCCAACACCCTTGGGATGAGGAAATTTGATGCATTGGTGATAATTCGACGCTACGCCCAAAATCTCATGTATCCAAGGTCGCCCAATTAACGCATTGTAGGGGGATTCCACATCGACTATGCAGAACGAAATTTCGGTTGATAATCCTTTCAATAGTATTCGCATATGAGCTTCTCCTTTAGGTTTGTTGGCAGTACCATTGAAACCATAAATCTTATAGGTGGAAGGTATTAGATCTTCGTCTTTCCCTCCCATTGTCTTGTATGTATGGTAAAAAAGGATGTTTACAGAGCTTCCAGTGTCAATTAATATTCTATTGATTGCCCATGAATTTTCCGTCTCATCATCCTCATCATCAACGGCTTTTGGATTAATCTCCAATTTTACTACTAATGGGCTGTCATGCATCTCTCCTCCTTCGGGTACCTCTTCTGCGGTGAAAGAAATAATCTGCATTTGCCATTCCTTTAGTGGCGATGTCCTCGCGATGTTCATTACTTCTCTATTACCAGCATCTCTTGCGAAAACCCTACTGAGAACATTATCATGAAAATCTCCAATTGTCTTGTACGAATGTACAATAGAGTTGCAGAACAAATTTTTGGCTTTTGTTCCAACTTCTACTACAAACGTTTCTTTCCCTTTTGTTGTATTTACTCTGTGAATTTCTGGAGGTGGTGGTAATGGTTGAGTCTTCTCTTCACATTTTAAGAAATGATTTAGCTTCCCTTGGTCTATCATTCTGAGGATGATTCTTTTTATATTCCTGCAATCATTCGTTAGGTGTCCATGAAAATGGTGATAGGAACAAAATTCATGACTTCTGTCACCTGGAGGCGGTTCATTCCCCATGTTCCATGGTGCAGGTATGTTTTCCATCAGGATTATAGCTTCCCATATTTTCTCTACACTAGCGTTCAGTGGGGGCATCTTGATTTCTTCCCATACTACCCTATGACCTCGCTGCCCTCTATGATAATTATGCCTCTGACCTCCATAGGTTTCTTGCGGCTGATCAAGCCTTTGAATTTTATTATTTCCGCCACGGTTGTAGAAATTTCTTTCTCTTTCAAATTCTTCCTGATCGCGACTTCCCATGGCTACCAACTTTTGCTGACCATCATCCGGTATCATCATTCCTTGTTGACCTTGCGAGGTACTCGCCACAGTGTTTATCAATTTAGGTAACAAACTTGCATTCATAGCTCCTGAACTTGTATTCGCGACAGGGTATGATTCCATCTCATTTTGCTTTTCCTCTAGAGCAATATACTCCTCCTGAAGCTCTCGCAACTCAGTCATTGTGATTGTATTCTTGACTCTAAAAATTTGAATATATAACAGATTTGTCGCGAACATAGCATTAATGAATGATAAGATGAGATATCTCTCCTCCACACGACCAGCCATTTCGCTACACATTGTCTTCCATCTCACAGTTAGATGCTTCAAACTTTCACCAACCCTTTGTTTTAACCCAAATACATCTTCAATACCAGGTCGCGAGGAATTATTACTTATATATGCCCCTAAAAATATAGCCTGCAAGTGATTGAAAGATGTTATTGTATTCTTCGGTAGTCCTTCAAACCATTTCAAAGCTTCTCTTGTCAAACTTGATGCAAAATATTTGCACAATATAGCATCATGATTCTCCCATTGTAACATACATCTCATATAAGCTTTGATATGTTGTATCGCACAAGTTGTTCCATCGAAAATGCTGGTTAATGTAGGTAAGTTGCACTTCGGTGGTATTCCTCCTAATTGTATCTCTTGTGTGAACGGAGTTTTCGCAGCTTCTTCTATGGCTTCATCCAATTGTCTCCTACCTCCTCCCCTTTTATTAGTTAACATTCCTCTCATCTCCGCCAATTCTCTCAAAATTTGTTAATTTACATCAGAACTTGAATCTACTGGTCTTTTTAGTTCCGCCTCTCTTCTCATGCGTTCATTTCTGCTTTGAATCTCTTGTTCATCATTCTCTCCTCGTCTTTCTCTGCGATCTTCCCCTTCGTCTCTTTCGCGAATTCGCACATCAATACCTCTATCATTTTCTCTTCTTTGTTGCCTATCAGCTCTCCTTTGTACTCTTTCATATTCTTCATTAATATTATCATTGTTGCGATTTTGTTCTCGCCTTCTTTCTCGATTATCATGATTATTCTGGCGAATTGCCTCTTCTAACTCCTGTTCTTCCATTTGTTCTCTCAATCTTTCTCTCTCACAAGCTAGACGTGCTTGTTCAACATAATGTCTTTCAATTTCATCTTCAATCTCTTTTTGCTTCCTCCGTGCTTCTCTCCCATGCAATATTCTTCTTCCTTCTTCTTGATTTTCTTCATCAACTGGATTATTCTGTCTCTGACGCTGCCTATTTCCTTGATTTCCATCATTCTGCCCATTTTGAAGAGTCTCGGGACGTGGGATATAACGATCTTCCATTATTTCTCTTCTCTCACAATGTTCTATGCCTGGATTTTGCGCTTCTTCTTGGTTTTCTTCATCAGCATTTTCTGTAGGTAAAATTCTCCTTCTTTCCTCTCTAACTGATCTTGAGCTTGACCTTGTAGTGCTTCTCGACCTTCTGTTTTGTAATCTCATGTTTTCCATCCTCAACTCATGATTATGTCTTGTCAAATTTGCACGTTCCTCCGCCTCTAATCGTCTTTCTTCATGTATTGTTTGTCTCAACGCCTCTAATGCTGCGATCTCTTCATTTCCATGAATTATTTCTCCAATCCCTTCTCGGTCTCTCTCCTCTTGTCCATTGTTTACCAATTGTTGTTCTTCTCCCCTTTCGTCCACAGAGTCTGATCTCCAAGTATGCACGCTTACTCTATCATAATCCACGTTCTATTCGCTCTTTGGTTGAATTGGTGATTGAATTTGATTTTCTTCATTATTCCTTATGTTCATTCTTGAGGATTCTCCCATTTCATTTATCCCTTCTCCAGCAAGTCTCCTACTCCTTCTAACAGTTGTTGGTTGCTCGGATGCATTTCTTCTTCTAGCCATTTCTTAATTTTGATAAACTGTTGAAAATTATATAAAATTCCTTCCCTACTACTCCAAATTCTTTCAAATCACGATGTTAATCCTTACTCTCTCCCTATTTCTAGCGCCAATATGTAGTTGCAGGAAATCCTACACTACACCCCTCACAAGAATCCACACAACTAAACTATTGAAGATGAACAACTATGATTTTTATTGATTAATTCCTTGAATGTTTACAAGATAAAATGGAAAAGAGCTAAAGAAAATCACAATCACTACAAACTTTCTCTCTCTTAATGACTTGCCTAACACTCGGAAAAAGATCTCTCCTTACAATAGGCTTGCTCGACTCCTTATATAGGGTATTACATAATGGATGACAGCTAAGTTGTCCTTTATTTTCGGGAATAACTTGCGAAATATCGCAAGTGTACAAATATATAATCTCGCAACTCTCTTAGATCTCGCTGGGTCTTCACATCTTTCTCGTGTTTTGGTTGTCGTCATTCATTGCGTCATTTATATTACTCATCTGCGACACCTTCGCAATGTTGTCGTTTATTAATCTCGCGAGGTATTGTTGTTGCGATATTCTGATCCTACAGTATAACTCCCCAGGAATTTCAATTGCGCTTATATTCATCACTGTAGGAATTGGGTTCAAGCTTTCCCCATCCCCTTCTCATCAATGGACTCCTGACGTATACGAAAGAGTGCGGTTCGTTCGATAAATTCCTACCTCTATATCTATCTCTGAGATGTTTGGATTTTTCAAAACTCCATGGACATGCAGAAGAGAAATACTATCCCCACTCGGACCAAGACATAACTTTTACCAAAAGTTTATTATGATCTTTTTGTTCAAATAACAATTAAGATGAAGCAGGGTCAGGGTCATGAACAACGAATCTCTTTATGATAAACAGATCCATTTTGCAAGTTCGTTATTACGGGTAGTTCCTACAAAGTATCGAACTAATGACGTATATAATACTTGAATTCTCGGTATAGATGCTACATAGTTGGTTCTCATCCTTCAGAGACTACGAGTGTAATAGGAGCATCCGACGACAAAAGGATCACCCTAAGATGATCATCTCATGGCTATTGAGAACGAATCAAATCAGATGGTTCTATTTTTCAATCTTTCTGACTTGCTCCTACGGAACCAAGGTTGAAAAGATTGAAAAAGTCAGTCATTCACAACCGCTGATGAAGGATTCCTTGAAAAGTTAAGGATTAGTGTAGATGGTGGATTTTCGACAAAGGCTAAAATCGTAAACCCATACTCATATGTATTCCTGATCCAGCAATCAGATGAATATTGAGGCTCGTGTCTCTTATCGAAAGCATGAAAGATCATGCTATGAGAATCTCTGACTAAGAATACGGTCTCTCGGAGTATATATAGATATGTAGTCTCTCAGCTGAGGCAACGGCATATCTCATGAATACTGAGCAATTTCAGTAATTACTTCTATATAGAATCGAAAGATTAGACGGCTCCTAGACAGCTTGCCTGCTAGTATAGAGCAATAACGTCTTCAGGATGTAACAATGTTTTCCCTGACTATATGAAAGAATTATGATGCTTCAACAAGCTCATATCACTCAATTCCTGAATAATGAACGCTCCTAGACGATCGTACTAGTATAGAGCCATTAATTAATTATTTTCAAAATCAATAGATTCAAATCCCTGGAAAATATTCGATATTTTCATAATATTTCGCTACTTCAATTTATGGTTCTTCCCAGCAAAATTCCATGGGTTAGTAATAAATATTCAACACACGGGCATCTGAGCTACCTTTGAGTAAGCCCCGACCAAAATGGTGTAAGTGTACTCAACGATGATGCACTAACAATCACCGCACGAACAAATATTTCAAAATACGACGAGACGATGAACCTATACAAAATAGGAAGGAAAAACAATAAATAATTAAAAAATTGACCAAGGCGCTGGGAGCATGGGCCCACTGACCGGCCGGACGTGCCGTGGTCAATCCAACGCCAGTTTTATATTTTATCATATTCTTATTATTTTCTTTGAGTTCATGAAAAACCTTTCACTTGAACAAATATCTTTTATTTTGGGGAAACTCCTCAGTTTCATGGTGTTTCCCTCACACCAAAGAAATAATATAAAATTAAGGAAAATATTGTGGGGCCGTGATTATTGGCCAACCGGCCATGCCCTGATCCCGGCCGGCCCCACACCTCATGGTTCCTCATTATTTTATTATTATTTCCCTAATCTTATGAAAACTCCTTAATCTCATGATATTTCCTTGATCCCATGAAAAATAATATAAAATTAGGAAAACCCGTGGGACCAGGCCATAGCCGGCCGTTCATGCCCTAGCTGGCCCCACACGCTCTATTTTATTATTATTATATTTTACATGTTTCCTTAATCCCATGAAACTCCTTGATTTCATGATGTTTCCTTCAAATTATGGGAAAATATACAACAATACATAAAATTAAGGAAACTTGTGGGACCGGGCCCAAGATGGCCGGTCATGCCCTAGTTGGTCCCACAAACCCCTTATTCTATTATTATTATTTTTATATTTCCTTGATTTTATGAAATTCCTTGATTTCATGATATTTCTTTCAAATTATGAAAACTCCTTCAAATTATGAAATAATACATAAAATAAGGGAAAACTCACGGGACCGGGCCCCAGCCGGCCAACCATGTTCAAGCCGGTCCCACACGCCCTTATTTTATTATTATTAATATTTTTGTTTCCTTCGTCTCATGGAAACTCCTTGATTTCAACAAAAAATCCTTGTTTTAACAAATTCCTTGGTTTTATCATATTTCCCTAAAATCATGAAAATATTATGAAAATTGGGAAAAAAACATGTGGGACCAAGCTCCTTGGCCATGGACGGTCCCACACTTCATGATTCCCTCACTTTTATTATTTTTCCTTCATCTCATGAAGTTTTGATAGTTTCGTCAAAAACCCTGATTTCTTCATATTTTCTCAAATGATTGCTCAAATGCACACCAGAAAATATCAAAATTCTCAAAATTGGCATACGGACACTTTGGTGACGTGAGCATGTTACCTTGACCGACCAAGGTTGGCTCTTTGGCTTACGAGAAGCCGGTCCCACGTATTCTCATGATTTAACCTAATTTGCACAATTGCACGTATTAGGTCCAAAACTCTTCCAAACAACTTGGAACTTGATGGAACGATCATCAATTGATCCCGTGAACACCCAGGGCCGGTTTCATGGTCCCTTGGTCGGTCCCTCATGTCTTCATAATTAATTAGGTTTTATCATCTAAGGCTCGGACGAGCATTTTTCGAATAAATGATTAAACCAGCATTTAATCATCCTTTCATCAACAAATTAACTGGTCTGCAGAGATCTTAATATTTGCTCACGTGAGCATCTGGGCACTACATGGTCGACTCATAATCCCATGTAGCCGGTCCCTCCTTTCTGTGGTTGATTCTCAATAAACCATCAATAAATCACCAATTAAATTAGGGTTTTGAGTCCAAGGTTAATGATTCCAGATTCAAACGCTAATAATTTTACGTTGATCCCGTGATCAACATTTTATTTATCATACTCGGTTCAATTGCCGGTATTCTGATTTAATATTTTATTTGGTCATGCTACCATAATTCATCAAACGAGCAATATTTGCTCAGATGAGCAATACTTGCTCAAATCAAAGAATATTGGTTCAATTATCAATATTCAACAATTCATCAAATGAGCAATATTTGCTCACGTTAACTTACTCACACATCATATCTGTCTCAACAGACATGTTCAATTCATGAGTCTCGGAATATTTCCAAACCACGTTCGACTCAACAATACAAGGACTCATCGTCCCATGAAGTCACGAAGTCATCAACTGACTAACTAAATACACGTCTGCCTTGCAGATTCCACAATCACACGAGACATCAATCGTGTCACATGGGGGGCTATTAACTAGGGTTTTGGTCCGGCGGTCTATGGCACGTGTGTTCATACACACGATGAGAATGTGAGCAAGTCGTGCAATCAGTTGAAGGAGTTAACAAAGTAGTGGATGGAAAATCAACCAAGTCTGCGCACGTTGAGCAACTGGTTTTAACACGATTTCCACTTCCCCATTTCTTTGATTCCATCAACTGTCACACTTCATGAGATCATGGTGTTTTCAATTCCAACAATATAAATAAGTCTCTGACTCATGATTGAAACAAGGACAATCTCACGTCAAACAGACAACACGAGATTAACAATCCAACTCTCAATAGAGCAAATTCAATCATTCAGAATTTATCTTATTCTCAGAATACACAACACACCTACAATCTTCAATCACCATTGATCTCACACATTTCTCAGCTTCCCTCCTACAGATCGACCCATCCTCTCTTGTGACCGAATTTACTCTGGAACGGCCATTTTCTTGGTTTAAGCCGGAGTACTACAGATTGATCTCTCGAATTCAAAGCACTCCCTTCTTGCAGTGCATCTGTGTGAGGTTAAACATTTCGCTCGGTTCAAGGAGTCTCCTCCGCACGATCATCTCCTCAATTCCGTAAAAACCAGCAAATCGTTTTGCCCCATCTACAGATTGGCGACCACAGTGGGAGATCATTCTCTCGGTTGCAATTTCACTTATCACAAAGATGGTCGGTCTCAGGACTAATTCAACTACTCCTAACCCAATCAAAAATTCTTCAAACAGCGATATTCCTCCTCCTAATGCTACATCTGACAACACAGAAGGAGGGGAAGTCCCAACTCTAACTGAGTTGGCACGAGTCTTAGAGATTCACGCCAGGAACATGGGTCTGATAAAAGATACAATGAACCACATACTCGACTTTCTCATAAAACTGACGTCCGAGTTAAGTGGAACCTCTGCTGTAGAAGTCCCAGTACCGGGGACTGACCCATCACACAGTGGTCCTCAAAATAACAGTTTCACTACTTATGAGAAGCCGGTGGACCAGGAAGTTGCGCAGTTAGTCGAAAAATTGTGTGAACTCTTACACTTTTCCAGAAAGCAACGAAAAGACACGTTTGCTGCACTCAACCAGATATAGTCAGATATACCCCTGACTCCGTCGTGCCTAGCAGCTAAGGAAACACCTGTGATGTCTGGCCATTCGATCAACAATATCACTTTCGGAGAAGAAGACCGCATGGCAGACGAAGGACATAATCGAGCCTTGTACGTGACCGGTTTCATCAGAGACTATGAATTCAAGAGAGCCCTCGTTGACACGGGCGCTTCCACAAACATTATCACTATGAAGACTCTCAAATCAGCCAGGTTCCCACAGAATAAGGTTGTCCGGCACCCCATCCTAATGACGGGCTTTGAAGGAAGTCAGATTCATACGTACGGATATGCATACATAGATTTGAAGGTGGGGCCTATTCAGTCAAAAGTCAAGTTCCACGTGATCGAACAAGAGCCAGATTATCACATGATACTTGGACGTCCATGGCTCCATGATAACAAGGTAGTTCCTTCAACGTACCATCTATGTATGAAGGCTCTACTCAATAACAAGATTGTTCGTATCCCGGCTTCATCATCTCCCTATGCTCCTGTCTACGATGCTGAATTCCTTGAATCTCAAAAGAATGTTCCAGAGCCTCCAGGCAAAGTTTACAGCACTCCACTCCCAAGTTGGAAGACTATTGAAAAGGTCGCTGACAAGCCATCATCCTCAGATGCTAAGGGGATCAGATCATCCGCCACAGTGTTAAAACGCCGTAACGACCAGGTTTCAACTCCAAGGTCGAACTTCATAATCAGCCACGACGCGGAGGGGAGGATCGTTTATCGCCGACGGGAGGATTAGCAATTAATCGGGGAGAACGATGAAAAGTCTCCCCACCCCGAAGAATCATGTCAGAACGAACCATCACTCGAGGAAGAGGTTCAGGATGCCCCACGACAATTACAAGACGGTACTGACTCTACCACTGATAATCTCGAAATAATTAACATTGGGACTGAGGACGATCCAAGGCCGATTCTAATCAGCTCAGCACTGTCACCGGAGGAACGGAGGAAATTAATAGCACTACTAAAAGAGTATCAAGATATCTTCGCCTGGACGTACGAAGAAATGCCTGGTCTAGATGATAAATTGGTTACTCATCATCTGTACATTACACCTGGCTCCAAATCTGTCAAACAACCTCCTAGGCAGTTCAGACACGAAGTCGAAGAGCAAATCAAGGTCGAGATTCAGAAACTATTAGCAGAAGGGTTCATCAAGCCTATTCAATACCCAACATGGCTGGCGAATGTTGTTCCTGTCAAAAAAAAATGGTCAAATCAGATGCTGTGTTGATTTCAGGAATCTAAACAAATGATGTCCGAAAGATGACTTTCCTATACCCAACATCGATATGCTCGTAGACGCAACCAGCAGTCACGGTATGTTCTCATTCATGGATGGTTACAGTGGATACAACCAGATCAAAATGTATGAACATGATGCCAACAAAACCGCGTTTCGTACTCCTATTGGGAATTTCCACTACACTGTGATGCCCTTCGGATTAAAGAATGCCGGTGCTACCTATCAACGAGCCATGACTACCATATTCCACGACATGATGCACAAGCAAGTAGAAGACTATGTTGATGACGTAGTAGTGAAGTCGAAGACTCGAGCATCTCACTTTCAAGTTCTAAGACAAGTCTTTGAAAGATGTCGAGAATATAAACTAAAGATGAACCCTCTGAAGTGCGCTTTTGGTGTCTCTTCTGGAAAGTTTTTAGGATTCCTGGTCACATCAGAAGGAATCAAAGTCGATCCAGACAAAACGAAAGCTATTACTACCATGCCTCCTCCACGCACTGTGAAAGAACTCCAAAGTTTCATGGGCAAGGTAAATTATATCCGACGTTTCATCCATGGGTTATCTCAACTTATCGCTTCATTTACCCCTCTATTGAAGAAAGGGGCTATCTTTACATGGACTGTTGTGCAACAAGAAGCATTCCAGAGAATACAACATATACTACTATCACCTGCTGTCATGAAATCGCCGGTGCAAGGACGACCACTGATACTTTATACGGCTTCTAGTGATGTTGCTATCGGAGCACTCCTTTCTCAAGAAGACGACGAAGGCATCGAACGACCAATCTACTACTTCAGCCGTACCATACGAGATGCTCAACTCAGATACCCAAAGGCTGAGAGGGCGTGTCTGGCGTTAGTACATGCAATTCAGAAGTTCAGACACTATTTTCTATCCAACAGAGTTGTGCTCGTCTCCAAAGCTGACCCTATAAAGTTTCTACTATCAAAGCCAACCTTGATAGGAAGACCAGCAAAGTGGTTACTTCAGATGTCATAATTTGACATAGCATGTACACCGCTTAAAGCAATTAAATGCCAAGCAGTAGCGGACTTGCTCGCTGCTTTTCCAGGAGAATATGCAACAATGCTACATGAAGATGTACCTGGTAAGTTTCCAGACATCTTAGTTATCAAAGAAGAAACGTGTCTTTTATACTTCGACGGTTCCGCTACCCCTAGCAATGACACTGGAGGAGCAGGCATAGTACTAGTATCTCCATCTGGCGAGGTTTTCTCACATTCATTCAAGCTGGATTTTCACTGCACCAATAATTTAGTGGAATATGAAGCCTTCTTACTGGGATTGTCTCTGGCTAAGCAAGCCGGGGCAACATACCTCGAGATAAGGGGAAATTCAAAACTACTGGTCAATCAAATGAATGGAACATACTCCCTTAAATAAATCACACTTGCTCCATTCAGGACTGAGGCTCAACGGCTTTTAACCTACTTTGCTGATGCAACGATTGTCCATACTGGACGAACCAACAATAGGCATGCGGACTGCCTGGCAACTCTCGCTTCCTAGCTGCAATTTGAAGGAGCATAGGAAACGATTACTGTACAAAGGCGTGTTGTTTCATCCACATGGCTCGCTCAAGTCGAAGATATTCAAATAGATGATTGGCAAGCACCTATTATTCACGAATTGAGCAGTTCTCTTTCAGAAGGGAAAGTCAGTCTCAAGGAATTGAAAAATTATTTCTTACTTCATGGAGCGTTATACTATCTAAACTCCGATGGGTCATTATCACTATGCCTTGGAAATGACGAAGCAGACGAACAACTCAAGCGCATACATGAAGAAACATGCGGACAGACACTAGTGGTAACACTCTACAAAAAGCTTCAAAGAATGGGATACTACTGGCCTTCCATGGAAACTCAATCAAGAATTTTGCAAAAGTCATGTCCCAATTGTCAGACGCCTCCTCATCACTTAGAAGCTCTGACAGCCCATCACACTGGGGACTGGAGGGAACCTTATATCAAATATCTCCGGGAAAATGAATTACCGTCAGAAAAGAAAGAAACCATCAAGCTCATTCAAAGGGATAAGAGATTTGTCTTTCTTTATGGAATCTTATACCGCAAAATCTTTGGTGGAAACTTGCTAAGATGCTTAGCCGAGCATGAAATCCCAACAATTTTAAAAGAGATGCATGATGGAGAACATCAAGGAAAAAGGAAATTATTTTTCCAGATTCATGAGAAATATTATTGGCCAACCATGGAAGATGATGCAGCTGCACACATTCAAAGGTGTCATCGATGCCAAATCCATGGTAACCTCATTCACACTCCCTGTCTTCCATTGAATTCTATGAATAGTCCATGACCTTTCTATAGCTGGGGACTACATATCATTGGGAAAATCAATCCAGCATCCTCGAAGCAGCATGAATACATCATCACTGCAACGGTTACTTTACCAAATGGGTCGAAGCTATTCCTCTTTGAAGCACCACTGGAGTCACAATTGCAGCCTTCATCAAAGAGTACATAATATACAGATTCGGCGTGCCCAAACACATCATCACTGATAATGGGACTCCTTTTGCCAACAAGCACGTGACAGAATTGCTCGAGGAATACGAAATCAAACAAGTTTTCTCCACGCCGTATTATCCCCAAGGAAACGGACAAGCAGAGAGCACCAACAAAACTTTGATCCGGATTCTCAGCCGAACGATCCATGATAATCCTCGAACCTGGCATGAACAGTTACCTATAGCTTTATGGGCTTATCGAACCGCACCAAGGAGTTCAATCGGGACTTCACCATATTATCTTGTCTATGGGGCCGACGCCATACTACCGGCAGAAATCAAAATTCCTTCAGCACGGATTGCAATATCCAGCGGAATACGATGGGATGAGGCCGAAGTGTCCAACTCAAGAGTTACTGAAATAGACATGCTAGAGTCGAAGCGGGCTAAGGTGGAAAAATATGTAGAAGCCTACAAACAAAGAATCGCTAGAGCCTACAACAAAATGGTAAGACCTCGAACATTTCAAGTAGGAGACCTGGTATTAAAGACTGCAAAGCATATTCAACAAGACATGTCCGCTCACAAGTTCTCTCCGAAATGGGAAGGACCATATGTAGTCATCAAAGCGGTATCCAGCGGATATTACAAAATCTTAAAGATTGACGGAGGAGTGGAAGGAAATATAATCAATGGTAAATGGCTCAAAGCATATTACGTCTGATCCATGGAAAACAATTACCTTTTCACCATTTCATCATTTCAAAGCATTTTTCAGAATGTAACTTATGTTCCTCCAAAAGAGCGTGCAAAATGCTCCTTTGTTCATTAAACATTTCATGAATGAACAAAATTTCCTCATAACATGATCAATTATTCCACCTAACCAGAAACTTAAACCTATTCAAAAAACAACCATTATAAATGCTCACTCAGAGCAAACCATCCAACAGTGGATAATCCCTATAAGAAACTTTGTCAAGTTTCTTCTGAAATATCTTGGTCTTTGCCTTCAAATCCTCAACTGCCATCTCGACCCTGGCTGATTCCAGAGCCAGTATCTTATCCTCTTCCAATAAAGCAGTGGTCATGGAAATCGCATCAGCAGCCTCCGCCACCTTATGAATCTTTATTATCTCAAGACGACGACGAAGCCAACTCACATTAAAACGCAATATCTCACAGTTCGAGATCATCTCGTCCCATTTATGCAGCTCATGGTTCTTGACATCTCGCAAATGCATCTGGTTCATTTCCTCAATGATCGGCAACATCCCAGCTACCGTGGTTAAAAGAGTTGGAAGAAAGCCTTTCCATACTTGTGTAGTAGCAATGTGGCCGTACTTCTTCCAGATCTTAGTATACAAAGGCGCATGACATTTCGGAATGACGAATCCGCCAACCACTTCATTGTCAGGGAAAGTATTTATCAAAGGGGCTTCAAATGAGAGTCCAGCTGTGGGATATTCACGAGCATGAACACTGTCTCCTATCTCCACGGATCCTACAGAATCTTAACCGACCCGGCCGTTGTTATCTTCAACCTCGACTACAGTCACAGACTTTCCGCTCCTCCTTCGTCTGGCATCGACAACAACACGAACATCCGCATGCGACGAAACGAAGGAGTATTTAATTTCACCGGCACACAGTGGAATCTTAAGAGTTATAGGATTACTTACAGATGATCTAGCCTCAACATGAGCTGACCTATACCGGATAGGAGCTCTAACAGTTCACTTGGGCCTCGAAATATGAGAAGAAACATTCCTATGATTATCCTGCAATAGAATCTTTTTCTTATGATCAATAATCTTGATCAGACAAATATGAAAATAAAAAAGAGATACAACTTACTGAGATAGACGCTGCTATTTCACGCCTCGAGTGAGGATCATCTTGAGAAGAAATACTACTGCTTGACATGGCGACAACAAGGTATGATCAAGAATTCTCTGCACGATGAAATTGACTCAGGAATGGAAGAAATATTTGCGTAGATGGTAGACTCAAATTCTTGAAGATATATATTAGACACGGTGAAGGTTTATCTTTTGCGAATAGTCAATTCGGTTACGAGTTTCACTTTCAAACCCCGAGTTTCAAAAAGCGTCATCGAAGACGCGGAGGAAAATAACGCGCTGGGACTGACAATGACATAGTCAAAGAAAAGCCACGCGACTTTGTATGTGTCATGTGTCTCTTAACCGTGCTATGCTACTTCTCATAAAACGAAGATCATTGAAAGAGATCATGACGGATTTAAGCGTGGACATTGGTTCATTTCATTCGATCAGAAGGAATCATCGTTAGTAAAGTGTATCCAGAAGAAAACCTTAATCTGAAGCAAAAGTCGTTTAAATCACCGAAGAAATGTCTACTACGAAGCCTAAGGAACATTCAAATGTTTAAAAAAGGAAGGGAATATGGAAATAAAGCTACTCATCGGACTTATCGGAATTGTCAGACTCGTTATCACTATCCTTCTCATTATCCGAGTCATCAGAGTTGTCATCACTATCTTCCTCTTCATCAGAATCAGCAGTAGAGTTTGGATAAGCTTCAGGATCATCATCTGAGTCCGAGTCCTCTTCCGCTTCAATTTCGGCTTCAATTTGCTTCATGGTCCTCCGGAACTCTCGTTCATATCGATCAGGCTTAATCTTGTGCTCTGGTACCTCCCATGTATTCTCTTCTTCAGAAGCATCAGCATCAGAGTCAGAAGGCCTCCCGTCCAAGAACTGACGTTTTTCTTCAGTCATTTGTATTTTGCGCCGGATTTGACCCTTTTCACGCTGACGAGCCTCTCTTTCATCATCCTCATCTTTTCTTTTCCTGAGTTCAGCAAAAGTGAGCCTTCGTTCATTCAAGGGTACGCTAGGCTTCGCTCCCTGAGTATCCCTAGCTTTCGGTTTCGCTACAGGAGCCTTGGAATCCTCATCAGAAGAGCTAGAAGAAGAAGAATACCAATAATCATAATCTCTGTCGGATATTCTCTGGAATCAGAGGCATAAAAGATTACCGACATGCAAACAGGTCTATTGGCAAAAATGGTAATTCTCAACTCTTACCTTTTACGATTCCACTAACAATAGTGATAGTAATGCTAGAGTTAACACTCCAAAATCGTTCGTCTCTTTGAAACCTACAAAAACGAACGAAACTCAGATTTTTATAAAAAAATCATGAATATTTCGACTGCGTGAGCATTAACCATGGAATTATGAAAACTAAAACATTATTTCATCATAAATAATTGTTTACTTTTAAGTAATATTACACAAAACTCAAGTTCTGACTTTAAAGAAAATAATATATATATTTACATTTATATCTATATCTATATATATATATAAGAAAAACGTGATTCAATCACGTAAAAGAAAATAATAAGACTTTTATTTATTTATTTATTAAACAAATCTTTAAACAAAGCTTTTAGTTGGCAGCCTTGCAACAAGCTGGGCTCCAACACCTTTCTGAATAGCAATGCCTAATCTATGAAAAATAAAACTACCATAACCACTACCAGCGTCGTTACTAACTAAGCAGTTCTTCAGACGCTTGAAAAAACATAAAGTATCCTCACCCAATTCTCCTAGAGTAGAAAAAGCTAAGACACCCAGACCATAACCATGGGAAACACACTTGTCCAAGTATTTAGTGTGTTTACGTGAGACCGCACTAGATATAGCTTTTCCGGGGACGAAAGAGCGGATTCCATCACCAGTGAAGGGCGAGACTCCTGTGACATCCATACAAACATCCTTGCCATTTTCCCAGTTGAGCACAAGAATGTCAGCAGGTTTCAAAAATAAAAATATATATATATTTTGACGTGAGCAAGGCTCACGAAAATAAATTTGTGGACACTTCACGGCTTTAAAAAATCTTTTCCTTCGTATCGTCATACGTCTTCGAAACGAAGATTTATTCTAATTTAGTGAAAAACTCACACATTATAAGATAAAATTTTGATTTACATGAAAGCTCATAAACAAAATTTTATCACTGGACGCAAGTTCATATATATAAAAAAAAAAACTCTTTCTTCATATCATCGTCATTCTTTAAAAGAAGAGTTTATTTCGGTTTTGTGAAAATTCACCTTTTCATGATGAAACTCTAGTTCACATGAAAGCTCATAAACTTAGTTTTATCACTGGACCTAAATCCTCATATACAAAGAAAAATATCTACTAAGTCAGGGATTATTAATGGGTTCTCAAACTAACGATGAAGCGAACATACGTTTTCTAAAATAAGGGTTTTCAACAAAACTCACCATCATATATACACATGTATATAATTTCAATATGATCAAAGAATGAACAACTCATAAACTCAGCAAACTTAAAGAAGAAAAAACGCGTACTTGTCAGCGTCGGCCGGAGTATGGCTGGACGGTGATCGGACGGTCGAACGGCGGCGAGCTCCGGCGATAATTTTCTTCCTCTGGTTGCTGGCGCGATGAAGATGAAGAGGTGATGAAGGTGATGGCCGGTTGTCAGGAGAGAAAAAAAAAGGATTTACCCCTTTTATATCAAGTTTTATTTCCAAAACCTAATCACACAAGGATTTCCTTATTGGGCCCGGCCCGTGAATCCTAAAACGACCAAGGTCCCATCATAAAATCAGCGGTTCAACACCAATTTATGTCCAACGAGACTCTATCATTCCACTTGGATCTTCATTCAAGTCATGGTATGCTCGTACTATCGAAATCCGGTAACATCTTAACTTACGACTAAGTTCAATTACTTATATTGTTTATGACCGGAAAATCACCATTCAATGCTGACTGAGGAACACGACTTTCATCACTAAGCAGGGGACTTAATGTATATGGTGGACTTTCGACAAAGGCTAAAATCGTAAACCCATACTTATATGTATTCCTGATCCAGCAGTCAGATGAATATTGAGGCTCGTGTCTCTTATCAAAAGCATGAAAGATCATGCTATGAGAATCTCTGACTGAGAATACTGTCTCTCGGAGTATATATAGATATGTAGTCTCTCAGCTGAGGTAACGACATATCTCATGAATACTGAGCAATTTCAATAATTGCTTCTATATAGAATCGAAAGATTAGACGGCTCCTAGACAGCTTGCCTGCCAGTATAGAGCAATAACGTCTTCAGGATGTAACAATGTTTTCCCTGACTATATGAAAGAAGTATGACGCTTCAACAAGCTCATATCACTCAATTCCTGAATAATTAACGCTCCTAGACGATCGTACTAGTATAGAGCCATTAATTAATTATTTTCAAAATCAATAGATTCAAATCCCTGGAAAATATTCGATATTTTCATAATATTTCGCTACTTCAATTTATGGTTCTTCCCTGCAGAATTCCATGGGTTAGTAATAAATATTCAACACACGGGCATCTGGGCTACCTTTGAGTAAGCCCCGGCCAAAATGGTATAAGTGTACTCAACGATGATGCACTAACAATCACCGCACGAACAAGTATTTCAAAATACGACGAGACGATGAACCTATACAAAATAGGAAGGAAAAACAATAAATAATTAAAAAATTGACCAAGGCGCTGGGAACATGGGCCCACTGACCGGACGGACGTGCCGTGGTCAATCCCACGCCAGTTTCATATTTTTATTTTCTTTGAGTTCATGAAAAACCTTTCACTTGAACAAATATCTTTTGTTTTGAGGAAACTCCTCAGTTTCATGGTGTTTCCCTCACACCAAAAAAATAATATAAAATTAAGGAAAATATTGTGGGGCCGTGATTATTGGCCAACCGGCCATGCCCTGATCCCGTAGGCCCCACACCTCATGGTTCCTCATTATTTTATTATTATTTCCCTAATCTTATGAAAACTCCTTAATCTCATGATATTTCCTTGATCCCATGAAAAATAATATAAAATTAGGGAAACCCGTGGGACCGGGCCATAGCCGGCCGGTCATGCCCTAGCTGGCCCCACACGCTCTATTTTATTACTTTTATATTTTTCATGTTTCCTTAATCCCATGAAACTCCTTGATTTCATGATGTTTCCTTCAAATTATGGGAAAATACACAAAAATACATAAAATTAAGGAAACTTGTGGGACCGGGCCCAAGCTGGCCGGTCATGCCCTGTTGGTCCCACAAACCCCTTATTCTATTATTATTATTTTTATATTTCCTTGATTTTATGAAATTCCTTGATTTCATGATATTTCCTTCAAATTATGAAAACTCCTTCAAATCATGAAATAATACATAAAATAAGGGAAAACTCACGGGACCGGGCCCCAGCCGACCAACCATGTTCAAGCCGGTCCCACACGCCCTTATTTTATTATTATTAATATTTTTGTTTCCTTCATCTCATGGAAACTCCTTGATTTCAACAAAAAATCCTTGGTTTTAACAAATTCCTTGGTTTTATCATATTTCCCTAAAACCATGAAAATATTATGAAAATTGGGAAAAAATATGTGGGACCAAGCTCCTTGGCCGGCCAGCCATGCCTTGGCCATGGACGGTCCCACACTTCATGATTCCCTCACTTTTATTTGTAGTTGCAGGAAATCCCACACTACACCCCTCACTCGAATTTGCTTAATTAATCCATTTGAAGATGAGTAACAATATATTTTATTGATTGTTTTCTTGAAAGGTTTACAAAGAAATGTAGAACAGAGCTAAAGAAATTATAATCACTCTTAATTTTCTCTCTCCTAATGACTTGCTTAATAATTCAAAAAGAATCCTCTCCACAACAGACTTACTCAACCCTTTATATAGGGTAATACATAGTGGATGACAGCTAAGTTGTCCTTTATTTTCGGGAATAACTCGCGAAGCGTCGCGAGTGTTATAAACGTTTTCCTTGCGACACTCCTAAATCTCGCCAAGTCTTCATACTTTTCTCATGTTTTGACTGTCGTCATCCATTGCGTCATTTATATTACTTCCCTGCGACGCCTTCGCAGTGTAGTCGTTTATTATTCTCGCAAAGTATTGATGTCGCGATATTCTGCTCCTACATCTTGCCTCTTCTCATGTCTTCTCTGCGAAGGAGAGAATGTCATGAGAACCAATGTTTTAAAATGCCGCAACTGCTCATCTTTATCTCGCGATTGTTCATTTTTACTCGTTTTATTTATGTACGGAATTTATTACGTGGTGTTTCTTCTTCCACTCTTTTCTTGACACGTCTCTTTCAACCATTTATTCTTGACCATTCACGTCCCATCTCGCATTAAATGTATTTTTTTCTCGAGGATTCTCTTCTCTATATATAGCTTTCTTACCCTTCTCTTTTTCTCTTTTATTTTCCCTCTGCAACTTTCCTTTAACTTTCTTCCTCCGCAATTTGCGCTTCGCACTCTTGTAATCCTCCCCTTCAATTCTCTCAATCTTCCATTCTCCATTCATTCCCATACTATATCAATGGCTTATTTGGGTCGTACATATAAACCCCTTTTTGAAGATACTCAAAAGAAATTACAAGAGAAAGGTTTCATCTTATCAACCATTCATGATCAAAAATCTTCGTCTATTCTCTCTCGCAAATCGTTTTCGACCATCAATGTGATGATCATAAAATCATAGTCTCGCTAGGTCAACTCCTCGCAGGACTTCCCATTCCTTTATATAATCCCGAGATACCATTATTCTATGAAATCCTTGCTCATGAAAAGTTCTCGCGAGCTGTTTATCGGTTGAGGGCGATCGCATCCGTTTGATGCTTGAATTCGAAAACCGCGGCGCTGGTAAAGGATCTTTATATCCTGTTAATGTTAGAGATCCTAAATTCGCAAATTTGGATATAGTTCTTTGAGAAGTATCTTGTAGAAAATTTCTTTGCGAATTATTCAGTAATAAACATGAGAAATGATAAATCCCGCTGGGGCGCTCGATTGAAAAGAATAGATAATATTTCCGATGACAAGCTGCTTATGCAAGATATTGATTGGCATTCGGGCAACAATAGCACTCCCCGTCATTCCAAAGATGAAAAATGGTGGGTTGTTCCTTTGTTGTTGAGTGGACCTTATATTGCAGGTTCATATGTTCTCCCTGCACACCTCGCGAATTATCATCCTTGGGAGTTTAAATGGCCTGAGGAGACGAAAGAGGTATATTTCCTTTTTTCAATTCCGCCTTGCGACATTTTCTTCCTCTTTTATTTATTAACTTTCAAAAAATTTTAGATCGCCAGAATGAGAAAGAAGTATAAAGAAGATCCAAAGCCGAGTACCCTGGCGATACTCCGATCGCTCACGGATGAAGTAAGAAACATTTTCCTTTGTTATTTTAAACAATATTGTTGCCTCTGTTTCTTATCTTCATGCGTATGCGAAGGTTGACGTTGAAGAGGCTATAGCTGCGAAGGTTAAAGGCAAGGATAAAATTACTTTTCGCAAGGACAAGTCTTCTGCTCCGCTTTCTAAAAAACGGAAAATCCATCTCTCTTCTCATTGTAGTTCTCAAACCAACGAAAACTCTGATGAAGGTGAAAATGAGATTGGCACCTCCTCCGCGAAAGAGAATCACTCGACAACTTCTGCTATGGCGCAATTGTCCAGTGTCTTCTCCGATTCTATGCAAGGATTAGGAGATGATCATCTAACTGCTACTTGCGGAGCTCTCGCAAAAATTTGCGATGCCCCACTATTAGAGGATAATGAATCTTTTCGCGGAGTCTCCCGAACATTGACCTCCAGTCACTTAAATGCTCTTACTGCTTTGGTATGCTCATATTCCTTTGCTTTTCTGTAATTTCGATTACAAGCTTTATCTTAACAATTTCTTTTTTCCTTTATAGTCCGGGAGAGCTTCCTTTGTTGTTGCCTCAGATCTCGAGAGAAGACGCGACAACCTTGAAAAGAAAAATCTCCAATTTAAAGAGAAGATTCGAGAACTAGAAATTGAGATTGCGATGTCTCGCAAGAAAGATGAAAGAATTCAACAATTGGAAACTGAATTTGCTTCTTAGAAGACTAAGATGTCTACTCTTCAAAGCGCTAACCAGCAACTTTATGGTATAAAATTTTTATTCTTCAAGTCATTTTTACTTTGTCGGCTATTATTCTTTGCCCGATTTATTATTTTTCGCAAACATATATAATCTCTCTCGAAGAAGCCATTCTTATCCATTCATTTCCCGAGCCCATGGATAATGATGTTCTTCTCACCCATCTCAACGAGTCTTTAAGTAACTCATCAAACAAAATTGATTCTCTTTCATTAAATGAACTTCGAACCAAATGTCGCCTCTTAGAGATTGAACATAGAGCTAGTTTAGGTTTAGCCAACCGATTTAAACAAATGTATTTTGATTCCCATAGAAAAATCGAGCTTCAAAGGAAGAAAATTAGTGGCCTTATAGATGAGAAAGACCAAATCTTGCTAATAAGGGTGCACAGGCATTAGCAACATTTCAAAAATCTCTTCTCGAAGTACAAATTGAACGAGATGAATCCCTTCGTCAGAATGCCATACTTATGGAGCAAGAAGAGCAAGTTCGTTCGCTTCTTGTTATAAATAATGATGATGAGTTCGCTTGGGCTGCGAAGGTTCTTGATAATGCCAGGAATAATTTAGGTGTTGATGTTAGTCTTCATACCGAGCATCTTGCCTTGGTTAAAGATATGATATCGACGAGAGAAGGTTGTTTATTATACTTTTGCTCTTTTCCTCTCGTAGTATCTTTGTTATAGTGTTGTTAATTCATTATCATATGTTTTTTGCAGAATCTGAGAAGAGATTTCAAACAAGGATTGAAGAACTTGAGTCTGAAAAAAGGGAACTCGCAGAAGGCCTTTATCTTTGCAATAACAAGTATTCTAAGTTGAAGAAACAGCTGCAAGCTACAGTGGCAAATTTCAACAATACATTGCATTCGTTTTCGCAATCAAACTATTGAAATGGTTTGTAATGATCACCGCATTCCTCTTATTTCATATCCTTGTCTTCACGATGATATTCCTGAAGATACGTCTTTCTCGGATGTCTCTGATAGTGAGGCTAGCGAAGCAGAAGAATCTGGCGAAAAGAATGATGAAACTGAAGAATCTGACCAAGAAGAAGAATCTTCAAAGAAATAACTTCTTTTTCTTCTTTCGCTTCTTGTAATATATATGTAGGACCAGAATATCGCGACAGCAATACTTCGCGAGAGTAATAAACAACTACATTGCGAAGGTGTCGCAAGGAAATAATTTAAATGACGCATCAGATGACGACAGCCAGAACATGAGAAAAGTGTGAAGACTTGGCGAGATTTAGGAGTGTCGCGAAGTCTAACACTTACATATTTGCGACGCTTCGCGAAGAATTCCCGAAAATAAAGGACAACTTAGCTGTCATCCACTATGTAATACCCTATATAAAGGGTCGAGTAAGTCTGTTGTGAGGGGGATTCTTTTTGAATTGTTGAGCAAGTCATTAGGAGAGAGAAAATTAAGAGTGATTGTAATTTCTTTAGCTCTGTTCTACACTTCTTTGTAAACCTTTCAAGAAAACAATTAATAAAATATATTGTTACACATCTTCAAATGGATTAATTAAACAAATTCGAGTGAGGGGTGTAGTGTGGGATTTCCTGCAACTACATATGCGCTAGAAACAGGGAAGAATTTGAGTACAAAGAGAAGAATTTCATACGATTTCTAGCAAATTATTGAAATTAAGAAATGGCTAGAAGAAGAGGAACATCAGAACAACCAACAACCATAAGGAGAAGCAGAAGATTGGCTGGGGAAAGGAGAAATGAGGTAGGTGAACCCTCAAGAGTAAACACAAGAAGTGAAGAAGAAGGCCAAATTCAACCACCGATTCAACCAGCAATAGAATAGAGTAATAGATTATGATAGGGTGAGTGTGCATACATGGAGATCAGATTCTATAGAAGAAAGAGAAGAAGTGCAACAAGTGATAAATAATAGACAGGAAGAGAGAAATCGAGAAGAGATGGGAGAAACAATTCGTGGAAATGAAGAAATTGCAACATTAGAAGCGTTGAGACAGACAATACATGAAGAAAGGCGGTTAGAAGCAGAAGAACGCGCAAATTTAACAAGGCAAAACCACGAATTAAGGATGGAAAATAGGAGGCTGCAAAATAGAAGATCAAGAAGTAATAACGGATCGAGATCGGGATCGATTAGAGAAAACGTGAGAAGAACATTACCTGCAGAAAACGTTAATGAAGAAAATTTGGAAAGAGAGTTAAATTTTGGTGAAGGAGGTCGCGAAGAGAGAGAATTAGTAGAGAATCGTTATATTTTGGTGAATGATCAAAATGATGGAAATCAAGAAGATAGGCAGCCTCAAGGACAGAATAACCCAGTTAATGAAGAAAATCATGAAGAAGGAAGGAGAATACTACATGGGAGAGAAACACAAAGGAAACAAAAGGAAATTGAAGATGACATTGAAAAGCATTATACTGAACAAGCGCGTCTAGCTCGCGAGAGAGAAAGATTGAGAGCAGAAATGGAAAATCGGGAATTGGAAGAGGCGATTCGGCAGAATAATCATGACAATCGAGAAAGAAGGCGCGAGCGAAATCGCAACAATGGAGATATCAACGAAGAATATGAAAGAATACAAAAAGAATTGATAGGCAGACAAGAAGAGAAAATGAGATATAATGGTGTGAGAATTTGTGAAGGAGATGAGGGAGAAACTCGCAGAGAAAGAAGAGAAGAGAGCAATGAACCAGAAAATATAAGTAGACACGAACGAAGAAGGAGGGAAGCGAGAATTAAAGAGACCGATAAATTCAAATTTCGAGGCAAATGAACAAATTCTGCGAGAATTGGCGAGAGATGAGAGGAATATTGAACAATGAGAGAAGAGAAGGGGGAGAAGACAAGTTAGATGAAGCTATCGCAGAGGTCGCGAAAAATCCTTTTACATTAGAAGTGCAGCTAGGAGGAATACCCCCAAAGTGCAACTTACAAAGCATTAACTAGCATTTTTGATGGGTCAACTTGTGCAGTACAACACATCAAGGCTTACGTGAGATGTATGCTATAGTGGGAAAACCATGATGCTATATTGTGCAAATACTTTGCGTCGAGTTTAACGGGAGAAGCGTTGAAATGGTTTGAGGGTCTACCAAGGAATACAATCACGTCATTCAATCATTTACAAGCTATATTTTTAGGGGCGTATATAAGCAACAACTCTTCGCGACCTGGCATTGAAGATGTATTTGGGCTAAAACAAAGAGTTGGCGAGAGCTTGAGACATCTGACCGTAAGATGGAAGACAATGTGTAGCGAAATGGCTGGACGGGTGGATGAAAGATACCTCATATTATCGTTCATAAATGCTATGTTCGCAACCAACCTATTATATGTTCAAATTTTCAGAGTCAAGAATACAATCACGATGACAGAATTGAGAGAACTTCAAGAGGAATATATTGCTTTGGAAGAAAGACAAAATGGAGTGGAATCGTACCCGGTCGCGAATACAAGTTCAAGTGCTGCGAATGCAAGTTTGTTACCTAGATTAATACAAACAGTGGCGAGTACCTCGCAAGGGCAACAAGAAAAAGTGGTAGATGATGGACAGCCAAAATTAGTAGCGATGGGAAGCCGAGATCAAGAAGAGTTTGAAAGAGAAAGAAATTACTACAACCGTGGCGGCAATAACAAAATTCAGAGACTCGATCACTCGCAAGAAACCTATGGAAGTCGACGTCATAGAGTAGTATGGGAAGAAATCAAGATGCCACCACTGAATACTAGTGTTGAAAAAATCTGGGAAGCTATACTCCTGATGCAAAACATACCTGCACCATGGAACATGGGGAGTGAACCACCACCAAGTGGTAGAAGTCATGAATTCTGCTCCTACCACCGTTTTCATGGACATCTGACAAACGACTGCAGAAACATAAAAAGAATCATCCTTAGAATGATTGATCAAGGGAAGCTGAATCACTTTCTAAAAAGTGAAGAGAAAGTTCAACAATTGCCACCACCACCACCAAAGGGGAAAGAAACGTTCGTAATAGAAGTTGGATCGAAAGCTAAAAATTTGTTTTGAATGGTGAAGAGGCATAGAGTAGCAGGAGCGAAAAGTGTAAGAAATGAATAATCATCAAAAGGCAATAGCAAAAGCTTGTTAAGGGTAAGAGGAAGAAAAAATAATTGGAAAAGAAATATGTGAGGGTCACGCCATCAAAGATGTATGACAATTTGAGTGAAGAATTGAAAAACAAAACAATGTAAGATTGTGCGATAGCTTCGCAAACAGAATGAATGCTTGAATGAATTAACAAAAATGAATGGGTGAGTGAATGGGACAAACCTTTATGGCGTACACCTTAGTTCGCGAATGATATTTCGCAAGAGGCAAATGTAAGACCTAAAGTGCGTCATATAAGGGGTATCTCTTGACATGGCTCGGGAAATGTTACACCGCTCCCGGAACCCGAGTCATGGAGATTTGGGGCCCATGAAAGCCTATCCGGGAGATACCTTGGATTTCCAACTATATATATAAGGTTATACCCCGGTTGGACGCCCGAGGGTCTCTTCCAAGGAGTCGGTGTATGCTCAAGGCGCAAGGGGTACACGGTTGAGCCAAGAGTGCCCGGGGCATTTGAAGTGTCTCGGCCATTCTTGGCAAGTCTTGGTATATCCGCACTCGGCCCGAAGAAAACTCCACTTAGGGTGCAGTCTCGTAACCATAAACCATATAGGTATAAGGGATAAGAGGTTGCGAACACAACTGGTTGTTGTTAAGACCGGATGGGAGGAGCTAGTCTTGTATGACCGATGTACGCCTCCTTGAAGGGGCAACCAGGGAGAAGATAAGGGCGGCACCCTCCATTAGGGAGCTGATAAGTGTCAAAAGACGCAAATGTCATAAGACTTTATTTTCGCAAGGAAATTTAAACTTGTCATATTTGTGCAATGATCCTGTAGAGGCAATAATACTGACGCAAGGATAAGGCGAGATCAATGGGTTATTGCATGAAAATGCAAAAACGTCCTGCGATTTCGTCGCAGAGACGATAATGTCATGGGATTTTACACTCGCAAGAGTATTTAAGCCTGTCATATTGTCGCGGATAAAATATCCTGCAGAGGCAAAAATACTTAGTAAATGATAAGACAAGGTCAATGGGTCATTACATGAAAATGTAAAGACGTCCTGCGATCTTGTCGCAACGAGGGGTGGCGAAATAAGACCTTTAATTAGGAAGGCAAAATAAGACCACACAAAAACGATAAGGCAAGATTAATGGAGTTCTTCATTTATGGAGACATTCTGCGATCTTGTCGCAATAACGAGCTTCAATATGCTTACGAAAACAGATAACAAAGGTAAATCTCTCATTTGAAAATGAATAACAGAGGCAAGTATGGGAATGAATAGGATAAAGTTTTGTTATTCATTTCCATATGAGGAATTTATGCATTCATAATACTAGTTAGTCGAATTATAAAAGAGAATTGCTTGATTAATATGTGCAAGTAAAGAAAACAAAGATTGAATTCATATTTGACAATCCAAGAAGATTGAAAGAGTATATATATTACAAGTAGCGAAAGAAGAAAAAGAAGTTATATCTTTGAAGAATCATCTTCTTGGTCGATTCTTCGTTTCATCATTCTCTTCGCAGATTCTTCGCTTCGCTAGCATCACTATCGAGACATCTGAGAAAAGTGTATCTTCAGGAATATCCTCGCGAAGAAAAGGATATGAACTAAGAGGAATCTTGTGATCATTGCAAACTGTCTCAATAGTTTGATTGCGAAAACGAACTGCATAATTATTAAAGTTCGCCAATGTAGCTTGCAGTTGTTTCTTCAGCTTAGAATATTTGTTGTTGCGAAGAGAAAAATCTTGTGCGAGTTGTCCTTTTTCAGACTCAAGTTCTTCAATCCTTGTTTGAAGTCTTTTCTCGGATTCTGCAGAACATATGACAATATATTAACAATTTAATAGCAATGCTATGGAAATAAGAAACAGTAAAGTATAATAAACAACCTTCTCTCGTCGAGATATCATATCTGAACCAAGGCGGTATGCTCGGCATGAAGGCTAACATCAACACCTAAGTTATTCTGGCATTATCTAGAACCTTCGCAGCCCAAGCAAACTCATCATCATTATTTATAACAAGAAGTGAACGAACTTGTTCTTCTCGCTCGATAAGTATGGCATTTCGCGAAGGGATTCATCTCGTTCAATTTGTACTTCGAGAAGAGACTTTTGAAATTTTGCTAATTCCTGTGCAACTCTGTTAGTAATGCGATCTTTCTCATCTATGAGATTACTAATTTTCTTCCTTAAGGTTTTGGTTTTCTTATGGGAATTAAGGTACATTCGTTTAAATTGATTAGCTAAACTTAAACTAGCTCTATGCTCGATCTCTAAGAGATGACATTTAGATTGAAGATCCTTTAATGGAAAGAGGTTAGTCTTATTTGAGGAACTACTTAGAGATTCATTGAGATGAGTAAGAAGGACATCATCATCCATGGGCTCGGGAAATGAATGGAGAAAAATGGCTTCTTTAGAGAGATTATATATGTCTGCGAAAATAGTAAGTCAGGCAAAGAAAAGCAAATGATAAAGTAAAAAGGATTTGAGGAGTAAAGATTGTTATACCATAAAGCTGCTGATTTGCACTTTGAAGAGTAGATACTCTATTCTGTTGAGAAGTAAGCTCGGCCTCCACTGTTTAATTCTTTCATCTTTCTTGCGAGATGACGCAGCTTCAACCTCTAGTTCTCGGATCTTCTCTTTAAGTTGCAAATTTTTCTTTTCAAGACTGTGGTGTCTTTTCTCAAGGTCTGAGGCAACAACAAAAGAAGCTCTCCCAGACTATAAAGAAAAATATGGGAATGATTAAGATAAAGCTTATAATTGAAGTCACAAAGAAACAAAGGGATATGAACATACCAAAGCAGTGAGAGCATTTAAGTGACTGGAGGTCAATGTTCGGGAGACTCCGCGAAAGGACTCATTATCCTCTAATAGCGGGGCATCGCAAATTTTAGCGAGAGCTCCGCAAGTAGCAATTAGATGATCATCTCCTAATCCTTGCATAGAATCGGAGAAGACACTGGACAATTGCGCCATAACAGAAGTAGTCAAGTGACTCTCTTTCGCGGAGGAAGTACCAACCTCATTTTCACCCTCATCAGAATTTTCATTGGTTTGAGAAGAGAGCTGGGTTTTCCGTTTTTTAGAAAGCGGAGCGAAGACTTGTCCTTGCGAAAAGTAGTTTTATCCATGCCTTTAGCCTTCGCAGCTTCAGCCTCTTCAACTTCAACCTTCGCATACGCATGAAGATAAGAAACAGAGGCAACAATATTGTTTAAAATAACAAAAGAAAATGTTTCTTACTTCATCCGTGAGCGATCAGAGTATCGCCAGGGTACTCGGCTTTGGATCTTCTTTATACTTCTTTCTTATTCTGGCGATCTAAAATTTTTTTGAAAGTTAATAAATAAAAGAGGAAGAAAATGTCGCAAGGCGAAAAAAAAAAAAAAGGAAATATACCTCTTTTGTCTCCTCAGGACACTTAAACTCCCAAGGGTGATAATTTGCAAGGTGTGCAGGGAGAACATATGAACCTGCGATGTAAGGTCCACTCAACAACAAATGAACAACCCACCATTTTTCATCTTTGGAATGACGGGGAGTGCTATTGTTACCCGAATGCCAATCAATATCTTGCATAAGCAGCTTGTCGTCAGAAATATTATCTATTATTTTCAGTCGAGCGCCCCAGCGAGATCTATCATTTCTCATGTTTATTACTGCATAATTCGCAAAGAAGTTTTCTACAGTATACTTCTCAGGGATTATCTCCAAATTTGCAAAGTTAGGATCTCTAACATTAACAGGATATAAAGATCCTTTACCAGCGCCGCGATTTGCGAATTCAAGCATCAAGCGGATGCATTCGCCACTCAACTGATAAACAGCTCGCGAGAATTTTTCATGAGCAAGGATTTCATAGAATAATGGTATCTCGGGATTATATAGAGGAATGGGAAGCCCTGCTAGAAGCTGACCTAGCGAGACTATGATTCTATGATCATCACATTGATGATCAGAAAACAGTTTTGCAGAGAGAATGGATGAAGATTTTTGATCAGGAATGGTTGACAAAATGAAACCCTTCTCTTGTAATTTACTTTGAGTATCTTCAAAAAGGGGTTTATATGTACGACCTAGTGAAGCCATTGATATAGTATGGGAATGAATGGAAGATTAAGAGAATTGAAGGGGAGGATTGCAGTAGCAGAAGCGCAAATTGCGGAGGAAGAAGGTTAAAGGAAAGTTGTAGAGGGAAAATAAAAGAGAAAAAGAGAAGGGTAAGAAAGCTATATATAGAGAAGAGAATCCTCGAGAAAACAAATGCATTTAATGCGAGATGGGACGTGAATGGTCAAGAATAAACGGTTGAAAGAGACGTGTCAAGAAAAGAGTGGAAGAAGAAACACCTGTAATAAATTCCGTACATAAATAAAACGAGTAAAAATGAACAATCGCGAGACAAAGATGAGCAGTTGCGGCACTTTAAAATATTGGTTCTCATGACATTCTCTTCTTCGCAGAGAAGACATGAGAAGAGGCAAGATGTAGGACCAGAATATCGCGACAGCAATACTTCGCGAGAGTAATAAACAACTACATTGCGAAGGTGTCGCAAGGAAATAATTTAAATGACGCATCAGATGACGACAGCCAGAACATGAGAAAAGTGTGAAGACTTGGCGAGATTTAGGAGTGTCGCGAAGTCTAACACTTACATATTTGCGACGCTTCGCGAAGAATTCCCGAAAATAAAGGACACTTTTTTGTCATCCACTATGTAATACCCTATATAAAGGGTCGAGTAAGTCTGTTGTGAGGGGGATTCTTTTTGAATTGTTGAGCAAGTCATTAGGAGAGAGAAAATTAAGAGTGATTGTAATTTCTTTAGCTCTGTTCTACACTTCTTTGTAAACCTTTCAAGAAAACAATTAATAAAATATATTGTTACACATCTTCAAATGGATTAATTAAACAAATTCGAGTGAGGGGTGTAGTGTGGGATTTCCTGCAACTACAATATATACTCTTTCAATCTTCTTGGATTGTCAAATGTGAACTCAATCTTCATTTTCTTTATTTGCACATATTAATCAAGCAATTCTCTTTTATAATTCGACTAACTAGTATTATGAATGCATAAATTCCTCATATGGAAATGAATAACAAAACTTTATCCTATTCATTCCCATACTTGCCTCTGTTATTCATTTTCAAATGAGAGATTTGCCTCTGTTATTCATTTTCGTAAGCATATTTGCTTTCTCAATTTTGTGTATATCTATATTTTTAATTATGTTGAAGTTCGCATTGCGACAAGATCGCAGAATGTCTTCACAAATGAAGAAACCCATTGATATTGCCTTATCATTTTTGTGTGGTCTTATTTTGCCTTCCTAATTAAAGGTCTTATTTCGCCACCCCTCGTTGCGACAAAATCGCAGGACGTCTTTACATTTTCATGTAATGACCCATTGACCTTGTCTTATCATTTGTTAAGTATTTTTGCCTCTGCAGGACATTTTATCTGCGACAATATGACAGGATTAAATACTCTTGAGAGTGTAAAACCCCATGACATTGCCATGTTTGCGACGAAATCGCAGGACGTTTTTGCACTTTTATGCAAAAACCCATTGATCTCGCCTTATCCTTGCGTCAGTATTATTGCCTCTTCAGGATCATTGCACAAATATGACAAGTCTAAATTTCCTTGCGAAAATAAAGTCTCATGACATTTGCGTCTTTTGACACTTATCAGCTCCCTAATGGAGGGTGCCGCCCTTATCTTCTCCCTGGTTGCCCCTTCAAGGAGGCGTACATCGACCATACAAGACTAGCTCCTCCCATCCCGGTCTTAACAACAACCAGGTTGTTTTCGCAGCCTCTTATCCCTTATACCTATATGGCTTATGGTTACGAGACTTCACCCTAAGTGGAGTTTTCTTCGGGCGAAAAGATATACCAAGACTTGCCAAGAATGGCCGAGACACTTCAAATGCCCCAGGCACTCTTGGCTCAACCGTGTACCCCGGCGCCTTGAGCATACACTGACTCCTAAGAAGAGATCCTCGGGCGTCCAACTAGGGTATAACCTTATATATATAGTTGGAAATCCAAGGTATCTCTCCCGGATAGGCTTTCATGGGCCCCAAATCTCCATGACTCAGGTTACACCGCCCCCTGAGCCATGTCAAGAGATACCCCCTTATGTGACGCACTTTAGGTCTTACATTTGCCTCTTGCGAAATATCATTCGCGAACTAGGGTGTACGCCATAAAGGTTCGTCCCATTCACTCACTCTTTCATTTTTGTTAATTCATTCAATCATTCATTTTGTCTGCGAAGATATCGCGCAATCTTACATTGTTTTGTTTTTCAATTCTTCACTCAAATTGTCATACATTTTTGATGGCGAGATCCTCGCATATTTCTTTTTCAATTATTTTTTCTTCCTCTAACCCTTAACAAGATTTTGCTATTGCCCTTTGATGATTACTCATTTCTTACACTTTTCGCTCCTGCTACTCTATGCCTCTTCACCATTCAAAACAAATTTTTAGCTTTCGATCCAACTTCTATTACGAACGTTTCTTTCCCCTTTGATGGTGGTGGTGGCAATTGTTGAACTTTCTCTTCACTTTTAGAAAGTGATTCAGATTTCCTTGATCAATCATTCTAAGGATGATTCTTTTTATGTTTCTGCAGTCATTTGTCAAATGTCCGTGAAGACGGTGGTAAGAGAAAAATTCATGACTTCTATCACTTGGTGGTGGTTCACTCCCCATGTTCCATGGTGCAGGTATATTTTCCATCAGGAGTATAGCTTCCCATATTTTTTCCACACTAGTATTCAGTGGTGGCATCTTGATTTCTTCCCATACTACTCTGTGACTTCGCTGACCTCCATGATAATTCTGCCTTTGACTTCCATAAGTTTCTTGCGGATGATCAAGTCTCTGAATTTTGTTATTGCCACCACGGTTATAGTAGTTTCTTTCTCTTTCAAACTCTTCTTGATCTCGGCTTCCCATGGCTACTAACTTTGGTTGTTCATCATTTATCACTCTCTCTTGCTGCCCTTGCGAGGTACTTGCCACTGTGTGTATTAACCTGGGTAACAAACTTGCATTCGCAGCATTTGAACTTGTATTCGCAATCGGGTACGACTCCACCTCATTTTGCCTTTCTTCCAAAGCAATATATTCCTCTTGCAATTCTCGCAGCTCCGTCATCGTGATTGTATTCTTGACTCTAAAAATTTGAATATATAGCAGGTTGGTTGCGAACATAGCGTTTATAAATGATAAAATGAGATATATTTCATCTACTCTTCCGGCCATCTCGCTACACATCGTCTTCCATCTCACAGTTAGGTGCCTTAAACTTTCACCAACCCTTTGTTTTAGCCCAAATACATCTTCAATTCTGGTCGTGAGGAGTTATTACTTATGTATGCCCCTAAGAATATAGCTTGTAGATGGTTGAATGACGTGATGGTGTTTCTTGGTAAACCTTCAAACCACTTGGTGCTTCTCTGTTAAGCTTGATGCGAAATATTTGCACAATATAGCGTCATGACTTTCCCATTGTAACATACATCTTACATACGCTTTGATGTGTTGTATTGCACAAGTTGTACCATCAAAAATCTTTGGTTAACGCTGGTAAATTGCATTTTGGGGGTATCCCACCTAATCGCACCTCTAAGGTAAAGGGGTTTTTGCGGTTTCCTCGATTGCCTCATCCAATTGTCTTCTTCCTCCACCTCCTCTACTATTCAACATTCCTCTCATCTCCGCCAATTCTCTTAAAATTTGTTCATTTACCTCAATGTTCGGATTCATTGGTCTTTTTAGCTCTGTTTCTCTCCTTCTGCGTTCACGCCTATCTTGGTTTTCTTGTTCAACATTCTCTTCTCTTCTTTCTCTGCGATTTTCTCCTTTATCTCGTTCGCGAGTGTGCACACCATTGTATCTATCATTTTCTCCTCTTGGTTGTCTACCAATTCTCCTTTGTACTCTTTCATATTCTTCGTTAATATTTCCATTGTTGCGATTTTGCTCGCGCCTTCTTTCTCGATTGTCATGATTGTTCTGCCGAACTGCTTCCTCCAATTCCAGTTCTTCCATTTCTGCTCTTAATATTTCCCTCTCGCGAGATAAACGTGCTTGTTCAATATAATGTTTTTCAATGTCATCTTCAATTTCCTTTTGTTTCCTTCGTGTTTCTCTCCCAATCAATATTCTTCTTCCTTCTCCCTGATTTTCTTCATTAATTGGATCATTCTGCCCTTGATGCTGCCTATTTTCTTGATTTCCATCATTTTGACCATTCTGTAGATCTTCAGGACGTGGAATATAACGATCTTCTACTACTTCTCTTCCTTCACGACCTCCTTCGCCAAAACCTACTTCCCTTTCCAAATTTTCTTCATTAACGTTTCCTGCAGGTAATGTTTTGCGCAGATTCTTGATCGTTATTACTTCTCGATCTTCTATTTTGCAGCCTCCTATTTTCCATCCTTAATTCGTGGTTTTGCCTTGTTAAATTTGCACGTTCTTCTGCTTCTAGACGCCTTTCTTCATGTATTGTTTGTCTCAACGTTTCTAATGCTACAATTTCTTCATTTCTATGAGCTGTTTCTCCCATTTCTTCTCGATTTCTCTCCTCTTGTCCATTATTCATCAATTGTTTCACTTATTCTCTTTCTTCCATAGAATCTGATCTCCATATATGCACGCTCACTCTATCATAATCGATTACTCTATTCAGTGCTGGTTGAATTGGTGGTTGAATTTGACCTTCTTCTTTATCTCTTGCATTTATCCTTGATGGTTCACCTACTTCATTTCTCCTTTCTCCAACTAATCTCCCACTTCTCTTTACAATCGTTGGTTGTTCTGATGCATCCTTTCTTCTAGCCATTTCTCAATTTTAGTAAATTGTTGAGAATTATTCGAAATTTCTTTCTTGTTACCCCTGATTCTTCCAATTCACAAGGTTGATCTTCTACTCAGTCCCTGTTTCTAGCGCATATGTAGTTGCAAGAAATCCCACACTACACCCCTCACTCGAATTTGCTTAATTAATCCATTTGAAGATGAGTAACAATATATTTTATTGATTGTTTTCTTGAAAGGTTTACAAAGAAATGTAGAACAGAGCTAAAGAAATTATAATCACTCTTAATTTTCTCTCTCCTAATGACTTGCTTAACGATTCAAAAAGAATCCTCTCCACAACAGACTTACTCAACCCTTTATATAGGGTAATACATAGTGGATGACAGCTAAGCTGTCCTTTATTTTCAGGAATAACTCGCGAAGCGTCGCGAGTGTTATAAACGTTTTTCCTTGCGACACTCCTAAATCTCGCCAAGTCTTCATACTTTTCTCATGTTTTGGATGTCGTCATCCATTGCGTCATTTATATTACTTCCCTGCGACGCCTTCGCAGTGTAGTCGTTTATTATTCTCGCAAAGTATTGATGTCGCGATATTCTGCTCCTACATTATTATTTTTCCTTCATCTCATGAAGTTTTGACAGTTTCGTCAAAACCCCTGATTTCTTCATATTTTCTCAAATGATTGCTCAAATGCACACCAGAAAATATCAAAATTCTCAAAATTGGCATACGGACACTTTGGTGACGTGAGCATGTTACCTTGACCGACCAAGGTTGGCTCTTTGTCTTACGAGAAGCCGGTCCCACGTATTCTCATGATTTAACCCAATTTGCACAATTGCACGTATTAGGTCCAAAACTCTTCCAAACAACTTGGAACTTGATGGAACGATCATCAATTGATCCCGTGAACACCCAGGGCCAGTTTCATGGT
>JAJJWW010015875.1:510000-815589 GCA_023531295.1 Papaver armeniacum
TTGCTATTTTTCTTGTGAATTATGTACTTTACGCGTGTTTTTGAGTTATTAGGTACTCTGGAGTCGCACGGAGGAAAAGAAGCGGAAATCATTCAAATTGAGTCAAAAAGGCGTAATTGTCATTTCACATGCTATTGGGAGCTGAGCCAAGGTTAAGGGGAAGCTCTCTTTTGGATGAGAAAGAAAAAGAAGCCAGCTGAAGTTAAGGGGTGACCATATGTTATAGGGCACCTACTGGGGTATCTAATGAGTGGGGTGTGATTATCGAACCCTAGTTCCTACACCCTAGATCGAGAAACCAACTCTCAAAATCATTCTCAATCATTTCTTTCTTCATTCTTTGCCTGAAAGTGAGAAATCGAGAGATTGAAGAGCGGATCTTGAGATCATGGAAAGGAGAAATTAGTACGACACATTCTTTGCAATTAGCGAAAGTTAGGGTTCGTTATTCTTTATTGCTTTGTTGATTAATCAAGAAGCCGAGACCTCGAGAGATGAAGAGAGGACGAGTGCACTCACGCCATAGATGGGTTTTTTGTTGTTGAATGGTCTTTGGTGGATTAATAAGGGTTGTGGAGTGATTTGAAGAGTGGGTGTTGCTGTTGTTCGAATCACAGATAGAGAAATCGTGGAAATTAGGAAGAAATTGGTAGTGGAATTGATATGGAGAAGATCGAGAAAAAGTTTACGAACTCAGGATAAGAAATTGATGACTAATTTGAGAGAAATTGAGAATTCAGAAGCTAGGGTTTATTGTGAGATTGAGTAATTGATTCACAGGGGTGAGTGAAATTTAGGGTTTCTTAAGGCTTAAATTCTGATGTTGAGGTGGTGAAATTAGAGATGAATGGAAGAAATTGAAATCAGATGGGAACAAACCAGCCAAGAGATAGACTAAATTGTGTTGCTGCCATGTATTTTACAAGGGTTTGATGGCTTGAGTATCTGGTGGTTGTTTAGACTGGTAGGAAATACTCAGTCGAGGAGTTGACAGTGTGGGTTGTGTTGATGCCGAAATCAAAAGGAAGAGAAGGAATCTAGTAGTGCAGGTGCAGTTCTGGTGGAGAAATTGGTGGTTATCTGCAGTGTTGTTCTGAGGTTATTGCTGTGGCAGTTGTGAAACTGTGGTGCCAGGACTAATTACAGGTCAGTTCCTATTCTGTGTGAACTACAGGTGATGCTCAGGGCTTGATGGATTGCTGGGTGAAATGGAGATGCAAATGAGATGGCCTGATGGCAGTGAAGCTGGTGCTGTGATAAGGATGGAAGCTATGGTTTAGCCTTTTCAGATGGAGGAGAGAGTGTTGGTGATGCAATTGGTGGTGCAACAGCTAGGTTGGAAGTGTTATGCTTGAAGAGCTGAGAAGTTAAATGTGCCAGGGAGATTGCAGGGATGAATTTGTGGAATTGGCCTGAGTTGTGAAGAATGAATGGAATAGAAAACTAAAATGGTGATTAAAGCTGCAGGAAGTGGATGTATGCAGTGGAGTTTTGCCATGGTTGAGTTTTGGAGTGAGGCTGAAGCAGTGATACAAGGGCTAGAACAAAGTTAGTACAAGGAGATGGTTGTCTTGATGTTGCCGCAATGACCGGGGATGTTGGTTGTCTATCATGGAATGAATGAAATGGTGTATGGCCTTTGTTTAGATGAATGTTAGGACTTGCGGGAAGAGTTATGGTCGAGTTACGATCTTTGCGGTGAACGAGGAAGTGCGTGTCTTGCGCCAAGGGATTATGATAGAGACGAAGCTGCAATTTATTATTGTTCTTTGGTACCTCCGAAGGTGAAGTGGATTTGATTGATTGCAAGTGGACTGGCTAAGTGATGAGTAGCTACAGATGGTGTGAGATTTGAATTACAGCGATGCCACGTAGTTGGAGTTGTTGCTGGGAATGGGTGTAATGAAGCGCAACCATTGTGTTGAGTAGTAGTATGAGCTGAGCTAGACAATGACTCTGGTGTTGCTGATGGGGATGCAGTGAACTGAATTGCAGGTAAGAAATAAAGGAGAATTTGCAGGGAACTGTAATGAATGGAGATAGTTGTGGTTCGATGGGAGCAGTCCTGGCAGCATGGAATGATGATAGAACTGCAGGTGATGATGAAATGGAAGAGGTGTTGTAGCTTATAGCTTGTGAAGCAAGGGATTGTATTGAAGAGAATGAATGTTGTTATGCTTTGAGCTGAGTTGTGACAGACAAGAAGTGAAGAGGTGGTTCTGCTGGTCAGATTTGCAGAGGATGAGTTAAGCTGCAAGATGGGTTGGTATGTTGTTTGTTTGAAGCTGAGCAGAAGAAGGAGTGATGCATAGTGATTGTAAATGCACAGCTCTGGCCTGTGCAAGACTATAGCTTGGCCACTCAGCCCATTCAGACAAGTTTACAGCTGAGTTGTTTCTGACTCAGTTCAGACTGATTCATTACCCTGACTCGGTAATTTTCCCCGACTCACCTTGACCCGGTTTGACTCAGTGAGTTGACTCGAGTTGACCCAGTTGACCGGTGACCGGGCGGACTTTGCCGGTCACCTGAGATGCCTGCCGGTGAATTTTCCGGCCATAATCCCAGTTTTCCGGCGACGAATTTTGGACATAATTTTACATGGGTTTTTTCTCACACATGGGCTTGGTGGACCACTTGGAGATGGGTTTTGAGAAGACCTAATATTGGAAAGAGTATCCTTTATGGAAGTTGAGAAACATATAAAAAGAGAAGACTTTTACCTAATGGGGGATCGAATATCTTTATCTATCTTTTTGCCTCTACTTTGTTTCCGAGGGTTTAGAACCATGAAGTCTTTTCTCTTTCTTCTTGTTATGAACTCCATGAATATGAGCTAGATTTTTCTTTTGGTTATGGATTAGTTGGATTTCCAACATGAGTTTTTGTTCAATAAATTAGTTTTCTCTCATATTATCGTTTATGATTCACTATTAATATTGTTACATGATTTGAATGCTTGTTTAGTCGAGTCGCGAATCGATTGAGTTTGCTTTCATCTTTATTGCTAGATTAGGGTTTTCAATACGAAATAGTTGTTAATACCTGATTGCAAGTAGCATAAATAAGATTATAGTTTGTAGTGATATATTCTTACGATCTTATGTGAACCATAACCTTTGTGAAATCGGATTAGTGCTTTTACACGTTCGATTGCTTTGATTGGCCTGATTTCATAGTACTTAACGCATCTAGCGAATTAAACTTGATTAGTGCTTTTACACGTTAGGTTGTTCCTTTAGATAGAATTCATATTCGCATCTTTTAATGTGTTTGTTGATGACAAGAGGAGATTAGCGGGATATTCTTGTGATCAAGGTATTCTAGGGCCTTTGATAAAAGTTGAGATTAAAATATCAATTCTAATTATTGTTTTGAAAACATGTTTGTGATTGAAGATGAAATCCATGACCAATACTTCCTCATCCTTGATTTGCGTGTTTACTTTTTATTGTTTTGATTTTATTTTATTTTTCGTTTATAAAAATCAGAACTCCCGGTGTTATTTATAGGAAACCGAATCAATTTGACAACCAAGACCTCTCTGTGGGAACGATCCTTTCTTGCCCTTGCTTCATTATATATTTTGAGTAGTAAGAAAGTGTAAATTATTTTTGTGTCGGCTGACAACCGGTCAGCTGGCCCTTGCGAACAACTTGATGCACTATATCCCTTCAACCCTTTGAGCGAAATGCGGCAAAAGGAAGAAAAATCCATGGACCGACCCCATCTTCTCCACCCCGTAGGAACTACGAGATCACCCGAAGGACTCCTTCGGCATCCAGGGGTCACGGACCGACCATAGAACCTGTTCAATAAGTGGAACGCATTAGTTGTCCACTCTCAGATTGGGCAGTAAGGGTCGGAGAAGGGCAATCACTCATTCTTAAAACCAGCATTGTTAAGACCAAAGAGTCAGGCGGAAGGGGGGGGGGGGGGAGATCTCCGTTCCTGGTTCTCCTGTAGCTGGATTCTCCGGAACCGTAAGAATCCTTAGAATGGGATTCCAACTCAGCACCTTTTGAGATTTTGAGAAGAGTTGCTCTTTGGAGAGCACAGTACGATGAAAGTTGTAAGCTGTGTTCGGGGGGGGAGTTATTGTCTATCGTTGGCCTCTATGGTGGAATCAATCGGGGAGACCTGAGAGGCGGTGGTTTACCCTGTGGTGGATGTCAGCGGTTCGAGTCCGCTTATCTCCAGCTCGTGAACTTAGCGGATACAAAGGTATATGATAGCACCCAATTTTTCCGATTCGGCAGTTAGATCTATGATTTATCATTCATGGACATTGATAAGATACTTCCATTTAGAAGCACCTTAGGATGGCATAGCCTTAAAGTTAACGGCGAGGTTCAAACGAGGAAAGGCTTACGTTGTTGTGCATTGGAGAGAGGATCTAATTGTATTAGTGTCTAGAATGGATTTCTTCTGTGTAATACTAATGGATAGGGCCATATATGTGTTGTGCATTCGAATAAGTATCTTGTCTATGAAGAGCGGATCTAATTGTATTAGTGTCTCGAATGGATTTCTTCTGTGTAATACTAATGGATGGGGCCTCATTGGTAAGTTCTACAAGATCTCGTGCATTGGAGCCCATGGTTATGGCCCCGAATCCATTAGTATGGAACATTTTATTTTCCAAGTGAAATCCCCTAGTATATGAAAGAGTGAAAAAAGTGCTTTTGTTGTTGTGGAATAAGAAGCCTCCGTATCTTAATGCATTTATTTAATTTATTCGGAGCTATTAGAGCGAGATCAACTTTTTGGGGAATATGAGTCGAAGCAATAACAAGGATATTTCTAGTGGAGCATCTTTCACAATCCCTAGAGAGATAGTTCACTAATAGACCGAGGGATAAGTAATTTAACTCATTCACATACAGATCATGAATGTTTGGAATCCATATTATGCAAGGAGACATTGTTTTCCTTATACAAGATACATATATGTGTTGCCACACAATGCTTATATCCAACAATGGTTATATAATCTAAACTCTCATTCCAATCATTGAAACATTCTTAGAGGACATTATTATATAGTTGTTATTCACAAACTATTTTTCGTCAAAGCAATTTTCAAAGTGGTTGAAACATAACATGACTTTCTTCACTAGGTAAAGATAAACTTGGCCAAAGCGAAAGCTTACCAACATGTATTTCGAGAAATAGATAGGCGAGATAAACTCGGCTCGAAATAGCAAATGTGTATAATCAAAGTCTATATAGCAAAACGACTTTTGTCTCAAAATAGGAGATAGAGTAGATAGACTTTTGAGTGATAGATAAGTTCAAGTCTCCACATACCTTTTATTCGATGAAGTTCCACCAGTTCCTTGAGTAGTTCTTCGTCTTGTATGATGATTGCCATGGAGTTCTTGAGCTCAACTACACTTACTATCTTAGTCCGAGACTTAGCTATAGTAGACTAGAAATCAAGACTTATAGTTTTGATCACTAACATTGACAAACATGCTTGAGATAGCAATGCATGCGAGTTCAACCGAGCAGTGCTCTAACAGTTGTTATTCTTTTGTCTTGCATGAGGATGACAACATAATGATATTCGGTATCAATTATCCCTGGAAAGAAGATGCAAACATATTGGAGAAGTGGATGCGAAATTTGAGGCTTACAAAATTTCGGTGCAATTGCGGTTGTAGGATCAGAATATCGCAACACCAACGCCCTTGCGAAATCCATAAACGACACATTGCGAAGATATCGCAGACGAGTAATATAAATGACGCAACGGATGACGACAGCCAGAACACGAGAAGGACGTGAAGACCTAGCAAGATTTAGGAGTGTTGCGAGGTTTTACATTTGTACACTTGCGAGAATGTCGCAAGTCAGATCCAAAAATAAAGGACAACTTAGCTATCATCCATTATGTAATGTCCTATATAAAGAGCTGAATAGGCTTATGAAAGGGGGGATCTTTTTAGAGAGTGAAGAGAAAGTTGAGAGGAGAGAGAAAGTCTAGTGTAGCAATAATATTCTTGATTTCACTTCCTTCTTGTAAAATTTCTAACTCAATTAATAAAGACATTGGTTATTGATCTTAAATATGTGTTAGATATTATGAATTCTTGTGAGGTGTGTATTGTAGGATTTCCTGCAATTACATATGGTGCTAGAAACAGGGATTGAAGATTAAAGATTGGAGATTATTGTTAAAATTGTTCAAATTAAGAAGATGATTGATAAATTGGTTAAAGTAGAGAAAATCAAAATTAAGGAACGTAATAAAAAGTTAGAATGTAGTTTGATCACAAAAACAATGATTAATGAATTTCATGAAAATATCAGAGGGAGAATACATAAACGATATTTTGAAGGAAAGAAAATCGTAACAACGGAGAAAGCGTCACCTATAAAAGAATGGGAGAAACACAAGATTACATTCACAGCAGCAGAGATATCAAGAGAAAGTTTAAACCACACGTCTCCTTTGGTAATCACAGTAACCACACAGAAAGAAAAAGAAAAAGAAAAAGAAAAAGAAAAATCAGCAAAAATTACGGAAGAATGGGCGCTAAACAGAACTCTAGTTGATACGGGGAGTTCGACGAATATAATCTTTTACCATGCATACAGAGGAATGGGATACAAAGATGAAGAAATGTCTCCTTCAACTTATCATATTCATGGCTTTGGTGAATCTATAACAAAACCAAAAGGAGAAATAGAGGTGCGAATTTTGCTGGGAGATATTGAGACACAAACGGCATTATGAGTAGTGGATATGGAATCACCATACAACATGCTGTTGGGAAGGCCATGGATTCATGCAATTAAAGCCATAGTGTCAACATTACATCAATGCATTAAATTTCCTATGCCAAGTGGGATTGGTGAAATTAAAGGGGAAACCGATAAGGCGAAATTATGCTATCAAATTGAAGTTAAACAATATGAAGGACGTGCAAAGAAGCGAAAAGATCGCAGAAAATTGGCGAAGGAAGCAAAGAAAGAAGAGGAATTTAGAGCTTATATGATAAGAGCGAGAGGAAGGAAAAGGGATACCTAGCGAAATTTTGGAAGAAGGAACTGAGCTTGCGAAGGAGATAAAAGAACCTACACCTATGGGAGAACCTAAGGCCAGATACACTGCGGCAGAACCAAAGAAGGAAGTGAATGTTGGGACCGAAGAAGAACCAAAAATACTAAAAATTGGGACCAAGATGGAAGCAGATGAAGAAGAAAAAACTATTGGTCTGTTGCGAGAATTTAAGGATATTTTCGCATGGAACATGGATGAGGTGCCGGGGATAGACCCATCAGTGGCGTGCCACAGATTGGAAATTGACAAAAATGTAAGGCCATTGAAACAAAGAATCAGAAAAATCGCGACAACGTATCATCCTAAAATAGAAGAAGAGTTGCAGAAGATGCTTGATGCAGGGATTATAAGACAAGCAAAATATCCAGAGTGGATAGCAAATATGGTTGTAGTACCAAAGAAGAAAAAAGGGATAAGAATTTGTATAGATTTTACTGATTTGAACAAAGCTTGTCCGAAGGATAGTTTTCCATTACCGGATATTCCACAAATGGTCGAATCAAGAAAGCAGAAATGATAGAATATCTTCTCTAGACGGATATAAAGGGTACAATCAAATTCCTCTCATTTTGAAGAAGATCGAGAGCATATCTTGCTTTTTTTTCGCTCCCGAGAGGGTTATATTGTTACACAAAAATGCCATTTGGTTTGCGAAATGCTGGAGCAACATACCAAAGAATGGTAGAAAAGGTATTTGCGAAGTGGATACACAAAACATTGGAAGTATATGTAGATGATATGCTAATAAAAAGTAAAGAAGCAAAAAATCATGTCCAAGATTTGAAAGAATTTTTTGAACAAATGAGGCATTTTAACATCAAGGTAAATCCAGAAAAATATATTTTTGCAGTGGCATCGGGAAAATTTTAGGTTATATTGTATCCAAAGAAGGAATACAAGTTGATCCAGAGAAAGTACAAGCAGTTCGCGACATGCCAACACCGGCGACGGTAAAAGATATACAAAAGTTAAATGGACTCTTAGCTTTGCTAGGAAGGTTCATTTCGTGATCATCAGATAAGTGTAAGCATTTCTTCAATATACTCAAAAAGGGGACGAAGTTTAGATGGACAGACGATTGCGAGAAAGCTTTTCAAGGAATAAAAGAACATCTGACGAACATATCTATTTCGCAAAAAGCGAGAACAGGAGAAGAATTATTAATCTATCTTGCGACAACTTCGCATGCATTAAGTCTTTGTGTTATTGCGAGTAGATGCGGGAGTTGAAAAACCAATCTATTACATCGGCAAAACATTCAATGCAACGAGAGAAAAATTATTCAAAGATTGAAAAACTAATTTTGGCATTAGTTTATGCAGCATTTAAACTTCGAATATACTTTCAGGCGCATGAAATAAGGGTACTGACAAAAATACCAATCGAGTTAGTAATGAAAAATTCAAAAAGATCAGGCAGAGTCGAGAGATGGAATGTGCAGATAGGACATTTTAAAATCAAATATGATGTAGGATCATAATATCGCAACGGACAAGGTTCGCGGGATAAATAAACGACGGCGTCGCAAGGGAGTCGCAGGAAGCTAAAATAAACGACGCGATGAATAACGACAAACAAAACAACTAGAGGATATGAAACTGGCGAAGGTTAAGAAGTGTCGCGAGAATGAAGATTTGTGCACTTGCGACACTTCGCGAGTTATTCCCGAAAATAAAGGACAGCTTAGCTGTCATCCATTATGTAATACCCTATATAAAGGGTTGAGTAAGTCTGTTGTGAGAGAGAGATCTTTTTGAATTGGGAAGCAAGTCATTAGGAGAGAGAAAGTTTAAGAGCGCTTTAATTTCCAAGTGTAATTCTATTGTCTTGTGTAAACATTTCATGGAATCAATTAATAAATATTCTTGATCACACATCTTTCAATGGATTAGTCAAGCAAAACTGAATAAGGGGTGTAGTGTGGGATTTCCTGCTACTACATATGCGCTAGAAACAGGGACGAGCAGTGATTGACAGAGAGATTAGAAAGAATTGGAGAAAAGATTTGAAGTGACTCTCAAGAATTCATTGAAAAAGAAAAAAAAAAATGGCTAGAAGAAGAAACGCACAAGGGCAACCAACAATTGTAAGAAGAAGTGGGAGACTTGCTGGAGAAAGGAGGAATGAAGCGGGAGAATCGTCAAGGATGAATATGAGAAATGATAGAGAAAATCAAAATCAGCCACCGATCTCCCCAATAGCAAACGCGGCTGTGGATTATGATAGAGTAAGTGTACATACTTGGAGGTCTGATTCTGAAGACGAGAGGGAAGAGGAGCAGCAGATGGTGAACAATGGACAAGGAGGAGGAGAGCAAGGAATGAATGGAGAAATGAATCCAGGAAACGAAGAGATCGCAGCGTTAGAAAGATTGAGACAAACAATACATGAGGAGAGGCGACTAGAGGCAGAGGAACGAGCAAACTTGACAAGACAGAATCATGAACTGAGGATGGAAAATATGAGATTGCAAAATAGGAGATCAAGAAGTAGTGTGAGATAAAGTTCAAGATCGATTAGGGAAGAAAGAAGGAGAGTTTTACCAACAGAAAGTACCGAAGAAGAAAACCAACAAGAAACACAAAATCCAAGCACAGAGCATGGCGAGAGAAGAGGGGAAATGGAAGATCGTTATATTCCTCAGCCCGAAAATCTTCGAGATGAGCGGAATAGGGAAAATCAAGGAAACATGCAACTCCAAGGGCCGAATGACCCATTGCTTGAAGGGAGAATAATCTTGCACGGGAGAGAAGAATTGAGAAGAAACCGAGAGATTGAGGATGACATTGAGAGACACTACATTGAACAAGCACGGCTAGCTCGCGAGAGAGAAAGGATAAGAGCAGAAGTGGAAAATCAAGAGATGGAAGAGGCAATCCGGCAGAATAACCATGACAACCGGGAAAGAAGGAGGGAACAAAATCGTGCCAATAGAAATATTAATGAAGAATATGAGAGGGTGCAGATGAGAGCTGAGAGACAGCCAAGAAGAGAGAACAACCGATATAATGGCGTGCGAATTGAAGAAGGAAACGAAGAAGAGCGTCGCAGGGAAAGGAGAGAAGAAAATAACGAGCAAGAAGGTCAAAACAGGCACGAGCGTAGAAGGAGAGAGGCGAGCTAAAAAGACCAAAGTGGAATCAAATTTCGAGGCAAATGAACAAATCTTGAGAGAATTGGCTGAAATGAGAGGATTTGAACAATAGAAGGGAAGGAGGAAGGAAACAATTGGACGAAGCCATCGCAGAAAAGCCGCGAAGAATCCCTTCACGCTAGAAGTACAGGATGGGAGGAATACCTCCTAAGTGCAATCTACCCGCATTAACCAACATCTTTGATGGAACAACCTGTGCGATACAACATATCAAGGCTTATATGAGATGCATGTTGCAAGTGGGAGAATCATGATGCTATCTTGTGTAAATATTTCGCATCAAGCCTAATAGGAGAAGCACTAAAATGGTTTGAAGGTCTGCCAAGGAACACAATCACATCATTTAACCATTTACAAGCCACATTCCACGGGAGCATACATAAGTAACAACTCTTCACGACCAGGTATTGAAGATGTGTTCGGGTTGAAACAAAGGGTTGGCGAGAGCTTAAGGCAGTTGACAATAAGATGGAGAACCATGTGTAGCGAAATGGCAGGACGGGTTGAGGAAAGATATCTCATCCTCTCATTTGTGAATGCTCTCTTCGCGACTAACTTGTTATACATTCAAATTTTTAGAATCAAAAATACAATCACGATGGCAGAACTGCGAGAGTTACAGGAAGAATATATTGCCTTAGAAGAAAACAGAATGAAATGAATTCTTATCCGATCGCGAACACAAGCTCGAATGCTGCGAACGCAAGCTTGTTGCCTCAATTCATAAATCTGGTGGCGAGCACTTCGCAAGGACAAAGACGCTGAAAGTAAGGTGATGAGGGACAGCGGAAGATAGTAGCCATGGGAAGCCACGACCAAGAAGAGTTTGAACGAGAAAGGAACTACTACAACCGTAATAAAGCAATAATAAGATTCAGAGGCTAGATCATGTACAAGAAACTTACGGTGACGAAGGCAAAATAATCATGCAAGGCGAGAGAGGTCGCGAGAATAGTATGGGAAGAGATTAAGATGCCTCCACCGAATGCTAGTGTGGAAAAGATCGGGAAGCTATACTTGTAATGGAAGATGTACCAGCGCCCTGGAACGTGGGAATGGAACCACCACCGGGCGATAGAAGTCATGAGTTTTGCTCTTACCATCGCTTCCATGGGCATCAAACAAACGATTGTAGAAACATAAAGAGAATTATTCTCAGGATGATTGATCAGGGGAAGCTGAGTCACTTTCTAAAGGGAGAAGAAAAAGGCCAGACATTACCACCACCACCAGAGATGCAGAGTAGTGTCGTCGAAAGGAAAGGAAACATTTGTGATAGAAGTCGGAACAAAAGCTAAAAATTTGAACTGCAACTCTATCGTCCACTCCTATCGCACAATAGAAGATTTTCATGACAACGTGCTCGGTAGAGTCTTTGCGAGAGATGATAATGATAAAGAAATAATGAGTCTCAGCGAGAACGACGCAGATTAGAAAAGTGGCAGTGAAGACTATTTCTTTCTCTGCAGATGAAGTGCCAAAAGGAAGAGAAACACATGATAGCCCGTTGGTTGTGAAACTAGAGATTAACCCAAAACCAGTTGATGGAGAAAATGATGAAGCGAGAAGATTCTTCGGGCGATCAACCGAATCCTAATCGACAGGAAGTTCGGTGAATATTCTTTTTACCATACTTACAAGACGATGGGAGGAAAGGATGAGGATTTGATCCCCTCGACATACAAGATATATGGCTTTAATGGCACCGCAAACAAGCCAAAGGGAGAGGTTCACATGAGAATACCTCTACAAGGATTATCAACTGATGTTTTATTCTCGTGTGGTTGACGTGGAATCTCCGTATAATGCGCCGATTGGGAGGCCATGGCTTCATGAAATCTTGGGGGTCGCATCAACATACCACCAATGTATAAAATTTCCACATCCAAACGGCATTGGTATTATACAGGGAGATTGGAAGGAGTCGCAACAATGTCACGAGGTTGATATAGAAAGCTGCGAAGAAAGAAATGCCAAAAGAAAGGGTTGGAAGCAACATGTGAGAGATGAGCGAGAGAAAGGAAAAAGCGATGGTGGATGCTATAGAAGTAAGGACTGAACATACCTCGCGAGGTGAATGCCTAGAGACAGGCGAATATTATGATAATAAAGAAGCGAAAGATATGAAGAACAAAAGGCATAAGAAATGAATAATCAACAAAAACAGGAGAAAAGTAGCAATTGAAGTAATGATGTGCGAGAATCTCGCAGCCAAGAGTATATGAGAATTTGATTAAGAAAGAAAATGAAAATACAACAAATGAAATGGAATTTTGCGAATACTTCGTAAACAAATATCGGCAAATAATGAAACATGAATGATTGAATGACTTAACAAAGATGAATGAGTAAAAGAATGGGACGAACCTTTATGGCGTACACCCTAGTTCGCGAATAACATTTCGTAAGAGGCAAATGTAAGACCTAAAGTGCGTCATATAAGGGGGTATCTCTCGACATGGCTCGGGGGAAGGTTACACCGCTCCCGAAGCCTCGAGTCATGAAAATTTGGGGCCCATGAAAGCCTATCCCGGAAGAGGTACCTTGGATTCCCAACTATATATAAGGTTATACTGGTTGGGCGACCGAGGGTCTCTTCCTAGGAGTCAGTGTATGCTCAAGGCGCCGAGGTACACGGTTGAGCCGAGTGCCCGGGATGGATGAACCTACCCTGGCCATTCTTGGCAAGTCTTGGCATATGTTGCACTCGCCCGAAGAAAACTCCACTTAGGGTGCAGTCTTGTAACCATAAACCCTATAGGTATAAGGGATAAGAGGCTGCGAAAACAACTGGTTGTTGTTAAGACCGGATGGGAGGAGCTAGTCTTGTATGGCCGATGTTTCGCCTCCTTGAAGGGGCAACCGGGGAGATGATAAGGGCGACGCTCTCCATTAGGGGGAGTGTCAAAACAGACGCAAATGTCATAAGGCTATGTTTTCGCAAGAGAATTTAGGCTTGTCATATTTGTGCAATGATCCTGCAGAGGCAATAATACTAACGCGAGGGTAAGGCGAGATCAATGGGTCTTTACACGAAAGTGTACGGACGTCCTGCGATTTCGTCGCACGACGGCAATGTCATCATGGGCTTTATGTTCGCAAGGATATCTAGACCTGTCATATTGTCGCAACTTAAAACATCTGCAGAGGCAAAAATACTTGGAAAATGATAAGGCAAGATCAATGGGTCTTTACATGCAAAGTGTAAAGACGTCCTGCGATTTTGTCGCGATGAAAGGTGGCATGGGAAGACCTCTAATTAGGGAGGTCTAACTTGGAAGACCACACAATATTGATAAGGCAAGGTCAATGGGCCATTGCTTGAAAATGTAAAGGCAGCCTGCGACCTTGTCGCAACAAGAAAAGATAAAATAAAGACTACCGAAACGATAAGGCGAGACAAGTAAGATTCTTGATTTATGAAGATACCCGCGATCTCGTCGCAACGATACATTTCAATAACAATAAAATTATTATCCAACCAAATACATGATGACAACTACAATCTTCCATCTGAAGATAAATAACAGAGGCAAGTATGGGAATGGAAAAGAGGAATATTGTTATTCATCTTCAGATGCAAGAGTTATACATCAATAATGTTAGCCAATTATATTACAAAGAAGAACTACCAAAAAAGGGGAGTGAAGATTGAATTTAGGGGGGGACAATCCAAGAAGTACACTATAATAAAGAGATACAGAAATGTACAGGTATCAGAGACAGCGAAAGAAAACAAAAAGAATTATCTCTTTGGTGATTCTTCTCCTTCATCTGATTCTTCAGTCCTATTATTCTCATCGCCAGATTCTTCATCTGATGATTCTTCTTCTTCGCTGGCTTCGCTATCAGAAACATCTGAGACAGGCACATTTTCAGGAACTTCTTTGGCAAGGATAGGATATGAACTAAGAGGGATCTTTTGATCTTTGCAAACATATTCCATAGCTTGATTGCGAAAACGAATGGCATCATTATTAAAGTTCGCTACTGTGGTTTGAAATTGTCTCTTCAACCTGGAATATCTAGTCTCGCGAAGGAAGAGACTCTTTGCGAAATTTGTTCTTTTTCAGTTTCAAGTTCTTCAATTCTCATTTGGAAAATTCTGGCGAGTTGTTTTTTTCGATTCAAGCTCTCTAATTCTAACTTGAAGTCTCTTCTCGGATTCTACAAATAAGTAACAACAAGTTAATAATTTACAAGCAATACTACAGAAGTAAGAAGCAGTAAGGTATAATAAGTAACCTTCTCTATCAGATATCATATCTTTAATCAAGGAAGTATGCTCAGCATGAAGACTAACATCAACACCTAGGTTATTCCTGGCATTATCTAAAATTTTCGCAGCCCAGGCGAATTCATCATCACTATTAATAACAAGAAGTGAACGAACTTGCTCCTCTCGCTGCTCAAGCATGGTATTCTGACGGAGGAGTTCATCTCATTCAACTTGCACACCAAGAAGAGATTTGTGGAATTCTGCTAACGCCTGTGCACCTCTGTTAGTAATGCGATCATTCTCATCTATGAGACCACTAATTTTCTTCCTTAAAGTTTTGACTTTCTTCTCGGAATCAAGGTACATTCGTTTAAAGCGATTAGTTAAATTTAAACTAGATCTGTGCTCAATCTCTAAGAGATGATATTTGGATTGAAGATCCTTTAATGAAAGGAGGTTAGTTTTATTTGAGGAACTACTTAGAGATTGATTGAGGTGAGTAAGAAGAACATCATCATTCATAGGCTCGGGAAATGAATGGAGAAGAATGGATTCTTCGGAGAGATTATACACGTCTGCGAGAATAATAGTCAGACAAAGAAAAATAAAAGATAGCATGAAAAGGATTTGAAAATTGAAAATTACTATACCATAAAGTTGCTGATTTGAATTCTGAAGAGTAGATACTCTCTCCTTTTGGGAGTCCAGATCGGCTTCTAATTTTTGAATCTTTTCGCGAGATGACCTTTGGCTTCAATTTCTAGCTCTTGGGTCTTCTTGTTCAATTGTAAATTTTTCTTTTCAAGATTGTTGCGTCTTCTCTCGAGATCTGAGGCAACTACAAAAGAAGTTTTTCCAGCCTATGAAAGAAGATAGAAAAACCGTTAATATATATATATTAAAAAAAAAAATAATAAATAAATAAATAAATAAAAATAAATTATTAATAGGGAAATATGACTGTATGCATACCAAAGACCCAAGTGCATTCAAGAAGTCAGGAGACACAATTCTAGAGGCTCCATTGAAAGAATTATTGCCTTCTAATAAAGCAGCATTACACACATTTGCGAGAGCCCCGCAAAGAGAAGCTAGGGGAGCATCTCCCATTCCCTGGAAAGAGTCTGAGAAGATACTAGATAATTGATCCATAGGAGAATTGGTCAACGGGATCCTTTTAGCGAGGGAAGGATTCGAATCATGGTTATCCTCATCAGAAGATTCGGAGCTTGAGTTAAGGCGAGAAGAAGACTGAGTCTTTCGCTTCTTGGATAATGGAGCAGAAGATTTATTTTTGCGAACGACGGTTTTACCCTTACTTCTAATCTTCGCGGCTACAGCTTCTTCAACTTCAACCTTCGCAAAGAATTAAAGATAAGAAACAGAGGCAACAATATTGTTTCAAACGACAAAGGAAATGTTTCTTACTTCACCCGTAGCGATCGAAGTATCGTCGTGAGTACTCTCCAACGGATTATCCTTGTAGCTTCTTCTCAATTTGGTGATCTCGAAAAATTTCACAAACTCAAAGAAATATAAAAAGAAAGTTGCGAGAGCAAGATTTGAAGTGGGAAACATACCTCTTTTGCCTTATCAGGCCATTTGAACTCCCAAGGATGATATCCTGCGAGATTCGCGGGGAAGAATATGCGAGCCCGCGATGTAAGGGCCATTTAAGATCAAGGGTACAACCCACCACTTCTCATCTTTGGAGTGGCGAGGAGTAGTATTATTGCCGGGTGCCGAGTCAATATCTTGCATGAGTAATTTATCCTCGTGGACATTATCCTTCTTTTTCAGCGAATGCCCCAACGAGATTTCGCATTCCTCATCTTTATCACCGAATAATTTTCAAAAAAGTTCTCTACAGGTGTATTTCTCAAGCAACTATTTCCAAGTTTGTGAAATCGGGGTGTCTAACAAGATATTAGGGTATAAAGATCCTTTGCCAAAGACCACGGTTCGCGAACTCAAGCATTAGGCGAATGCAATCGCCACTTAATTGATAAACAGCCCGAGAGAATTTTTCATGGGCCAAGATTTCATAAAATAAAGGCATCGGGATTGTATAAGGGAATGGGAAGTCCTGCGAGAAGTCGACCTAGCGAGACTATAATTTTTGATCATCACATTGATGATCGAGAAAACAACTTTGCGAAAGAATAGATGAAGGTTCTTGATCAGGAATGGTTGATAGAGTAAAACCCTTCTCGAGCAACTTCTGTTGAACTTCATCAAAAGAAGATTTGTATGCACGACTAATGAAAGCCATTATCAGTATGGGAATGGATGGGAGGTTGGAGATTAGGATCAGCGTTAGAAAAGATGAAGAAAAGAGTTACAGTAGCAGGAGCGCAAATTGCGGAAGGAGAGAGTAAAGAAAAGTTGCAGAGAGAAACTAAGGGAAGAAAAGAGGAGGAAAAGAAAACTATATATGGAAAAATCAAAAAAGATTCTTGAGAAAAACGAGGGCATTTAATGCGAGAAGAGACACGAACGGACGAGAATAAACGGGTGGAAGAGACGTGTCAAGAAAAGACTTTAAATAGTCAAAATCTGTGTAATAGTACGGAGCTGAAACAGATAAAGATAAGTAGTTGCGGCAAATCAAAATATTGATTCTCATGATATTCTCTCCCTCGCAGAGGAGATGTAAGGAGATACAGGAGACGGAACTTCATATATATACTACAAAGAAGCTTCGGAACTTCGCTAAAAGAATAGAGGCAAGTACGTACTTTTCAAGAAAAATATTCTTTCGCTCGTTCCTTCACCGATTGAAACCAAGGATTATTACAACAATGAATTTTTCCTTCAAATCGCTCTTCAAGCAATATTCAAGGAAAAAGAGGCAAGATGTAGGATCATAATATCGCAACGGACAAGGTTCGCGGGATAAATAAACGACGGCGTCGCGAGGGAGTCGCAGGAAGCTAAAATAAACGACGCGATGAATAACGACAAACAAAACAACTAGAGGATATGAAACCTGGCGAAGGTTAAGAAGTGTCGCGAGAATGAAGATTTGTGCACTTGCGACACTTCGCGAGTTATTCCCGAAAATAAAGGACAGCTTAGCTGTCATCCATTATGTAATACCCTATATAAAGGGTTGAGTAAGTCTGTTGTAAAAGAGAGATCTTTTTGAATTGGGAAGCAAGTCATTAGGAGAGAGAAAGTTTAAGAGCGCTTTAATTTCCAAGTGTAATTCTATTGTACTGTGTAAACATTTCATGGAATCAATTAATAAATATTCTTGATCACACATCTTTCAATGGATTAGTCAAGCAAAACTGAATAAGGGGTGTAGTGTGGGATTTCCTGCTACTACATATGAAATACTATCTTCACCAAAATCGCAAGTTGTTGCAGACTTCTTAGACGAATTTCCTTTCGAAGATGATGAAGCAGTGGAAGAAATGATGGATATAGAAGAGGAACACGGGAATCCAAGAGATCTGTTAACAGAGCCAAATAGATGGGAAATATTGGTGGATGGATCATCAAATGGGGAAGGTAATGGAGTTGGAATTGTTTTGATTTCGCAGAGGGAAACAAAATGGCTTTTTCCTTGATTGGAGTTTGCATCCACCAATAATGAGACAGAATATGAGGTTGTGATACATGCCCGAAATTCGCAATAGAAATGAAGTTGGAAAATGTAAGAATTACCAGACTCGCAACTAGTCATTTTCAAATAAAAGGAGAATACACTACAAATGAGTCATCCATGAAGAAATACAAAAACTTGTTGAGGAATTATCAACGAGAATCCTAAAAATTAAATGGAGACATATATCAAGAAAAGATAATGAGACTCGCAGATGCCTCTGCTTTTATCTCAAGTATGATGACAGACCCAGCTGCGAGATGCATAAAGATACAAACACTTTTATCACCATCAATCAATAAAGAAGAAGAAGAAGAAGAAGAAGAAGAAGAGGTAGATGTAATGATACTAGAAGATGGAGAACAAATACCTAATATTGAAGATTGGAGAGCAGAGCTTCATGCATACCTGAAAAGAGGAGAAACACCAAGAAATAGATTGGAGGCGCACAAATTAAAAAAGCCGTGCAACGAATTATGAACTAAGGGATGGGATATTGTACCAGAGATCTTTTAATGGACCTTCACTCAGATGTTTAACACGAAAGGAATGAGAAGAAGTACTAAAAATGTTACATAGTGGGGATGCTGGCAATCACAGTGGTGGAAGATCTTTGGCATACAAAGCGAAGATGCAAGGTTATTATTGGCCATTTATGCACGAGGATGCGAAGCAAATATCAAGGCGTTGCGAAGATTGTCAAAGGCACGGAAAAAAATACATGCACCAGGAGCACCATTAACATCTTCAACAAGTATATGGCCTTTTGGAAAATGGGGTTTAGACATTGTGGGACCATTTTTACCAGGAATGGGGCAGAGAAGGTATCTGATTGTCGCTACAGACTATTTCACAAAATGGGCTGAGGTAAAGGCAGTACAACATATTCGCGATAAAGATGTTTTTACATTCATATTTGAGAATATCATATGAAGATTTGGAATCCCCGCACAATTGGTGTCCGAAAATGGGAAACAATTTGAGGGACAGAATATAGAACTGTTACTTAATGCATTTAAGATAAAATGTGGAAAGTCAACTCCTTTGTATCCTCAGGCCAATGGTCAGGCAGAAGCAACAAATAAAACAATCGCAGATATATTGAAGAAAAAATTAGAAGGATATAATAGAGCATGGTGTGAACAAGTGCATAATGCAGTGTGGGCTTACAATACAACCACGCGAGAAGCTACGGGAATGTCACCTTTCTGTTTAACATATGGAGTTGAGGCTGTACTACCAACAGAAGTTATTATTCCAACAACAAAGAAAGAAGCTTGGGAGAAAAATCTTAGTGCGGGTAATATTTTAATCAAACTAGATGAATTAGAAGAAAAAAGAGAAAGAGCTCTACAAAGATATGGAGAATTACCAACGAAGATTAGCCAGAGAATATAATAAACGTGTTAAGACACGCGAATTTCAACCAGGTGATTTGGTACTGAGAGAAACACCAGTATATCAGCGAGAAAGTGGTAGCAAGCTTGCGAAAAAATGGGATGGAACTTATATCATTAAGGAGATAGTTGGAACATGGGCATATAGATTGATGGATCCTGAGGGTAAAGATGTGGGCCACAGATTGGATAGACCATGGAATAGATTATACTTCAAGAGGTATTACCCGTAAAAGAATGTGGGAAAAGATTAGACTGCGAAGTAATGTATGATTGAAGCGAAATGAATTTATATGAAAATTTTGCGAAAAAAATCATTGCGAGATTGCATAAAATAAAGAAAGAACATGCGAAAACCTCGCACAGAAAATAACAAGAGATAATCAAAACTCAATGACATATCAGAAAGGGGCAAACCTGCTATGGCGTACACCCTAGTTCGCGAAATCACAATTTCTCAAGAGGCAAATGTAAGACCTAAAGTACGTCATAAAAGGGGGTACATGTTAACATGGCTCAGGGAAAAGGTTACACCGCCCCTGGAACCTGAGTCATGGAGAATTGGGGTCAATAAAGCCCATCTAGGAGAGGTACCTTGGATTTTCAATCTAAGCTTAAGACTTAGGTTGGACGACCGAGGGTCTCTTCTAAGGAGTCAGCATATGACCAAGGCGCCGAGGTACATGGTTGAGCCAAGAGTGCACAGGGCATTTGAAGTGTCTCGGCCATTCTTGGCAAGTCTCGGCATATCCGCACTCGAACCGAAGAAAACTCCACTTAGGGTGCAGTCTCGTAACCATAAGCCCTATAGGCAAAAGGGATATGAGGCTGCGAAAACAACCGGTTGTTGTTAAGACCGGATGGGGGGAGCTAGCCTTGTATGTCAGAAGTACGCCTCCTTGAAGGGGCAACCAGGGAGATGATAAGGGCGGCACCCTCCATTAGGGAGCTGATAAGTGTCTTAAGACGCAAATGTCATGAGGCTTTATTCTCGCAAGAAAATTTAGACTTGTCATATTTGTGCGACAATTCTGAAGAGGCAATAATACAAAAAATAAAGATAAGACGAGATCAATGGGTCATTACATGAAAGTGTAAGGACGTCCTGTGATTTCGTCGCAAGACGGCAATGTCATGGGGCTTTATTTTCGCAAGAATTTTTAGGCCTGTCATATTGTCGCAACAAAACTATCCTGCAGAGGCAACAATACTAAAGAGATGATAAGGCAAGATCAAGGGGTCATTACATGAAAGTGTGAAGACGTCCGGCGATTTTGTCGCAATGACAAGGGGTAGCACAATAAGACCTTTAACTAGGAAGGCAAAATAAGACCACATGATTTAATAACAGATTTATAAAAACTAATTATCATTTTGGAATTGTTCAACAATGGACATTATCTTTCTCGCAAATAAACACAATAATAAAGAAATAAGTGCACCTCAGAGAGGACTGAAATACATCATATGCAAGAAGTTGTGTAGATGAAGAGGTTCAAAGAAATAAAATTACAAAAGAAGTTCAACTCTCAACATCAACTTTTTCGCAAGAATGAGATAATGGACATTCTTCATTAATTTTTTCATTCTCGCTAGATTTCTCGATCTCGCCTGCTATCCCAGCTTCGCCAGTTCCTCCTTCATTTTGGTTTGTTTCAATTTCTCCTCCATCTGGATTCTTATCAACACCTTCATCATTTGGAAGAATTTCTTTTTCATTTGCGAAATCTTCGCCACTTTCATAATAATAATCGATGTCCGGAGCACCAGGGACTTCATCATCATCTACTTCCAAAGGCTCGATGGATACATGGGAAAGAGATCTGGATAATAAAATTTCATTCACAATAACTTCAGCCCTAAGATGAACTTGTCGAAGAAGTGCCTTCTGATGATTCCTACTTTGGATATCTTTGGAGTAAGAGAGATAGTCAAGTCTTCTTTCTGCCCGATCGCGAGAACGAGCAAGAGAAGTAGCAAGTAATACATTTTCTTTACGAATCTTGGCATAGTTAGATTCCAAAGTAGCAATGGAGGAGCGAAGATCCTTCTCAGATTCTGCAAAAAAAAAAAAAAAAAAAAAAAAATCATATAGGCGAAAGATTCGCAAGGAAGAGGTAGTAAAAAGACTTAACAAAGGAAAAATGGTCGAGGAAGTCAAATTTCATGACTACCTTCCTTTTGCGAGATAAGATATTGAGTTAAAGCTAGGCAACTGTTCTCCAAGTGATCCATGGCATTGTCAAACTTATCACCAACCAAGCCTTTTAACCGAGATCGCAAATTTCTTTCATTAGAAATAAGTAAGGTGTTTTGCTTCGCAAGAGAGGAATAGGATTCTTCAAACTTGGAATATTGATCCTTGAGTTGACTTGTTTTTATGCTTAAAGCTATTCTACCTTGAATAAGTTTATCTCTCTCCGCAGAAGATGATTCCGTTACTTCTTTGAGTTTATTTCTCAATGAGCAGAGAGATCGTTCTTGATCATTGCATACTTTTTGGCAAATGCTAAGTTCTTACGAAGAGATCGCCACCTTATTCAAAAGAACTCGTTTCTCCTGAGAAAGGGTTTGATTCTCATCTGATAAAGTTTTCAACTCCAGATTAGCTTTAGTCAAAAAGTAAGAGAGGCGAGACAAGTCATTACTTAATAAATTTTGCTTTTGGACTAATTGAGCATTCTCCTTGGTAAGGTTATCTATTTGATCAACAGAATACGTATGAAGATTATCTAATTGGTTATATTGATCCATCCAAGCATCTCTATCCATGCGGGATTCGTCGGCGACGGATTCAGATTGATATATCTCCAGTTTTTGTTTCTGATATATCTCCAGTTTTCGTTTCTACTTTGGTTATATATATATTTCACCTTTTAGTTCCTCATTCTTCCTGCAAAGTTTATCACGATCCAGTGAAACGTTTTGAAGCTTTTGATTCTCAAGATGAAGAGTGTCACATTTCAAGGTCATAGCTTGGAGGTTATCTTTCAAAGCTTCAATTTTCTTCTCCAAAGATGTTTGCGAAACCATTCTATCAGAGCCAAAATATTTACTTGCAACCTCGTAAACACCAAATTTGATAGGATCAGTGGAAGCTTTTTTGACATCATCGAGAAGAGCGGATAAAACCTTGAAAGCAATATCCATCCCTTCTAAATTTTCTTTAGTAAAAGGGTAAGATTCAGATGATGAAGCGATGATGGCGGAAGATGGGAGAGTTGAATCATCTTTTGCCATAGGTATGTCATCGGAAGACGAGATTTGATGAAGATTAATGACTGGGGTTGAGGCAATGTTAAGAGAAGAGGCACGAACAGTAGAAGAAGAAAAGGTTTCATTCGCAACAGGATTATTGTCAAGACTTCCATTTATAGAAAGATTAGTTACAGGGGATGAATCTGCAGCGACATTTTCGCAAATAAGAATAGGGGATTCCGCCTGCGAAGATGTCGCAGGAGGTGTTTTTGAAAGTTTAAACAAAGGAAATGAAACAACTGTTTCAACATTTTTAGGATGGCGAGGTTTTTTGGGGGGCCTCTCGACATTTGCTTCATCCTGCGAATTACAAATTATATAAGAAACAGAGGCAACAATATTGTTATTAAAAGAATAAGTATTTCTTAATACCTTGTTATTCGCAGCTTCCTTTTGTTCACAACGAATTTTTTGTCTTTGCGAACTCTTGGGAACGTTAGGGTTACGAATTGTAAACTTGGTGTTGGAAGTCTTTTTGCTGAAACAGAAACAGTATGAGAATTATCTAAAGATGAACAACATCAAATAAAATAATTTCAGCAGAGAAAATCAATTTTAAGAAGATCAGTTTCATCAAAATAAACAAACCTTGATGGCTCCATGGGAACAGTAGCAGAGAGACGAAGAGGATTTATGAAAAGATGAACAGTTAAAAATTTGCAGACGACAAAAAGAAGATTTACAGATGAAGAAGACGAAGTAAAAGAAAGAAGACATTTTTACGATGAATCTCTTCTTAAATAGGCAAAAAATGATGACCGGTTAGCATTTAAAGTGCCGGTGGAAAAGGGCAAAATTTAACACGTGTAAACGGTTATGCTTAATTTACGGAATCTTGTCGGCAGAAAGGAATGGACAACGGCGGCATTTTGAAAAGATTAGTTCTCATGACACTCTCTCCTTCGCAGAGAAGGCATGAAAAGAGGCAAGATGTAGGATCAGAATATCGCAACACCAACGCCCTTGCGAAATCCATAAACGACACATTGCGAAGATATCGCAGACGAGTAATATAAATGACGCAACGGATAACGACAGCCAGAACACGAGAAAGACGTGAAGACCTAGCGAGATTTAGGAGTGTTGCGAGGTTTTACATTTGTACACTTGCGAGAATGTCGCAAGTCAGATCCGAAAATAAAGGACAACTTAGCTGTCATCCATTATGTAATGTCCTATATAAAGAGCTGAATAGGCTTATGAAAGGGGGGGATCTTTTTAGAGAGTGAAGAGAAAGTTGAAAGGAGAGAGAAAGTCTAGTATAGCAATAATATTCTTTATTTCACTTCCTTCTTGTAAAATTTCTAACTCAATTAATAAAGAAATTGGTTATTGATCTTAAATATGTGTTAGATATTATGAATTCTTGTGAGGTGTGTATTGTAGGATTTCCTGCAATTACAGTGGTGCTTTAATGTCTATGTTGTTTCAATTGCTTCCGGTTGAGGTAAATAATTATGCAGTTGATTTATTTGGTTTGTATGAATTGTTTATGGCTTAACGAAAGAAAAGGTCATCGTGATGAATTGTTTAGTTCAATTCGATTTCGGATAAGAGAAACTACGTTAATTCTGATCTTAGTTAGACTTATCAAAGTGGAGTTTTCGGTTATTCAAGTCTAATCGAATGCCTTAACAAGAAATGCTAGTTAACTAACCTAGTACTTGTCTTGTTTAAAAGTGAACGGTCTAAGTTTTATGGATAATTAGAACCTGATGAGAAAATTAGAGTTATCTTTATTTTGGTCTTATCGAACAAGCGATTGTATTTGTACAATCGGTTTAGCAAAGGAACTAAGGTGCTTAGTCGATTTTGGTTTGCTAAACTATTAGGGAAAATTGCTTCGGGCATTTGTTTCCTTGGTAACATATCAAAACAAAATTACTTGGTAGTTTCGGTTTTGATATAGGTTATAAAAAATGGTGTGTGGAACCCTCGTGCTTAACTCTATAGGTTTCAAGTCTTGTGAGATTTGTAAGATCCTTTAGGTTTGTCCTTTATTTGCTCGTAACTTTGTCATTTTGTGACAAAAAGGGGGAGAAATATATGGAGTAAACAAGTGATACTGGTATTGATTTATATTGATTGGTATCACTAAGGGAAAGGACATTGGTGCTTAAAACGTTTTATCTAACGAAAGAGTAAAGCATAAACTAAGGGGGAGTAGCATATCATATTGATACTTGTAGTTACATGGACTACAAAGGGAATAACAAAGACGCGCGGATTGAAAATCTACCTATCTTACCTTTAGGGGGAGTATTAGCTTTGTTATTATAATGTCAACAGCGGCATTTATGGATTGAATGTATACAGGTTATTGTGCTGTTGAATTTGAGAATCAAGCGTATATCTAATGAATTCTTGTAATTTGCTTATCCATATGATGTAAGAGTTTTGTCACTAAAATTGACAAAGGGGTAGATTGTTAGAGCATAGCTCGGTTGAACCCACCGAGCGTTGGTATGTCAAGTTTTGTTGTCATATTTTAGTGAACCAAAACTCATTTAAAGAGTCGCTTGATTATGTACTAGAGTCAACTTCGTATAGGTTATCTTGAAAGTATTAGGATATGAGACATTACAAGTATTACGAAGACTTGAAGATGTGAAGAAGTAAGGAGCTACAATGACAACATCATCCTTCCACTTGAGGTTAGTGATATTTGACTTGAACTATTTCATTCCCTAACATATCTTTCAAGTCGTGCATATTGAAAACATAACTGCGAAGCATGAATGATTATACTCTAGTTAGACGTAGTATTAAGGAATACAATACGAAGTACAACGCTTATCTTTTGAACTTCGTATATAAGACATCGACATAATCGTTTTAATGCTATTGTGATTATGTATGGGTATGAGGTGAAGATTTCATCCTAGGAAATAATGTTTTACATTCGTTTAAAGGAAGTAAATTCATGAACTTGTTTTGTGAATCGAAAGGGAAATCGCTAGGCTTATTGGTATTGTTATTCATTGCATATCTTTTGAACTGCCAATATGTGTGATTAGTATAAACGCTCATGACTTGTTTATGTTCTTGGTAAAACTATTCACAAGGCCTGACTTTTGTATTGGTATGACTTTTATTAGTGAAACCGATCTTAAGTAATCAACTGAGATGATATGATTGATTTAGTGTTATTGGTATGACCAACTCTAGGCAAAGGGGAACCGATCCTAGTAAGAGGTTCAACCGATCACAAAAAGGGGAATCGATCCTTGTAAGAGGTGCAACACATTTCTAGATATTGGGAACCGATCCTATGAACATGTGCAACACGTTTTTAGATATTGGGAACCGATCCTATGGACATGTGCAACAAATACAAGTGAGATACCATATATATGTGGGAACCGATCCTAGTACCTAGTCAACCGAATTTTGGAAAGCTAGTGTGACTAAATCCAGTACTCACATGGAGGTAGAACCAAAACTTGTTTTGGTAGAACCGTGAAACACATTGGTGATTGAGTGTTCTTGATCAATCACATAGTTCTTGGAAGTCAGATGAACCAATTCTAAACTTGTTTGGAAGTGTGGCAAATCGATTCCAAGATAGTAAATATGAAAGATGATTTACTAAGTTAAGATGTCGACCTACTTTGAACATGTGCAGTTGTAGTTGCAGGAAATCCTACACTACACCCCTCATTAGAATTCACACAACTAAGACATTTGAAGATGAACAACTATGATTTTTATTGATTAATTCTTTGAATGTTTACAATCACCCTAAATGGAAGGCTAGAAGGATAAATGTACAAGTATCACAAGACATTTGTAGTTGCAGGAAAGACCCATTTAGGCAAGTCTTGGCACATGCTGCACTCGGCCCGAAGTAAACTCCACTTAGGGTGCAGTCTCGTAACCATAAGCCCTATAGGTATAAGGGATAAGAGGCTGCGAAAACAACTGGGTGTTGTTAAGACCGGATGGGAGGAGCTAGTCTTGTATGGCCGATGTACGCCTCCTTGAAGGGGCAACCAGGGAGATGATAAGGGCGGCACCCTCCATTAGGGAGCTGATAAGTGTCTTAAGACGCAAATGTCATGAGGCTCTATTTTCGCAAGAAAATTTAGGCTTGTCATATTTATGCGATGATCCTGAAGAGGCAATAATACTAACGCGAGGGTAAGACGAGATCAATGGGTCTTTACATGAAAATGTAAAGACGTCCTACGATTTCGTCGCAAAGAAGGCAATGTCATGGGGCTTTATGTTCGCAAGAACATTTAGGCCTATCATATTGTCGCAAGAAAAATATCCTGCAGAGGCAAAAATACTAAAGAAATGATAAGACAAGATCAATGGGTCGTTACATGAAAGTGTAAAGACGTCCTGCGATTTTGTCGCAAGACGGCAATGTCATAGGACTTTATGTTCGTAAGAATATTTAGGCCTGTCACATTAATGCAAAAATGAGGGGTGGCAAAATAAGACCTTTAACTAGGAAGGAAAAATAAGACCACACAAGAGCAATGATAAGGCAAGATCAATGGGTCATTACATGAAAATGTAAAGACGTCCTGTGATCTTGTCGCAATGATGAGTTTCAACATAAATGAAGATAAGATCACACAAGAAATTGAGTAACCAAGTAAACTTGTGAAAATGTCTATATTTCTTCATTTATTTGTGAAGAATTAGCAACAGCAGTTGCGAAATTAAGAAGTATTATTACTTAAAGGTTATCGATTTAATCTCTCATGTGAAAATAAATAACAGAGGCAAGTATGGGAATGATTAGAGTAAAAACTTGTTATTTATTTTCATATGATAGATTTACAGTAAGAGATTACAAAAATGGAAGGCTATAAGGATAAATGTACAAGTATCACAAGAAGAGAAAAAGGAAAATGGAGCTATCTCTCAGTTCATTCTTCTTTTTCATCAGATTCTTTATCAGACTCCTCTTCTTCGCTAGCATCACTATCAGAAACTCCAAGGAAGGTATATTTTCAGGAATCTCATCAAGAAGACAAGGATATGAAGAAAGAGGGATATTGTGGTCATCGCAAACTGTCTTAATAGTTTGATTGCGAAAACGGACAACATCATTATTGAAATTCGCTACAGTAGTTTGTAGTTGCTTCTTCAACTTAGAATATTTGTCATTGCGAAGAGAGAAGTCTTTTGCAAGTTGTGCTTTCTCAGATTCAAGTTCCTTAATTCTAGTTTGAAACCTCTTCTCAGATTCTGCAAACAAATGACAATGAGTCAGTAATTTAATAGCAGTTTCACAAAAAGAAGTGGTAAAGTAATGAAGAAAGAGTTAACAACCTTCTCTGTCGTAAATCATATCTTTAACCAAGGCAAGTATGCTCAAGCATGAAGGCCGACGCTAACACTTAAATTATTTCGGCATTATCTAGAACTTTCGCAGCCCAAGCGAATTCATCATCACTATTTATGACAAGAAGTGAACGAATTTGATTTTCTCGCTCATTAAGTATGGCATTTTGGCGAAGAGATTCATCTCGTTCAATTTGGACTTCAAGAAGAGTTTTTTGGAATTTCGCTAATGCTTGTGCACCTTGATTAGCAATGCGATCCTTGTCATCTATAAGGTTATTAATTTTCTTCCTTAGAATATTATTATTCTCGTGGGAACTAAGATATAAACGTTTAAATCGGTTGGCTAAACCTAAACTAGATCTATGCTCAATTTCTAAGAGACGAAATTTGGTTTGAAGTTCATTTAATGAAAGAGAGTTAATTTTGTTTGACGAACTACTTAAAGATTCGTTGAGATGAGCGAGAAGAGCATCATCATCCATAGGCTCAGGAAATGAATGGAGTAGGATGGCTTCGTCAGAAAGATTATAAATGTCTGCGAAAATGATAAGTCAGACAAAGAAAAATAAATGACAAAGTAGAAACGAAGAAAAAAGAAGAGTTTTATACCATAAAGTTGCTGATTAGCACTTTGAAGGGTAGATATTTTATTCTTCTGGGTAGAAGACTCAGCTTCCAACTGTTGAATTCTTTCGCGAAGAGCGGCAGTCTCATCTTCATTTTTCTTGCGAGATGTCGCAACTTCAATTTCTAGTTCTTCGGTCTTTTTGTGAAGCGAGTAAGATTTTTCTTTTCAAAGTTGTTGCGCCTCTTCTCAAGATCCGAGGCAACAAAAAGGAAGCTCTTCCGGACTATAAAGAAAGATAAAGAAACTATTAATATATGATTTAAAATTAAAATTATGAAGGAATAAAGAAATATAAACATACCAAGGCACCGAGTGCATTCAAGAAGTCGGGAGTCAATGATCCTGGAGATCCCCGAAGAGACTCATTACCCTCCAGTAAAGAAGCATCACATATACTTGCGAGAGCTTCGCATATACCAGAGAGGCGGTCATCTCCAAGCCCTTGCATGGAGTCTGAAAAGATATTAGACAATAACGTCATAGGAGATTCAGATGGATGATCCTCCTTCGCGGTAGAAATGTCTACATCATCGTGTTCTTCATCGGAACTCTCACTAGATTGAGGACTTGAGCGAGAAGAAGAATGGGTCTTTTGTTTTTTAAAAGGTGGAGCAGCAGATTTTTTCTTGAGAAGAGGGCCTTTACCCTTTCTTTTGTTCTTCGCAGCTTTTGAAGTTTCTTCCTCGCCGGCAACTTCAACACCAACCTACATACACGAATGAAGATAAGAAATAGAGGCAACAATATTGTGAATAACAAGAGAAAATATTTCTTACTTCATCCGTGATTGAGCGAAGTATTGCCAAAGTACTTGGCTTTGGATTTCTTTCATAACTTTTTCTCAATTTAGTGATCTGAAAATTTCGCAAGTTTAGTAAATATAAAAGGAAGGAAACATCGCAAAGCGAATGAAAATTAGAAGATATACCTCTTTTTCTTTCTTGGGCCAATTAAATACCCAAGGATGATAATTTGCGAGACTCGCAGGGAGTATACTGGAACCTGAAATTTAAGGTCCGTTCAAAAATAGCGGAAAGACACACCATTTCTCATCTTTAGAATAGCGAGGAACATTTTTCTTTCCAGAGTGCCAATCAATATCTAACATGAGTATCTTATCGTCGGGAACGTTCTCTTTTCTTTTCAATCGAGCACCCCAGCGAGATTTATCATTCTTCATATTTATCACTTCATAATGTTCAAAAAAGTTTTCTACTGAGTACTTTTCAGCGGCTATCTCTAAGTTTGCGAATTTAGGATCTCTGACGTTATCAGGATATAGAGATCCCTTACCAGCGCCACGATTGGCGAATTCAAGCATTAGACGGATGCAATCACCACTTAATTGATAAATAGCTCGCGAGAATTTCTCATGAGCAAGAATTTCATAGAACAAGGGCAGTTCGGGATTGTAGAGAGGAATGGGAAAACCTGCGAGGAGTTGACCTAGCGAGATTATGATTTTCTGATCATCACAATGATGATCAGTAAACAATTTTGCAGAAAGAATAGATGAAGATTCTTGATTGGGAATAGTAGACAAGGTGAAACCTTTCTCTTGTAAATTCTTTTAGGTCTCACCCAAAAGGGTTTCGTATCTACGACCAGGTGGAGCCATTCTCAGAATATGGGAATGATTAGAGAATTGAAGATCAAGAGAAAGAAGAAAAAGAAGATTTACAATAGCAGAAACGTAAATTGCGGAGGAAGAGAGCTGAAGAAAAAATTGCAGAGAGAAAGTAAAAAAGAAGAAGAGGAGGGTGAGAAAACTATATATAGAGAAGAATTCTCGAGAAGATAAATGCATTTAATGCGAGAGGGGACATGAATGGTCAAGAAAAAACGGTTGAAAGAGACGTGTCAAGAAAAGAGTGGAAGAAGAAACATGTGTAATAAATTCCGTGTAAAAGTACGGGATCGTAACAGATAAATATGAACAGTTACGACATTTTAAAATACTAATTCTCATGACATTCTCTTCTTCGCAGAAAAGACATGAGAAGAGGCAAGATGTAGGATCAGAATATCGCGACATCAATACTTCGCGAGATCAATAAACGACAGCATTGCGAAAGTGTCGTAAACGAATAATATGAATGACGCAATGGATGACGACAACTAAAACACGAGAAAGATGTGAAGACTTAGCGAGATTTAGAAGAGTTGCGAGATTATATATTTGTATACTTGCGATATTTCGCAAGTCATTCCCGAAAATAAAGGACAGCTTAGTTGTCATCCATTGTGTACTACCCTCTATAAAGAGTCGAGCAAGTCTGTTGTGGGGGATCTTTTTTCGAGTGTTAGGCAAGTCATTGGGAGAGAGAAAGTTCGTGGTGATTGCAATTTCTTTAGCTCTTTTCCATTATATTTTGTAAATTTTCAAAGAATTAATCAATAAAAATCATAGTTGTTCATCTTCAAATGTCTTAGTTGTGTGAATTCTAATGAGGGGTGTAGTGTAGGATTTCCTGCAACCACAGCAGTAATGCTTATCTTTTATTATTCAAAGATAATCCTTAATAGCTAAATGAAAATCCCGGATCGAAAAAATAAATTGAGAATCTTCTCTTGAGAATATTTTCGGTTTTGGAAATTCCTTGGTGTCCAAACTTCATTGGTCTATAAATATCAAAGTTGCATTTCGAGCAAACTAATCCTCAGAGCCATCAAAACTAGCTAGTTGTGTTGTTACTGGTGGATCCACCTATTCGGAGAGGAAAGTAACCTAATTAGGCGAAATCTCTTACACCGCTCGGTTTAAAGACTTCTTTGGGATTGAGAAGCTCTATTAGTACTGTTGGTGGGAAACTAGATAATTGCGGTTTATTATTAGTTTTCGATTGATTTGATTGACTAACGGTTGTTGAACTTTGATGCACCTAGTTTATTTATGCTTGATAATCTTCTCTTCTGATATAAGATTCACTCAAACTAGATCGAAGTTTCGACGGGGATCTTTAGACTGTTTGTAGATCTAAAGACATCTCGTGATAATCCATTGTTAACAGACTCCGTTCTGTGCGTGATTGATCACAAGAGATTCAAGTTGATTGTGTGCAGGTGTTTATTGAAGATCTAAGAAGATTTGAAGACAAAAAAGACTTTGAAGATTTCTAATTTGGGTTCATAATCTTTGGTGTGCACAATACTTGTTTTGGTTAAAAAGGATCCAACTATAATCGGTTTATCCTTGTGGTAGATTGGATTTATTAATTGAGTAGATCGGCATCAATACAATTCTTTGTGATTAAAAGTATTGATTACAAAATATAGACAATTACTTTGGTAGTTGTTATTAGATAGATCTAAGGACCTGACAAAGAAATTTATTGGGATAAACGGAAGAGCCTTGTGTCAAACTCACATCACTTGGTTGAAAAGAGTTGCTACCTGTTGATGGTGGATTTTAGTTCAGGGCTAAAATTGTAAAACCAGTATTTTAGGCGATGTCACCCTGCAAAGGGAAAGGTCGTTTAAGAAGTGGCAGAGTGAAGAAAACCTCTTCACTTTATTTGAAGCAATTCAATAAATACACAAAATTCACCCAGAATGGTGCGTGCAACAGCAATCCCAAATATTCTATGAATTTTATTAGCATTAACAATTAATGCATGATTTGCCTAGTATTTTCCGTGCTGTGTTCTCAGCCGAACTCTCATTATTGACATGACATGACGACTAAGTGTTGCTCTCAGCAGACTAACACTAATCTCCAAGTGTCAATAATGAGGCATGCACGAAATACCCGTACATGCTACATATCTCGGTGTGTTATACTAGCACGATTGAGCATATTTCTCTCGGTGTGTTATACTAGCCCGTTTGAGCATATTTCCAAAGGGAAATCTGGACTGCCCATGTGGTAGGCTGTTAAGAGTGTCTCGCCTACGTTAAACTGCAAGTGCACAGCGCCTGTTGGAGGCGTGGCAAGTACAGGTCGATCCACAGGGAAATGGAGTGTGAAGTTGATCTCAGTGGCTTACTATCTAATTTCTAGACAAGTGACAAAGTTGTAACACAAAGGTGAACTGATTTTGGTGTCGATACGACTGAGTTGGAGTTGTGACTCTATTTCTAAGGTAACAAGTAATAAAAAGGTGTTGTGACAGATTGGAAGGTTATTAAGGTGATAGAATTCACCTCCTAATCCTATGCTAGATAGTTTCAATTCTCACTGTGTTCTAGTGCCTTCCCTTGAAGGCTTCCTATGGATAATTGTTTAATCTCAATACCTTCACTAACCCCTAGTATCAATGGTCTTCTTACAGTACCATTGATCACAGGTGAGCTCAGTTCAAAGGTTAACTATTCTCCTAAACATTGCAACTACAAGAACACCTTGAGACTCAAATCAATTTGACATTGAATTTAGGGGTTTCATCTACACCCTAATTAAGTACTTAGAACATCATGCAGAAGGAAAATAGATTAAAATTAAATTACAGAACTCAAACCCTAAAAACTGACTGTTTTTCTCTCACATCAAGAACAACAATTTATAACTCACAAACACTGCAAACAACAATTAAACAACACCCAAACCTCTTTCCTCCCTTGTCTCGTCTCTGACTCCATTGATGTGATGTTGGAGAAAAACCCTAGCTCCAATTATCTCTAACCTAGCTTCTAGGGTATGGAGAAGCTATGATAGAGATAACTAGAGATAGAGAGGCGGAGCGGTGGCTACCGGGGTGCGGTTGGTGCTGTCAGGAGAAGGAGATGGTGGTGGTGAGGTGGTCTGCAACTGGTATGGGTGAAGGAGGTGAAGAGAATGGGTTTTCTCTGAACTGGTTGGGAGAGGAAGAAAGAGAAGAGAAAGAGAAAGATGGGTTTGGTCGAAGGGTGTAGGTGTAGCTGGATGTGGTGTTTGGCGGATGTAGCGAGGATCGATGGGAAGGCTGGAGCGACCGTAGGATTTAGGGTAGTGGAAGATCTCACGGCTCAGGATTATAGGCGGTTTTGGTGTTGAGCGGGAGCAGCGAGAAATGATGTGCATGGTGGAGCGGGCGTTGGATGCAGATGGGCGAAATCTAACGGTTCGGAAGGGACGGACTCGGATCCGGGTCGTGGGCCGGGTCTTGGCTAGCTCAAGCCCATGTCTTGTAAGTTGGGTTGCAACTGATGCGCGCGCGGGCTTTGGCTTTCTGCTCCATAGACGCTTGTCTCCAATTTTCTGCTCTTTTGGCTCCTCAATTTCTCCAAGCTTTATCTACTACCTAAAAACACAAAATTAATTAGTACAAATATTTATTCTTGAAAACAAAGAAAATACAGAATCTGGGATAATATCTGATTTCTGAGCACAAGATGAGTTAAATGCCAATAAATAGATGTAGAAATATGCAATATTTGGCACTCATCAAATACCCCCAAACCTGAATTTTACTTGTCATCAAGTGAAACATAAATTAGGAAATCCTAACTATACCACTGTCGCTGGTCTCTCGAATGCATTTAGCGTATGCACTAAGCCTTTAAACCCCTAGGTGTCCCTAGTGGACGAGTTGTAGTCTCGTGAGGGTTTACCAGAGGTGTACCCACAAAACCTTCTCCAATTTCAGAGTGTAAAAGAGTCTCAAGCATCCAAGGAGCTATGAGGACATAGAGTTTCTGCATGCTAGTAACACGAAGTTAGAACTACCAAAGAACGCATTCTCATCCTTAAGTGCTGAGCGAGAAATAACCATACCATATGAAAGAATTCGGATTCGATTGTGATCATAAGCCTCGACTTCTGCCTCACCATTAGGGTTTTATGATAATTGCACTCAAAAAGATCGCTTTTTTTTTAGTCTCTCATGTGTGCAGGCAGGAATAAAGAGAGAAATCCTGCACACATTGAAGGTAAGAAGGATAACCTTCCGAAATAATTTCGGAGACTCCACGAGTTGTGGACAAAAAGAATCTTTTCTCGATGATCTCTAAGAAAGGAAATCAACCATTAGCAAGGATGGGAGTACTCACTTACCTTCTCACCCGATCGGCAATTAACATTACTCTCTCTCAGCATTCATAGAAACGTCTTCAATCTTCGGTCTTCGACTGTTGATGATGAACTTCTGAACTTCACAAAAACTTGACAAACATTTTTTTTTTTTTTTTTTAGATTAACTTGAAATGAAAATAACAATAAAACTCAATCTTCCACACTTGTGTTGTCTTGATTTCACAAACTTCATTAATTCTCATCCTATTTTATTTTCTTTTATTTGTTGCACGTAAACCTTGGACTATTTCAATTTTTCTTCAAATATTCTGATGTTGCTCCGCTTGCTGACGATGATGTGTTTCTATGAATCTGTTGATGTTGTTGAGAGGGAGAGAGTGATGCTAACTGCAAATCGATATTTAGAAGGAGTTTTCATCTTTAAATTGACAAAATTAGCACTCAAGAGATCAAAAGTAGTGCTGAAAGTGGTGCGAAGTTGGGTAGCTCACCATTCCTACCCGGAATTGACGTACGGTGACACACACTCTAACAGATTTTTTTTAGAAAGTCACAAAAAATTGAAGGTCGGTGCCTCGCTTGATGTAAAAATGGGTAGTCTCCACTATGGGTGATCACAATTCTACTACCGAATATCTATACAACACCTAATTCTCCCTCCGGTATGGTTAAATCCAACTTTAACGCTCTAATCAACTAAGAAACCCGATTGTGTTCTCCAGTGCTTCCAAGTTCTGTTATTTCGGTCAGACTCTCTATGTAAACATAGCTAGAAGCATGCTAGTGACTCTAAAATCTCTAAAAGTTGGTGTTTTTTATGCAAGTATTTACAAAAGTTTTTTTTTTTTTTTTTTTTTTTTTTTTTTTTTTTTTTGAAATAAAAGACTAAAAACTCTATATGCAAATGCACCCCCAAACCTAAATCAAACATTGTCCTCAATGTGTCAACAGATGATAAAATTTTAAACAGTCACATACCAAGAGAACTATGCTAAGTAGAGAAAAGGGAAGAGATTACCAGATGTACAATGATGTTGCTAAACCAAAGGAGGATGAATGCTTTGAAAGCAAACAACCAGAGCGCAAGACAAAAAGGTTGGTTAGCACAAATAAGAACTATGCAAAAAGAAAAAGAAAAGGGAAAGAGAATGGATTTTTAGTCTATATGTATGTACACAAGTGAACTAGTCTAGTCCACATAGATGGGGTCTTCCAAGTCGACGGTCTCAACCACGGTGGAAGATGCTCCAGAAATGGTTTCAATCTTTGACCATTGACCTTGAAGATGTTCTTGGTTGCTGGGTTTTCGATTTCAACGGCTCCATGGGGGAAAACGGTACGTACCAAGAATGGTCCTGACCATCGAGAACGTAGCTTCCCTGGAAACAAATGCAAACGAGTGTTGTACAATAAAACTTTTTGGCCAGGTGTGAAAGACTTGCGCAGAATGCGCTTGTCGTGAAACACTTTCATTCTTTGTTTGTACAATTTGGCACTATCATATGCATCATTTCTCAATTGTTCTAACTCATTGAGTTGAAGTTTTCTTTGGTTACCAGCTTTATCAAGATCAAAATTCAACTTCTTCACAGCCCAATATGCACGGTGTTCTAACTCAACAGGTAGATGACATGCTTTACCGTACACAAGTCTGTAAGGAGACATCCCAATGGGAGTCTTGTATGCAGTTCTATAGGCCCACAAAGCATCATTTAAGCGCAAAGACCAATCTTTCCTAGAAGGATTGACAGTCTTCTCAAGAATATGCTTAATTTCCCTATTATAAACTTCTACTTGGCCACTGGTTTTAGGATGGTAAGGTGTTGCGACCTTATGAGTGATTCCATACTTGCGCACTAGTGATTCAAAGGGTCTATTGCAAAAATGACTACCTCCATCACTGATTATTGCTCTAGGTGTTCCAAAACGGGAGAAAATGTTTTCCTTAAGAAAAGAAAGAACAACTTTATGATCATTTGTTTTGGATGCAATGGCCTCTACCCACTTAGAGACATAATCAACAGCAACAAGAATGTATAACTTACCTTCAGAGTTAGGAAATGGACCCATGAAATCAATACCCCACACATCAAACAACTCAACAATCAAAATGGGTTGTAAGGGCATCATGTTTCTCATAGAGATACTTCCTAATTTCTGGCATCGGTCACAAGCAACACAAAAAGCATGGCTATCCTTAAACAGTGTTGGCCAATAGAAACCGCTTTGCAAGATCTTTGCAGCAGTTTTCTTGGCACTAAAGTGGCCTCCACATGCATGGTCATGACAGAAAGAAATGACGTCCCGTTGTTCAGAATTGGGGACACATCTCCTAATGATTTGGTCTTGGCAGTACTTAAACAGATATGGGTCATCCCAAAGGAAATGTTTAACTTCAGCCAAGAACTTAGAACGGTCTTGTTTAGACCAATGCAAGGGCACTCTACCTGTAGCAAGGTAGTTCACAATATCAGCAAACCATGGCATTTCAGACACAAGCATCAATTGTTCATAAGGGAATGACTCTCTAATCAGCACGGATTCATCAGCAGATTCAACATTCAACCTAGACAAGTGATCAGCAACAACATTTTCTGACCCTTTCTTATCTCGAATTTCGAGGTAAAACTCTTGTAACAAGAGTATCCATCGAATTAGACGAGCCTTAGCATCTTTTTTAGACAAAAGATATCTCAATGCAGCATGGTCAAAATATATGATGACCTTAGACCCTATCAAATAAGATCTAAACTTATCTAATGCAAACACGACAGCTAGCAACTCTTTCTCGGTAGTGGAATAATTCAGTTGAGCATCATTAAGTGTTTTACTAGCATAGTAGATCACATAAGGAAGTTTGTCTACTCGCTGGCCCAAAACAGCTCCTACAACATAGTCAGACGCATCACGCATAATCTCAAATGGTGATGACCAGTCAGGTGGTCTGACTATAGGGGCAGATGTAAGGAGAGCCTTCAATTGCTCCCATGCTTCCTTACAAGCATCATCAAAGACAAATGCAACAGAACGAGGTTGATGAATCGGCGGTAAAAACCCGCATGGCCTAAGAATGATCTGATGTCCCGCACAGAACGAGGTTGAGGCAAGTGTTGAATGAGATCAACCTTGGCTTTGTCTACTTCTATGCCTTTTTCCGAGATAATATGCCCTAAAACAATGCCTGAGTTAACCATGAAATGACATTTTTCCCAATTCAAGACCAAATTCTTTTCCTTACACATAATAAGCACACAAGTGAGGTGATGCAAACACTCATCAAAAGAAGATCCAAACACAGAAAAATCTTCCATGAAAATTTCAAGAAACTTATCTACCATGTCAGAAAATATGCTCATCATGCAACGTTGAAAAGTAGCGGGTGCATTACACAACCCAAAAGGCATACGATGGTAAGCAAATGTTCCGTAAGGACATGTAAATGTGGTCTTTTGTTGGTCTTCGGGTTCTATGTGAATTTGGTTGTAGCCAGAATAGCCATCTAAGAAATAATAATGACTATGCTTTGCTAACCTTTCCAGCATTTGGTCAATGAAGGGAAGGGGAAAATGGTCTTTCTTTGTTACTGTGTTCAGTTTTCTATAATCAATACAAACTCGCCACCCTGTGGTAACACGGGTAGGAACAAGCTCGTTCATCTCATTTTGAACTACAGTAATGCCAGACTTTTTGGGTACCACTTTGTTGATGGTGGATTTTCATTTAAGGTTAAAATTGTAAAAAACCAGAAAACTATGCGCTGACATCTTGTAAAAGATAAAGCCATTTATAAGTGTTGGATACTCCCTCACTTAATTTACCAAGAATGGAGCATGTAGCAACAATCCCATTCTGTGAATACATGAAATTCCTCCAGGTTGGAGCATGTGGCAACAATCCCTTCCTGTGAATTTCATATCAGCCTTGTATTTCCAGTACTCATTATCAGTGTGGCATGACTGTAGGATCAGAATATCGCAACACCAATACTTCGCGAGATTAATAAACGACTACATTGCGAAGGCGTCGCATGGAAGTAATATAAATGACGCAATGGATGACGACATCCAAAACATGAGAAAAGTGTGAAGACTTGGCGAGATTTAGGGGTGTCGCAAGGACAGACAGTTACACACTCGCGAGGAGTCGCGAGTCATTTCCGAAAATAAAGGACAACTTAGCTGTCATCCACTATGTAATACCCTATATAAAGGGTTGAGTAAGTCTGTTGTAGGGGAGGTCTTTTTGAATTGTTAAGCAAGTCATTAGGAGAGAGAAAATTAAGAGTGATTGTAATTTCTTTAGCTCTGTTCTACATTTCTTTGTAAATCTTTTAAGAAAACAATTAATAAAACACATTATTATTCCTCTTCAAATGGATTGAATAAGCAAATTCGAGTGAGGTGTGTAGTGTAGGATTTCCTGCAACTACATATGCGCTAGAAACAGGGATTGAACAAGATTGAAGATCGAAGAGTACAATTAAAATCGTTTAAATCAAGAAAATGAGAAAGGAAAATGTTAAATCAGATGAGATAGAGGAGTTAAGAAGTAAGGAACATAATGAAGATATGGAATACAATTCAATTACAAAAGCAAAGGTTAATGAATTCCACGAAAATATTAGAGGAAGGATACATAAACGAGATTTTGAAGGAAAGAAGATTATAGATGAGGAGAGGACATCGTCTTTGAAGGAATGGGAAAAGCAGAAAATAACGTTCACAGCCGCAGAAATACCTAGAGAAAGTTTGAATCATATATCTCCGCTAGTGATCACGATAAATGCAAGCAGAAAAAGAGAAGAATCAGCAAAAGCAGCGGAAGAATGGGAAATAAACAGAACTTTGGTGGATACAGGGAGTTTGGTGAGTATCATGTTTTACCATACATACAAAAAATTAGGATATAAAGATGAAGAAATGAGTTCTCCAAGATATTATATTCATGGTTTTGGAAAATCTATAACAATACCTAAAGGGGAGATAAAATTACAAATTTTACTTGGAGAAATTGAAACACAAGTAACATTAAGTATAGTGGATATGGAATCGCCGTACCACATATTGTTAGGGAGACCTTGGGTACATGCAATTAAAGCGGTAGCGTCAACACTCCATCAGTGTATCAAATTTCCTATGCCGAGTGGAATTGGTGAGATCAGAGGAGATATTGATAAAGGAAGAATATATCATCAAATCGAGGTAAAGCATTATGAAGAGCAAGTGAGGAAGCGAAAAGATCGCAGAAAGATGATAAAAGCGACTAAGAAAGAAGAAGAGTTTAGAATTTACATGATAAGAGCAAAAGAGGGAAAAGGAATACCAGCGAAATCATGGAAAAAGGGAGTGAGTTCGCGAAGGAAATAAGAGGACCAACTCCTATGGGAGAGTGAAGTCTAGCTATGTCAGCGTGAGAACAAACAAAAAAAGTGAATGTTGGAACCGAGGAGGAGCCTAAAATCTTAAAAATTGGGACTAAAATGGAAGCGGATGAAGAGAAAAGAAGCTGTTGAGTTGTTGCGAGATTACAAAGACATTTTCGCATGGGATATGGATGAAATGCCTGGTATAGATCCATCTGTGGCTTGCCATAAATTGGAAATTGACAAGAATGTAAAACCCTTTAAACAAAGAATTAGAAAGATCGCGACAGCATATCATCCTCAAATAGAAGAAGAATTGCAGAAAATGTTGGACGCAGGAATTATTAGACAAGAAAAATATCCCGAATGGATAGCAAATATGGTTATAGTTCCAAAGAAGAAAAAAGGAATAAGAATTTGTATAGACTTTACTGATCTAAATAAAGCTTGTCCTAAAGATAGTTTCCGTTACGAGATATTCCGCAACTGGTTGAAGCGTGGCGGCAGAAACGAAAGGATATCTTCTCTTGATGGATATAAGGGTTATAATCAAATTCCTCTCGCCGAAGAAGACCAAGAACATACCGCTTTCTTTGCTCCAAGAGGATTGTACTTGTTATACAAAAATGCCATTTGGTCTGCGAAATGCTGGTGCGACATACCAAAGGATGGTGGAGAAGGTGTTCGCGAGATGGATACATAAAACGTTGGAGGTATACGTAAATGATATGTTAATAAAAAGTAGAAGAGCAGAAGACCATGTACAGGATTTGAAAGAAATTTTTGAACAAATGAGGCAATTTAATATCAAAGTAAACCCGAGGAAAAATGCACTTTTGGAGTTGCCTCTGGAAAATTTTTAGGGTATATTGTATCCAAAGAAGGAATTCAAGTCGACCCAGAAAAAGTACAAGCAGTTCGTGATATGCCAACACCGGCGACAATAAAAGATGTTCAAAAGTTAAATGGGTTGTTAGCTTCGCTAGGGAGGTTCATCTCGCGATCATCTGACAAATGCAAGCACTTTTTCAATATCCTTAGAAAGGGGTCGAAGTTTAAATGGACAGATGAATGCGAGAAAGCCTTGCAAGGAATAAAGGAACATTTAATGGATATATCAATTTTGCAAAAAGCAGAAGAAGGAGAAGAATTGTTGATCTATCTCGCGACAACCTCGCATGCGTTAAGTGCAGTGTTACTGCGAGTGGACGCGGGAGTAGAAAAACCAATTTATTATATCAGCAAAACTTTCAACGCTGCAGAAAGGAATTACTCAAAAATTGAAAAACTAATCTTGGCATTAGTTTATGCAACATTTAAGCTTCGTATATATTTTCAAGCACATGTTGTCAAAGTGGTGACAAAAGTACCAATAGAATCAGTGATGAAGAATTCAAAGAGGTCGGGAAGAGTTGAGAGATGGAATGCTCAAATAAGTCATTGCAAACTCAAATATGAAATACTATCTTCGCCAAAATCAAAGGTTGTCGCAGACTTTCTGGCAGAATTTCCTTTAGAAGAGGATGAATCAGTAGAAGAAATGATGGATGTAGAGGAAGAACATGGAGATCCGAAAGATTTGTTAACGGAACCAAATAGATGGGAAATATTAGTAGATGGATCATCAAATGGAGAAGGAAATGGAATAGGGATTGTTGTGATATCAACAGAGGGTAATAAAATAGCTCTTTCTTTCAGATTGGAGTTTGCATCAACAAATAACGAAACAGAGTATGAAGCTATAATACATGCTTTGCGATTTGCAATAGAAATGAAGCTAGAGAATGTAAGGATTACTAGTGATTCACAATTGGCAATTCTCCAGATAAAAGAAGAATATGCCATAAACGAAGTGTCTTTACAAAAATATAAGAAACTTGTTGATGAGTTGTCGACGCAGATACCAAGAATAAAGTGGAGACATATATCAAGGAGAAATAATAGGCTCGCAGACGCTTTTGCCTTTATATCAAGTATGATGACAGATCCAGTTTCGAGAAATATTAAAATACAAACACTCTTGATGCCGTCAATTGACAAAGAAGAAGAACAAGAAACCGATGTGATGGTAGTAGAAGACGGAACACAAACACTATGCGAAGAAGATTGGAGAGAGAGCTTCATGCAATATTCCTGACAGGAGAAACACCAAGAAATAGATTGGAAACACACAAATTAAAAAGCCTTGCAACAAATTATGAATTAAGAGATGGAGTGCTATACCGACGATCTTTTAACGGGCCTTCCCTTAGATGTTTAACAAGAAAGGAAGGGGAAATCATATTGAAGATGTTGCATAGTGGGGATGCTGGTAATCACAGCGGTGGAAGATCCTTAGCATATAAAGCAAAAATGCAGGGTTACTATTGGCCATATATGCATGAGGACGCGAAACAAGTGTCAAGACGTTGCGAGGATTGTCAAAGGCATGGGAAGAAAATACATGCACCAGGAGCTCCGTTAAATTCTTCAACAAGTGTTTGGCCATTTGGAAAGTGGGGATTAGACATCGTAGGACCATTTTTACCAGGAACGGGACAGAGAAGATATTTAATCGTCGCTACAGATTATTTCACAAAATGGGCAGAGGTGAAAGCGGTACAACATATTCGCGATAAGGATGTTTTTACTTTCATATTTGAGAACATTATATGCAGATTTGGGGTTTCAGCACAGTTGGTATCTGACAATGGGAAGCAGTTTGAAGGACAAAATATAGAATTGCTACTTAATGCATTTCAGATACGGTGTGGGAAATCAACTCCTCTATACCCGCAAGCTAATGGTCAAGCAGAGGCGACAAACAAAACAATAGCAGATATATTGAAGAAAAAATTGGAAGGATACAATAAAGGATGGTGCGAACAAGTACCCAATGCGGTATGGGCTTATAATACAACTAGAAGAGAAGCTACAGGCATGTCCCCTTTTTGTTTAACATATGGGGTTGAAGTTTGTACTCCGAGCTGAAGTTAAAATTCCAACTACAAAGAAAGAAGCTTGGGAGAAAAATCTCGGTGCGGGTAACATCTTAATCAAGTTAGATGAATTAGAAGAAAAAAGAGAGAGAGCACTACAGCATATGGAGAATTACCAGCGAAGATTGGCAAGAGAATATAACAAGCGTGTCAAGATACGTGAATTTCAGCCAGGTGACTTGGTGCTGCGAGAAACACCTATATATCAGCGAGAAAATGGTGGCAAACTGGCGGCGAAAATGGGATGGACCTTATATCATCAAGGAGATAGTGGGTACAAGGGCATATAGATTAATGGATCCTGAAGGCAAAGATGTAGGGCAAAAACTAGATAGGCCGTGGAATAGGTTATATCTTAAGAAATATTACCCATAGAAGATGGAAGAAATGGAGCGAGCCCGTGATGTAATGTTTTCGCGACAAATTGATTGTGAGATTAAAGGAAATAAAGCAAAATTGTGCGATGACCTCGCAAACAGAACGAACGCTTGAATGAATTGACAAAAATGAATGAGTGAGTGAATGGGACAAACCTTTATGGCGTACACCCTAGTTCGCGAATGATATTTCGCAAGAGGCAAATGTAAGACCTAAAGTACGTCATATAAGGGGGAATCTCTTAACATGGATCAGGTGGAAGGTTACACCGCTCCTGAAACCTGGGTCATGGAGATTTGGGGCCCATAAAAGCCTATCCGGGGGAGATACCTTGGATTTCCAAATATATATATAAGGTTATACCCTGGTTGGACGCCCGAGGGTCTCTTCCAAGGAGTCAGTGTATGACCAAGGCGCCGAGGTACACGGTTGAGTCAAGAGTGCGGGGAGCATGGAACTTCCTTACCACTCTTGACAAGTCTTGGCACATGCTGCACTCGGCCCGAAGAAAACTCCACTTAGGGTGCAGTCTCGTAACCATAAACCATATATGTATAAGGGATAAGAGGCTGCGAAAATAATCGGTTGTTGTTAAGACCGGATGGGAGGAGCTAGTCTTGTATGGCCGATGTACGCCTCCTTGAAGGGGCAACCAGGGAGAAGATAAGGGCGGCACCCTCCATTAGGGAGCTGATAAGTGTCAAAAGACGCAAATGTCATGAGGCTTTATTCTCGCAAGAGAATTTAGGCTTGTCATATTTGTGCAATGATCCTGCAGAGGCAATAATACTAACGCAAGGGTAAGACGAGATCAATGGGTTTTTACATGAAAATGTAAGAACGTCCTGCGATTTCGTCGCAAAGACGACAATGTCGCGGGATTTTATGATCGCAAGAACATTTAAACCTGTCATATTGTTGCAAATATAATGTCCTGCAGAGGCAAAAATACTTAAGAAATGATAAGACAAGGTCAATGGGTCATTACATGAAAATGTAAAGACGTCCTGCGATCTTGTCGCAATGAGGGGTGGCAAAATAAGACCTTTACTTAGGAAGGCAAAATAAGACCACACAAATAATGATAAGGCAAGATCAATGGGTCATTACATGCAAATGTAAAGACGTCCTGCGATCTTGTCGCGATAACAACATTCAAGAAAGATCTTTAAACATTTTGAATATGGGCAATTGAAATCTTTTCATCGCAAGAAAGATTACAACAAAAGACTTAATGGAAAATAAAGGAATTGCATAATAAGGTGGCGAGATGAGTTCTTATAATAAGAAAGAAATAGAAACTAATTCATCCAAAACCAGACTTAGTACTTTACAATCAAAAAGAAAAGTTCAACAAAGTTACAAAGAAACTTAATTCTCTATATCAACTTGCTCAGCTGAAGGAGATGGTAAAGATTCTTCAACAATCTTGTCAGCTTCACCCTCGCCAGTTGAAGGGTTTTCATCGAAATTCTTTCGCAAGGTTCCTTATTGATAACTTCATTATTAGCGAGGTCTTCGCAGCTTTCATAATCATAATCACTGTCAGGAGAGTTGGGTACTTCATCATCTTCAACATCCAATGGTTCAACATAGACAGGATCAAGGGATTTAGAAAGTAAGATATTATTCACAAGAACTTCTGCTTTGGGAGGAAATTGACGAAGAAGTGCTTTTTGTTGATTTCTACTATGGATATCTTTAAGATGATTAAGGTAGTTAAATCTCCTTCTGGCTCGGTCGCGAGATTGGGCAAGGGAAGCAACTAGAGTTGCATTTTCCTTGCGAATTTTAGCATGCGCCGCTTCCAAAGTAGATAGAGAAGAGTGAAGATTTTTCTCAGATTCTGCAGGAGTAAAGAAAGACATTAAAATTATAAGATGGAAAGTGGTATAGAAAATTAGAAAAGAAAAATAATGGAAAAGGCGGTCAAATTTTATGACTACCTTCCTTCGCGAGACAAGATATTGAGTAAGGGCCAAGCAATTATTCCCCAGATTTTCCATGGCATTATCAAAACCATCACCGACAAGACCTTTTAACCGCGACCGCAAACTCTTTTCGTTAGAAATCAATAACTTATTTTGATTCGCAAGAGAAGAATGGGATTCTTTTAACTTGGTATAATCATCCTTGAGTTGGTTGGTTTTCACACTTAGATTTATTCTATTCTGAATAAGTTTATCTCTTTCAATGGTAGTATCTTCAAGTTTAGTTTTCGGTAGGCGAGATAGACTGTTTCTTGCTCATTCAATGCTTTTTTACAAGTATCAAGTTGTTGCGAGGATATCGCCACTTTATCCAATAAAGCTCGGTTCTCTTGAGATAAAGTTCCATTTTCATCCGATAAGGTTTCCAACTCCAAATTAGATTTATTCAAAGCATATGAGAGACGCGACACTTCATTACTTAATAATTCTTGGTTTTGAACTAAGCGAGATGTTTTCTTGAGAAAGATTATTTATTTGATCCATAGAAAATGTATGGAGATTATCTAAACGATTATATTGCTCCATCCAGGCATCTCTTTCCACTCGAGTTTCTTCTACAATAGATTCAGTTGATATATCTCCATCTTACGTTTTTGGTGCAAAACTTGAGAGGCGAACCAAGTTTTTTTTTTTTTTAAAAAAAAAAAAAAAAAAAAAAAAAAAAAAGGGGGAGAAGAGATACCTTTTAATTCTTCATTTTTCTTGCGAAGGTTATCGCGATCCAAAGAAAGTATTATGAAGATTATTCTTCAAAGTCTTAATTTCTTGTTCTAAGGATACTCGCGATATCGTATCGGAACCAAAATATTTACCCAAAGATTCGAAAACACTAGATCTGGTGGGATCAGCGGAGGCTTTTTTAACATCATTCATGGTATCTGATAAAATTTTAAAAGCTATATCCATCCCTTCCAAATCTTCTTTGCTAAGAGAGATAGATTTTGAGGAAGAAGAAATAGTAGAGGAAGAAGGAAAAGTTGAATCACCCATGGTAATAAGACCGCCAATTGGAGAAACCTGATCAATAGGTGGGGGCGAGGTAGAAGTAAAAGTGGGAAGAGGCGTATCCTGAAGAATTTCATTCGCAGAAAATTCAGGGATTGATTTATCCTGCGATGATATCGTAGGGAATGGTATATTATCTTGCGAAGAGGTCGCTACAGTAGGAGATTTGCCTTGCGAAGATACTGTAGGGAAAGTAGAATGCTTGAATTCCGAAAAGGAAACAAGTAGGAGCAAAGAGCGAAGCATCGGGTTTATTATAGCGAAGCCTTTTGGGAGATCTATCATCATTCTTATCATCCCGTGAATAATAAATCAATTGAGAAACAGAGGCAATAAAATTGCTATTAAAGGAGTAAATATTTCTAAAATACCTTACTACTCGCAGTCTGTTTTTGGAAGCAAGAGACTTGATTGCGAAGAAGATTTTGGTTGCGAACCAAGAGGGGATGTTAGGGTTCATCACGGTAAACTTAGAATCGGGTTTATTCTTTTGAAACAAAAATGGTGAAAGAAACATCAAAAGAAGAATAGAATCAAGATAAAGTAATTTCAATAAGGAAGATCAATCAAGAAAATAGTCAAAATCAATGAAATTAACGAACTTGGATGCCATGAAAACGATAATGAGAAAGATAATAAAAAGAAGACGATGAAGATGAATAGCGAGGAAATAGTTTAGACGATGAGGAAGATAGAGAAGAAGAGAAAGAATGTTTTTTACAGGCAGTTTTCCTTTAAATAGAAGAAAAAAGAGTGACCGGATAACATTAAATATACCGGTAAAAGGAGTAATTTTAGACACGTGTAAACGGTCATCCCAAGATTCAAGGAATTAAAGTGAAATAGATTTTTGTGGAAAATTGAAAATATATTACTTCTTGTTCACTTCGCAAAGATTCGGAACTTCGCAAAAGAATAGAGGCAAGTACGTACTTTTCAAGTCCAGTATTCTTTCACTCGTTCCTTCATCAACAAATGTTAAAGATCAACACAGTAACAAATTTTTCCTTAAAAATTGCTCTCCAAGCAATGTTCAAGGAAAAAGAGGCAAGATGTAGGATCAGAATATCGCAACACCAATACTTCGCGAGATTAATAAACGACTACATTGCGAAGGCGTCGCATGGAAGTAATATAAATGACGCAATGGATGACGACAGCCAAAACATGAGAAAAGTGTGAAGACTTGGCGAGATTTAGGGGTGTCGCAAGGATAGGCAGTTACACACTCGCGAGGAGTCGCGAGTCATTTCCGAAAATAAAGGACAGCTTAGCTGTCATCCACTATGTAATACCCTATATAAAGGGTTGAGTAAGTCTGTTGTAGGGGAGGTCTTTTTGAATTGTTAAGCAAGTCATTAGGAGAGAGAAAATTAAGAGTGATTGTAATTTCTTTAGCTCTGTTCTACATTTCATTGTAAATCTTTTAAGAAAACAATTAATAAAACACATTATTATTCCTCTTCAAATGGATTGAATAAGCAAATTCGAGTGAGGTGTGTAGTGTAGGATTTCCTGCAACTACAATGACGACTGAGTGCTACTCTTACAGAGTAACACGAACCTCCAAGCACTATAATTAAACCATGTACGAAATACCCGTATAGGCTGACTCTCGGTGTGTTATACTAGCCCGATTGAGCCCCTCTCGGTGTGTTATACTAGCCCGATTGAGCATCCGGACTGACCGTATCGGTCCGGATATGATTCGATCGCAGATCATCCAACTCCATAAGCATGATTGGATGACCCCAGATCAATTCCATCACCCCAAGCAGGTATGGAATACCCACGGCCGACCCCGCATGGTCGGTCATTGGCCTAGCTTGCCAAGAAACCGTTCATACCAAGCATTATGGACGGAAAACCCTAAATTAGGGTTTGCGACATATTACATGTGTTGCAAAACAGTCTCAACCATCCATCTTCGCAGGTATAGATGGAGGGTGTAGATGTAGACTTAAAGGGCCCAGAGCATGTCAACACGATCACCGTGAGACCGCCTACACATGTAGGATCATAATATAGCAACGTACAAGGCTCGCGGGATCAGTGAACGACGGTGTCGCGAGGGAGTCGCAGGGAGCTAAAATAAACGACGTAATGAATAACGACAGGCAAAACACAAAGAAGACGTGAGAGCTGGCGAGGGTTAAGAAGTGTCGCGAGAGTGAATGTTTGTGCATCTGCGACACTTCGCGGGACATTCCCGAAAATAAAGGGTAACTTAGCTGTCATCCACTATGTATTACCCTATATAAAGGGCTAAATGAGTCTGTAAGGGAGAGATCTTTTTGGAATGGTTGAGCAAGTCAATAGGAGAGAGAAAGTTTAAAGAGTGTTTTAATTCCTAAGTGTAATTCTATTATCCCGTGTAAACATTTCATGGACTCAATCAATAAATATTTTTGATCTTATATCTTTCAAGGGATTAAATAAGCAAAATCGAGTAAGGGGTGTAGTGTGGGATTTCCTGCTACTACATATGCGCTAGAAACAGGGAGATCATTTGTAAAAGAGAGAAGATTGTAATTAAAGTTGGTTGAATCAGGAAAATGAGAAAGGAAAATCTTAAATTGGATGAAAAAGATATGGCATGCGGCAGATGAGATACAAGAGTGATGATTAGCGAATTTCATGAAAATATCAGAGGAAGAATACACAAACGAGATTTTGAAGGAAAGAAGATTACGGATAGAGAAATAACATTACCTTTGAAGGATTGGGAAAAACAAGAGATAACATTCACGGCGGGGGAAATATCCAAAGAAAATTTGGATCACGCATCTCCATTGGTGATCACAATAAACGCGAATAAGGAAGGAGAGGAATTAGAGAACACAGTGAAAACATGGGTAGTGAATGGAGTTTTAATTGATACGGGAAGTCTGGTGAACATCATGTTTTATCACGCTTACAAAAATATGGGATATAAAGACGCAGATATGAATTTGAATTTGCGGCATATAATATTCAAGGTTTTGGAAAATCCATAACAAAAGTTAAAGGGAGATAGAAATACGTATTCCGTTAGGAGGAATCGAAACACAGTGACGTTGAGTGTAGTGGATATGGAATCACCATATAACATATTACTAGGAAGACCATGGGTACATGCAATAAAAGCTGTGGCGTCGACGCTTCATCAATGTATCAAATTTCCTACACCAACCGGAGTCGGCGAGATCAAAGGGGATGTTGCTGAAGGAAGAATATACTATCAAAATGAAGTAAAGTGTTGCGAAGAATAAGTAAACAAGCGAAAGAGTATATCAAAGTATCGCAAGAAGATGGCAAGGGCGGCTAAAAAAGAAGAAGAATTCAGAGTTTACATGATAAGAGCGAAAGAAGGAAAAGGCATACCTAGCGAGATCTCGGGAGAAGAAAATTATCTTGCGAAAGAACCAAAAGGACCAACCCCTATGGGAGAACCGAAGGCCGATTACGTCAAGGCAGAGAGCAAACCAAAGAAGTGAATATTGGAACTAAGGAAAAACCAAAGATGCTAAAGATTGGAACTAACATGGGAGCGGATGAAGAGAAAAGAACCGTCGATCTATTGCGGGATTATAAAGATATCTTCGCGTGGGATATGGATGAAGTGCACGGTATAGATCCATGTAGCTTTGTCACAAGTTGGAAATCGATAAAAATGTGAAGCCATTCAAACAAAGAATTAGAAAGATAGCATGAAGATATCACACTCGAGATAGAAGAAGAACTGCAGAAGATGCTGGACGCAGGAATTATTAGACAAGCAAAATACCACGAGTGGATAGCGAATATGGTTATAGTTCCAAAGAAGAACAAGGGAATAAGGATTTGCATTGATTTCACTGATCTAAATAAAGCTTGCCCTAAAGACAGTTTTCCATTACCAGACATCCCTGACTAGTCGAAATCGGCCAGGGAATGAAAGAGTATCATCATTTGGACGGTTACAAAGGTTACAATCAAATTCCTCTCGCCGAAGAAGACCAAGAGCACACTCGCTTTCTTCGCTCCAAGAGGATTATCTTGCTATACTAAAATGCCTTTTGGTTTGCGAAATCTTTGGAGCAACGTATCAAAGGATGGTAGAAAAAGTATTCGCAGACTGGATACATAAAACACTAGAGGTATACGTAGATGACATGCTAGTAAAAAGTAAAAAAGGCAGAAGATCATGTGCGAGACTTGAAAGAAATTTTTGAACAAATGAGGCGTTTCAACATCAAAGTCAAACCGAGAAAAATGCACCTTCGGAGTGGCGTCGGGGAAGTTCTTGGGTTACATTATATCAAAGGAAGGAATACATGTTGACCGGAGAAAGTAAAAGCGATTCGCGATATGCCGACACTGCGACGGTAAAGGATGTTCAAAAGTGAATGGGTTACTAGCATCACTAGGAAGATTCATCTCGCGGTCATCGATAAGTGTAAACACTTTTTCGAGTGTTCGAAAAAAGGATCGAAATTTAAGTGGACGGACGAATGTGAAAAGGCTTTACAAGGGATCAAAGAGCATTTAATGGATATATCCATTATGCGAATGCGAGAACCCGGGAGAGGAATTATTAATATACCTCGCGACAACATCGCATGCCTTAAGTGCGGTTTTTTACCGCGAATGGACGCAGGAGTAGAAAAACCAATCTATTATATTAGCAAAACTTTTAATGCTGCAGAAAGAAATTATTCGAAGATTGAAAAACTAATCCTGGCATTAGTCTACGCGTCGTTTAAACTTCGCATATATTTTCAGGCACATACTGTTAGAGTGGTGACAAAGGTACCAATTGAGTCAGTAATGAAAAATTCAAAAAGATCAGGAAGAGTCGAAAGATGGAATGCTCAAATAAGCCATTACAAACTCAAATATGAAATATTATCTTCAACCAAGTCACAGGTTGTCGCAGACTTTCTAGCAGAGTTTCCTTTGGAGGAAGATGAAGCAGTGGATGAAATGATGGATGTAGAAGAAGAGCATGGAGACCCAAAAGACTTGTTAACTGAGTTTGAGATCGGTGGGAAATATTAGTGGATGGATCATCAAATGGAGAAGGTAAAGGAGTGGGAATTGTTGTGATTTCGCCAGAAGGCAATAAGTTAGCTTTTGCTTTTAGATTGGAATTTGAGTCTACCAATAACGAAACGGAGTACGAAGCTATAATACATGCTCTACGATTTGCAATAGAAATGAAACTGGAGAATGTGAGGATTACCAGTGACTCGCAATTGGCAATCTGTCAGATAACAGAGAAGTATGCTACAAACGATCCATCCCTACAGAAATACAGGAAGCTTGTAGAAGTGTTGTCAGCACAGATACCGAAAATAAAATGGAGGCACATATCAAGGAGAGATAATAGACTCGCAGACGCTTTTGCCTTTATATCAAGTATGATGACAGACCCAAGCTGAGGAATATCAAAATACGTACGCCATCGGGCGCCATCAATTAATAAAGAGGAGGACAGAAGCGAGATATAATGATGGTGGTAGATGAAATGCAAGGTCGCGAGGAAGACCGGAGAGTGGAACTTCACGCGTACTTAATGAAAGGCGAGGTACCAAGAAATAGATTGGAAGCACACAAGTTAAAAGAGCCGGGCAACAAATTATGAATTACGAGATGGCGTGCTTTATCGGCGTTCTTTTGAGGGACCCTCGCTTCGATGTCTATCAAGGAAAGAAGGAGAAACCATATTGAAGATCTTTGCATAGTGGGGATGCCGGAAATCATAGCGGCGGGAGATCTTTGGCATATAAGGCAAAGACGCAAGGATATTATTGGCCATATATGCATGAGGACGCGAGAGCGATATCCGACGACGCTGCGAAGATTGTCAAAGACACGGGAAGAAGATACATGCACTGGGAGCACCGTTAAATTCTTCGAGAAGTGTGTGGCCTTTTGGAAAATGGGGTTTAGATATTGTGGGACCATTTTTAGGGAACAGGACAAAGAAGGTACTTAATTGTCGCAACGGACTATTTCACAAAATGGGCAGAGGTGAAAGCGGTACAGCACATTCGCGATAAGGATGTTTTTACTTTCATATTTGAAAATATTATATGCAGATTTGGGATTCCCGCACAATTGGTATCTGATAATGGGAAGCAGTTTGAAGGGCAAAATATAGAGTTGCTGCTTAATGCATTTCAGATAAGATGTGGAAAATCAACCCCATTATATCCACAAGCTAATGGCCAAGCGGAGGCAACAAACAAAACAATTGCTGATATATTGAAGAAAAAGTTGGAAGGACACAATAGGGGATGGTGCGAACAGTACCCAATGCGGTGTGGGCTTATAATACAACTAGAAGAGAAGCCACGGGAATGTCCCCTTTTGCTTAACTTACGGAGTTGAAGCAAGATCGCCAACAGAGGTCGTGATTCCGACAACCAAAAAAGAGGTTTGGGATAAAAATCTTAGCGCAGCAATATTCTAATCAAGTTGGATGAATTGGAAGAAAAGCGAGAAAAGGCATTGCGACACATGGAGAATTATCGGCGAAGGCGGCTAGAGAATATAACAAGCGTGTAAAAATACGTGAGTTTCAACCAGGAGACTTGGTGTTGCGAGAAACCCCAATATACCAACGTGAAAGTGGAGGCAAGTTGGCGAGAAAATGGGATGGACCTTATATTATCAAAGAGGTAGTTGGTACAGGGGCATATAGATTGATGGATCCCGAAGGAAAAGATGTGGGACAAAAATTGGATAGACCATGGAATAGATTATATCTAAAGAAGTATTACCCGTAAAAATGGGAGGGGAAAAATGAATCAAGATGAAGTACTTCTTCGCAGAATATTTGCGACATTCAATAAAATGAAGAGAAATTTCGTGAAGATCTCGCGACAAGAATAACAAGAAGTCATGAATGGCTTAACAAAACAACAAGAGATAATGAATGATTAAATGAATGAATCAGCGAATATCTCGCAAGCAAAATAGCAAATGATGAAGAATGATCGAATAAAAGAATGAATGAATGGGACGAACCTTTATGGCGTACACCCTAGTTCGCGAATAACATTTCGTAAGAGGCAAATGTAAGACCTAAAGTGCGTCATATAAGGGGGTATCTCTCAACATGGCTCAAGGGGAAGGTTACACCGCTCCTGAAGCCTGAGTCATCAAAAATTTGGGGCCCATGAAAGCCTATCCGGGGGAGATACCTTGGATTCCCAACTATATATGTAGGTTATACCCTGGTTGGGCGACCGAGGGTCTCTTCCAAGGAGTCAGTGTATGCTCAAGGCGCCGAGGTACACGGTTGAGCCAGAGTGCCCGGGATGGATGAACCTACCCTGGCCATTCTTGGCAAGTCTTGGCATATGTTGCACTCGCCCGAAGAAAACTCCACTTAGGGTGCGGTCTCGTAACCATAAACCCTATAGGTATAAGGGATAAGAGGCTGCGAAAACAACCGGTTGTTGTTAAGACCGGATGGGAGGAGCTAGTCTTGTATGGCCGATGTTTCGCCTCCTTGAAGGGGCACGGGGGAGATGATAAGGGCGACGCTCTCCATTAGGGGGGGTGTCAAAACAGACGCAAATGTCATAAGGCTATGTTTTCACAAGAGAATTTAGGCTCGTCATATTTGTGCAAATGATCTGCAGAGGCAATAATACTAACGCGAGGGTAAGGCGAGATCAATGGGTCTTTACACGAAAGTGTACGGACGTCCTGCGATTTCGTCGCAAGACGGCAATGTCATGGGGCTTTATGTTCGCAAGGATATTTAGGCCTGTCATATTGTTGCAACTAAAACATCCTGCAGAGGCAAAAATACTTGGAAAATGATAAGGCAAGATCAATGGGTCTTTACATCCAAGTGTAAAGACGTCCTGCGATCTTGTCGCGATGAAAGGTGGCAGGGGAAGACCTCTAACTAGGGAGGTCTAACTTGGAAGACCACACAAAAATGATAAGGCAAGGTCAATGGGTCTCTGCATGAAAATGTAAAGGCGGCCTGCGACTTTGTCGCAGAGAGAAAAATTAAAATCAAATCCCTGATTGGGATGGATTTACTTAATAAAAGATTCAATGAGCGAACATGCTCGCAAGGTGGTCTTAATTAAGAAAGGAAGAAAGAAATATGGAAATTACTCAATCAAAAGAGTTAAGTCATTCAAACAAAAAGGAGTTCTAACAAATTACAAAGAGAATTTAACTCTCTACATCTGCATTATCAAATACAGAGGGTGGTTGAGACTTTTCTGCGCCTTTATCGACTCCACATTCGCCGATTGATGGATTCTCTTGAAATGTTTTCATCATCTTTGTTCTCGCCGATTCTTTGGACTTTCATCAGAAATTTTTCTATTCGGATCTTCATCGACGACTTCCTTACTAGGGAGATCTTCACCGCTTTCATAGTCATAATCGCTATCAGGAGGATTAGGGACTTCATCGTCACTTACTTCCAGAGGATCAACATGTATAGGATCAAGAGATTTAGACAAGTAAAATCTCATTCACGAGGATTTCGGCTTTGAGGGGGAATTGTGAAGCAGCGCTTTTTGTTGGTTTTTACTATCTATGTCTTTCTGATCGGGCATGTAATCAAATCTACGTTCGCACGATCGCGAGAACGAGCAAAGGAGGAAGCAAGTAATCCATTTTCTTTGCGAATTTTGGAATAATCGATTTTAGAGTAGAAATGACGGCGCGAAGCTTCTTCTCGAGAATCGCATAATAAACACGCAAGAAAAGGTTAAAAGAGATTCTTTGTGAGATCTTTGGAACTTTTGAGAATAATTCAAAATTTGTGAAATAAAAGAATTAAGGTAGTCAAATAATTTGACTACCTTCCTTTTGAAGAGTAAGTTGTTGAATTAAAGCCGCGAAGTTATTCCCCAAACAGTCCATGGCATCATCAAATGAGTCTCCAACTAAACCTTTCAATCGAGATCGCAATTTCTTGTCATTAGAAACAAGTATGGAATTTTCGGTGGCGAGAGTAGAGTTGGATTTTTCTAGTTTGGTGCATTGTTCCTGGAATTGCTTCTCTTTTACACTCAAAGTTATTCTACCTTGAATAAGTTTATCTCTCTCGGAGGAACTCTCTTCAAGTTGATTTTTCAAAGTATGAATGATCTGTTCTTGTTCTTCGCATAGTTTCTGACAAGCATCATACTGTTGCGAGTAGATCGCCACCTTATTCAACAAAGAACGTTTCTCTTGTGAAAGAGTTCTATTCTCATCTGATAAAGTTTCCAACTCCAAATTAGTTTTAGTCAAAGCATAAGAGAGGCGAGATAAGTCATTACTTAATGAGTCTTGCTTTTGCGATAAATCAAAATTCTCTTTAGACAAGTTATTTATTTGATCATCTGCATAGGTATGAAGATTATCTAAGAGATTATACTGCTCCATCCAAGCATCTCTTTCAACTCGAACTTCTTCAACGATAGACTCCGTCTGATATATCTCCATTATTCGTTTCTGGTTTAATACTTGGAGGACGAACACGGGTTTGAGTTGTAAAAAAAAAAAAAAAAAAAAAAAAAAAAATATCGCGAAGAATTATCATGATGGCGAGAACATACCTTTTAATTCTTCATTCTTCTTGCGAAGATTATCACGATCAAGTGAGATACTGAGAAATTTTTGATTTTCAAGGAGGAGATTATTGCATTTCACTGACCATAACTTGGAGATCATCCTTGACTTATTAATCTCTTGAACTAAAGATGCTTGCGAGATCCTATCGGGACCAAGATGCTTACTCAAAATCTCGCAGACATTGGATTTGACAGGATCAGAAGAAGTCTTTTTTGCATCATTCACGAGATCAGAAAGGACCTTAAAGGCCACATCTATCCCCTCTAAATTTTCCGAAGTTAGAGGAATTTGTTCAAACAAAGAAGACGAGTCGTCTTTTGTCAAAGGAACCTCATGAGAGGAGGAGGTTTGGGGAGAGAAGTGATTGGAGAAATAATGGGGGACATTGACGATAGGGAGGAGGTATAATATCATTTGTAGTAGGACAATTGAAAGGAACTTGGTCTATGAGGAGTTGAGGTATAGAAATATTATCGCCAGTAATGTTACCAGAAGAAAGAGACACAAAATTATCTTGCGAAGATTTCGCAGTAGGAGACGAAGATGTGAATGGAGGAAATGGAACGTTGGGGGTAGCAGGTTTAGAGTGGCGGAGCCTTTTGGGAGTATTACCAGTAGTTTTATCATCCTGCGAATGACAAATTAAATAAGAAACAGAGGCAACAATGCATTGTTAATAAAAAAGAAATGTTTCTCAGATACCTTGTCACTCCCAGACTGTCTTTTTGAAGCCATAGATTTTGCTCGCGAAGAGGGCTTTTGTTGCGTGAGGGGTTCTTGTTGCGAAGTAGGTTTCGGTGGCGAGCCCAAAGAAAGAAGAGGGTCCTTCACGGTAAACTTAGTTCTGGATTGGTTCTTGCTAAACAACAATGGCAGAAAGAGAACTACAAAGTTAATCATACCAGTGTGATTTCAACAAGAAAAGCTAATTTGATCAACCACAAAATCAGCCAGATATGGCAAAATTAACAAACCTGGACGCCATGAGAGTAACAACTGCTAGGGAATAGCAAAAATGGTGAAGAAGACGGTAAGAGACAATAATAGGCAAACACTTGCAGAACGATGAAGAAGAAGAACACTTGCAGACGATGAAGAAGATGAAAAGGAAAAGGAAAATTCTTCACAGGGGATGCTCCTATAAATAGACGAGAAAAAATGTTATGACCGGTTAACATTAAATGCACCGGTAAAAGAGGTAAACATAGACACGTGTAAACGGTCACTACTAAACCCAAGGAAGCCAGACGAAAAGAACTTTAGTAGAATCCAAATATACAACATATTTCCTAATAGGCGAGAATGGCTTGCGAAATTGATTATTTTCTGTAATTCATGAGGCAAGAAACGATACTTCGTATGTGTATTACAAAGAAACTTCGGAACTTCGCAAAAGAATAGAGGCAAGTACGTACTTTTCAAGTCCAGTATTCTTCCGCTCGTTCCTTTATCAACAAAGATCAAAGATTACCACCACAATAGATTTTTCCTTAAAGATCGCTCTTCAAGCAATATTCAAGGAAAAAGAGGCAAGATGTAGGATCATAATATAGCAACGTACAAGGCTCGCGGGATCAGTGAACGACGGTGTCGCGAGGGAGTCGCAGGGAGCTAAAATAAACGACGCAATGAATAACGACAGGCAAAACACAAAGAAGACGTGAGAGCTGGCGAGGGTTAAGAAGTGTCGCGAGAGTGAATGTTTGTGCATCTGCGACACTTCGCGGGACATTCCCGAAAATAAAGGGTAACTTAGCTGTCATCCACTATGTATTACCCTATATAAAGGGCTAAATGAGTCTGTAAGGGAGAGATCTTTTTGGAATGGTTGAGCAAGTCAATAGGAGAGAGAAAGTTTAAAGAGTGTTTTAATTCCTAAGTGTAATTCTATTATCCTGTGTAAACATTTCATGGACTCAATCAATAAATATTTTTGATCTTATATCTTTCAAGGGATTAAATAAGCAAAATCGAGTAAGGGGTGTAGTGTGGGATTTCCTGCTACTACAACACACTTGACCAATCGGTCAAAACCAACAATGTTTGGCCGTGACAAAATCGTCACCCAAACATGAGACGGCGCACGGCTTTGAAAGCCAAAATTAGGGTTTCAAGCCACCACACGCGTCCATCTTCTCCGGCACGAATGGAGGGTCACAGATTAGATTAAGCAAGGGCCGGTCATACCAGCATGACCACCATGGGCCCATCTACCTCCACATGTGTTCGGCCAAGGCATATCATGCCTGGTTAATCTAAAACGTGCGTCCAAACTAGCATGGCCACGCCTCCCAAACCACAAACTGATCTCGACCGCTCAACTTCACCGGATGATTTGAGTGGCTTAGATCACGTTTTCACGGGATATTCAGGTATATGCATGAACACCAGCCTACCATCTTCACGTCAAACCCATCGGCCAAGACCGACCAAATTAGATCGTCTTGGAACGCGCGCCGGAAAAAGCATGATGCGCGGCCTTTTTGCGGCATCAATTTCCTATTGCAAAATTGATCTCAACCACTCCTCATTGCCGGTCAAATTGAGTGGCCTAGATCTCACCTTCATGGGACAGTGAGGTATGGACGTGCACACCGGTATGCTGTCTACACATATGTCCGGTCGGTCCTCTCCAAATCCCCTCCCATGCGTGTTTTCTACCAAGCTGAAGAGTGATGCTTGCGCACCTCTTCAAAAACCCTAATATTCATTAACGGTCGCAGATGAGTGTCTCAAAGATCATCTCATCCGTCCAACTTCACCAAACTTGGTTATACAACCCTGGTCGGAGTTATTCGGTCGGTGAGGCGTCGTTACCCATCACTTTACCACACCATAATGCAAAGACTCGCATAAAATACACACGATACTTCACAAGTATCGACTCACCGAATAACACTGAGTTATTCAATTCAAAGCATTACATGCTATCTTTTGTGGATCCATGATCCACACATTCCAGAACATCAATCATGTCACAAACGGGGGGATACATACGGGGTATTGGTCTGGCGGTTTACGTGCGGCGTGCGGCGTGCAACGCGCCATCACAAGAACGTGTCGGGAAGTCATGGACGGTTAGAGATGAACATGAGAAGTGGGCAAGACTGGTCGTGTGGCACCGACGCACAACTCCACTACTCCATCACTCCACTTCCTCCACTTCCCACGAGAGACGTGAATAAGGCTCAATGACTTGTATAAATAGGTTCTCCGCCCTATTTCAAAACAACAACACAAGTCCAGACGAGACAGAAAACCAAGTGTTAATACGAAACGTATTCAAACACCCAGAGTTTGCTTGCATCAATCACAAGCCTGCTCACCTTTCTATTACAAGTCATAAGCAAGCCAACACCTTCACAATCTCAACACCTTCTTCGCTTCCCTCCTTAAGATCAACCCCATCTCCTTCACTTTGTGACCGAAACAAGTCCTGGGAACGGCCATTTCTTGGTTTAGGCCGGACTTTGATTGATCTCTCGAATCTACAAGCACTCACCGCGCAGTGCATTTGTTTAAGGTTTAAATTCATTCCTCATCCACACCCCAAATTACCAAATTCTGCAGGAGTAGTTTTCACCCATAAACAATTGGCGACCACGGTGGGAGATTGATCTCTCGGTTACAAGAATCGAATTCTCAATTCTTCGGTTTTCGTCTCACGATGTATCCTCACCGGAATCCGCAGTGGTTCGAGATATCATGGGAAGCATAGCTGGAATGTTGGAGGATGTCTTGGCAAATCAAGCCGGTATCATCAGAAGGCAGAGCGAGACATTTCGCCTTTTGAATGATATAGCAGCACAACTACAAGAAGGGTCGATAGGCATCAACTCAAACAGTGCAAGAAACGCTGGATCCTTAGTCAGGAGTCACACCTTTACCAGTGGAGATGCAGAAAGAGCGCGTAATCACAGGGGACTCAGGAGAGACGAACAACATGGTCCAACCGACAACGAAGACTCGACGCAACTCCACAGAGGAAAAGACTTGTCCGGGTACCACAACGTCTACCAGATAAAGAAATGGAGCCTGCAGCTTACGGATCCCTGCTGGAAGATTTATATCTCAAAACCCTTGTCGAAGCCGTGAAGAAATGCTTGAGAAAGGAGAGAGCAATCAAGGAACACGTGATTACAGAGGATGGGAACGTTCAATTCGATCACTCAGCAGTGATATTACAACACCTCCCATCACCAGAGCCAGAGCAGCCGCAAATCCCGGCATCTCATCAAGTGTAACACCTCTGGTAGTCACCAGAGCAACAACTTCCACTCCTTCATCAGGACGAGGAGCCGGAGGGACGAGAGGAGGACCATTCCCCATTACCATTGCAGACTTGATGGACAAGCAGGAAGTTCTTGCTAAGACTCAAACGGATATGGCCGCAACTCAGAAAGAGGTACTCACTTTTCTTAAGACATTAACTGATCGATTTCCACAAGAGTCGTGACAGCCCTTGGAGCAAAAAGGAACGCATTCAACGCACCAGGAGAAGGTACCCGGCGGCGCGGACCTCCATGGACCCGATCAAAGAAGCGACATCGGATATGAGCGGTCTGTCATGGAGACTCCTACACCGGGGACTCGATCCTCACAACGATCCTCCTCAAGTCAAGTCAATAGTTTCACTATGAACCAGAGGCCGGTGGATCGGGAAGCGTTTTCTCTACTGGAAAGTTTATGCGAACTTTCACACCTCTCGAAGAATCAGCGCACGGAGACATTTTGCTGCAATCGACCAGAGGAAGTTCACAACCGTGCCCTACATGTCACCGCATGCATCAAGGATTCAGAGTTCAAGACGGCCCTTATCGACACAGGAGCGTCTTCTAATGTGATTACTCTCAAGACTCTCAGGACATCCAAGGTTCTCCAAGGCAAGGTCGTACGGAAGCCTACCACAGTGACGGACTTCGAGGGAAACCAAACCAGCACATACGGGAGAAGCTCCGCGGAAAGAATCAGACAAGTTCGTTGCATCCCACTCCCCACGTGGGCGTCAATTCAGGAAGAAGACCGTCTTGTATCATTGAGGGCTAGTACCCACGATGCATCTTTGCTGACGAATCATTCTTCTCCATCATATGAAGCCACGACCCATGTTCACACGAAGAGGGAGCGAACTTTTATGGCGAGTCGAGAAAGGGAAAACGGTATACCGACACTTCCATTATCAATTAGCAGGGGAGACTGTTACCCGGTCTCTCCACCTAATGGAATGCTACAACGGCAACGAACCATAAGAGCAAGTGCTAGATGCTCCACAACAGCTGCAAGAGGGCACCAACTCCACAACTGATGAGATTGAAATCGTTGGGGAATCTCCTAGGCCTATCTCCATCAGCTCAACCTTATGTACGGATAAACGCACGAAGCTCGTGGAACTTCTCAAAGAGTACCAGGACATATTCGCTTGGAGATATGAAGAAATGCCGGATTTAGATGAAAATTGGTCACCCATCATCTACATGTCATACCGGATCCAAGTCGGTTAAACGGTTGTAGTTCGGATCGGGTGCTACATAGACTTCGAGAGACTTGAACAGTCTTGCTCCAAAACGATCCTCCTTTACCTAACATCGACATGTTAGTAGATTCAACCAGCGGACACGGCATGTTCTCCTCCATGGATGGATGTAGCGGCTACAACCAGATGAGGATATACGAGCATGATGCAAGTAAGATAGCTTTTCTAACTCTTCTCGGAAATTTTTATTATACCATACTACCATTTGGTGCCGGTGCAACGTATCAACGCTCTATGACGGTAATCTTCCACTGGAGCCGATACCTCAAGGGAGCAGCCTCAAGAAGATAACGATGTCCAACCGTCATATCGAGCAAGATCCGGCGAGTTACTCTATCGCAGGTGGTCGAACAAGATCCGGGTGAGTCACTTTATCGGACGGCGGTACATGTCTATCACGCTATGTTGGAGAATCCGCGCTTTTGGTCATCCTCGGAGTGTTGAACGCTCATCTACAACAACATATTCCCCGATAGAAAGAACCATGCCTCTGTAGGAAGAGCCTCATAATGTTTGTAGGGGCATATATCTCACCAACAAAGCGATACAACATTCAGCCTTACGTAGCGAGTTCCTTGAAAAAAAGCAAGAGGAAAACCACCAAGATACAACATCCTGCGCGTCCATCAACTCCAACTCCAGTACCACATGCACGAATCCCACAATGATGAAACAACGTCCAAGATATTCCATACCTGGCTCGACAACAACCACTACGAACAAACCATGTAAACCACACTTGGGGACTGAGGCTCAGCATGAAGTTCCTTCACCGTCAGTCAAGGAATTCTTCAACATGAGAGATGTGGTCAGTAAAGAAGCATGGAATTCGTAATGGTAAATCGAACTGAAGAGGGAAACACTTCAACACTCCCTCTAGCAGAAGCTGCTTCAATGGTCTATTCAAGAGCCGCCTCAACGCTTTCTCCGGGACCACGTTCGCTTCAGAATCCTTGTTCAACACTCTCTCCAGGATCCACCTCCACCAGAAACCACTTTAACATCCTTATTATTCAACATACGTCTCATCCATCCTTCGTAAGAACCAAAGTGGAGTATGGAAAATCTTGAAGTCAATAGGAGAAGGCGGATATTCGTTTCTCCGGAGACAAAATCTCATCACAAGTGCTGAAGAAGAAAATGAATCAGCTTCCATATTTTCTGAATCGGAAAGCAGGACTATCTTATGAGAAGGATGTTTTCTAATGTTTGGAAAAGCGAGGTGAACAACTCATCATCAATGTTCGGCATATCTTTGAAGCTGTCAACACTTCCTGACTTGGCACCAGCATTATCTCCGAAGACATCTCAACAGAGTTCTTTTCTTCATTCCACAATGAAAATAGGAGTTAGAACTTGTATGAAAAACACATGAGGCGTGTAGTCACACATGACAAGATACAACCCACGTTGAAATACACAAAAGCTGGGATTGGGTCCAAACACCAGTATCACTCAAGTTTCAAGTCTGGTACAAGTTTCAAGTCCGGTATAAGTTTCAAGTCCGGTACAAGTTTCAAGTCCGGTATTGTTCAAGTTTGAAGTCTGGTGTTGGTCAAGGGCACAAGGCTGGTATTGCTCAAGTCACAAGGCTGGTATTGCTCAAGTCACAAGGCTGGTATTGCTCAAGTCACAAGGCTGGTATTGCTCAAGTCGCAAAGGCTGGTGTTAATCAGGACATAAGGCCGGTATAATAGGCGCACACAGCAGGGCCGATTTCATTCGAAGCACATGGCCGACGTTTGAAACATGTACATAGTGGACCCACGTTCAACCGAAGCAGACACAACAAGCCCATGTTCGATCAAGCAGCGCAGAGAGCCCCATGAACGGAAGCGAAGCAGCGTAACGATCGGTCGATTAGGCACAATCCCACGATCGAACGAAGCAGGCGCAATAACCCCTGGACCTAATCAGGCATAGCAAGGTCGATCTGGCAAGACCGACATTCAAATGGAGCAAGCACGGAGCGGGCTCTCGACTGAAGAAGGCATAACAAGGTCGATCGAAGCAGGCAAGACCGATATCATGCTAGGGGAATACTCTCCTGGACGCCTCTTGAACGCTCGCACGCTCCGAGGACAGGATGACCCATCTCTCCTGGTAACATCTAACTTTGTCTCATAAGTTTTATCTTTAACTGTCACCATCTTATGCCTACCACACAATAGTGTAACCATTGTGTGCTAGGCAGGGGACTTAATGTTGATGGTGGATTTTCATTTAAGGTTAAAATTATAAAAAACCAGAAAACTATGCGCTGACATCTTGTAAAAGATAAAGCCATTTATAAGTGTTGGATACTCCCTCACTTAATTCACCAAGAATGGAGCATGTAGCAACAATCCCAATCTGTGAATACATGAAATTCCTCCAGGTTGGAGCATGTGGCAACAATCCCTTCCTGTGAATTTCATATCAGCCTTGTATTTCCAGTACTCATTATCAGTGTGGCATGACGACTGAGTGCTACTCTTACAGAGTAACACGAACCTCCAAGCACTATAATGAAACCATGTACGAAATACCCGTATAGGCTGAATCTCGGTGTGTTATACTAGCCCGATTGAGCCCCTCTCGGTGTGTTATACTAGCCCGATTGAGCATCCGGACTGACCGTATCGGTCGGATATGATTCGATCGCAGTCATCCAACTCCATAAGCATGATTGGATGACCCCAGATCAATTCCATCACCCCAAGCAGGTATGGAATACCCACGGCCGACCCCGCATGGTCGGTCATTGGCCTAGCTTGACAAGAAACCGTTCATACCAAGCATTATGGACGGAAAACCCTAAATTAGGGTTTGCGGCATATTACATGTGTTGCAAAACAGTCTCAACCATCCATCTTCGCAGGTATAGATGGAGGGTGTAGATGTAGACTTAAAGGGCCCAGAGCATGTCAACACGATCACCGTGAGACCGCCTACACACTTGACCAATCGGTCAAAACCAACAATGTTTGGCCGTGACAAAATCGTCACCCAAACAAGAGATTTGCGCACGGCTTTGAAAGCCAAAATTAGGGTTTCAAGCCATCACGCGCGTCTATCTTCTCCACACGAATGGAGGGTCACAGATTAGATTAAGCAAGGGCCGGTCATACCAGCATGACCACCGTGGGTCCATCTACCTCCTCATGTGTTCGGCCAAGGAATATCATGCCTGGTTAATCCAAAACGTGCGTCCAAACTAGCATGGCCACGCCTCCCAAACCACAAACTGATCTCGACCGCTCAACTTCACCGGATAATTTGAGTGGCTTAGATCACGTTTTCACGGGATATTCAGGTATAGGCATGAACACCAGCCTGCCATCTTCACGTCAAACCCATCGGCCAAGACCGACCAAATTAGGTCGTCTTGGAACGCGCGCCGGAAAAAGCATGATGAGCGGCCTTTTTGCGGCATCAATTTCCTATTGCAAAATTGATCTCAACCACTCCTCTTTGCCGGTCAAATTGAGTGGCCTAGATCGCACCTTCACGGGACAGTGAGGTATGGACGTGCACACCGGCATGCTGTCTACACATATGTCTGGTCGGTCCTCTCCAAATCCCCTTCCATGCTTGTTTTCGACCAAGTCGAAGAGTGATGCTTGCGCACCTCTTCAAAAACCCTAATATTCATTAACGGTCGTAGATGAGTGTCTCAAAGATCATCTCATCCATCCAACTTCACCAGCTTGGTTATACAACCCTGGTCAGGAGTTATTCGGTCAGTGAGGCGTCGTTACCCATCGCTTTACCACACCATAATGCAAGACACATAAAATACACACGATACTTCACAAGTATCGACTCCTGAATAACACGGTTATTCAATTCAGCATTACATGTTATCTTTCGTGGATCCATGATCCACACATTCCAGAACATCAATCATGTCACAAACTGGGGGATACATACGGGGTATTGGTCTCGGCGGTTTACGGCGTGCGGCGTGCAACGCGCCATCACAAGAACGTGTCAGGAAGTCATGGACGGTTAGAGATGAACATGAGAAGTGGGCAAGACTGGTCGTGTGGCACCGACGCACAACTCCACTACTCCATCACTCCACTTCCTCCACTTCCCACGAGAGACGTGAATAAGGCTCAATGACTTGTATAAATAGTTTCTCCGCCCTATTTCAAAACAACAACACAAGTCCAGACGAGACAGAAAACCAAGTGTTAATACGAAACGTATTCAAACACCCAGAGTTTGCTTGCATCGATCACAAGCCTGCTCACCTTTCTGTTACAAGTCATAAGAAAGCCAACACCTTCACAATCTCAACACCTTCTTCGCTTCCCTCCCTAAGATCAACCCCATCTCCTTCACTTTGTGACCGAAACAAGTCTGGAATGGCCATTTCTTGGTTTAGGCCGGACTTGCACAGATTGATCTCTCGAATCTACAAGCACTCGCGCAGTGCATTTGTTTAAGGTTTAAATTCATTCCTCATCCACACCCCAAATTACCAAATTCTGCAGGAGTAGTTTTCACCCATAAACACACTTGAATGGAACTGACCCACTGGCTATCTGGAACCGGGTAAATGATACCCGCATCAAGCAGTTTCAAGATCTCACCTTTGACAACATCTCTCATGTTGGGGTTGAGTCTCCTTTGCATTTCCCTAGATGGTTTAGTGTTCTCCTCAAGGTTTATGTGATGCATGCAAATTGTGGGACTTATACCCTTAAGATCGGAGATGGTCCAACCTAAGGCTCCTTTATGTTCTTTAAGTACTTCTAAGAGTCGACTTTCTGTTTTGTGTCTAAACATGATGCAATAATCACGGTAAAGTATCGAAGGACCTAAGAAAGCATACTTCAAGGTATCGTAATGGTTTCAAATCAAGCTTAGGTGGTACATCAAGAGGTGGGGCGATTTGGAATCGAGAGTGGAAGTGGTTCCACCGCATTCTCGCCATTTAGCAATATCCATGGGTGGAACCGATTCAAGCAAAGAGTGAATTTGACCAATGTACTTAGACTCAAAGAGATCTAAGTCAAAGTTATCTAAACATGCTTGCAAAGGGTCCATGACAAAATGTCGGGCAAAGAGTCTTGGATCGACTCTCAATCATGTTAATCTCATGCAAATCGGTATCATCACAATCAATGGGTTGTTGACTAGTGTTAAAGACATTCAGCTCTACGGTCATGTTACCAAAAGACAATTTCAACACTCCATTACGACATTTGATGATGGCATTGGACGTCGCCAGGAAATGACGTCCTAAAATCACAGGAATGTGATTACTTGGGTTTTGCACGGGTTGAGTATCTAAGACAATGAAGTCCACTGGAAAGAAAAATTTATCAACCTTGATTAACACATCTTCAACAATACCACGGGGGATTTTCACAGATCTTTCCGCTAACTGTAGCGTAACAGGTGTGGGCTTCAGCTCCCCAAGGCCCAATTGCACATACACAGAGTATGGCAATAGATTCACACTTGCTCCTAAGTCTAGTAACGCCTTTTCGACCGTATGGCCACCTATGGTGCATGTAATCGTTGGACTACCTGGGTCTCTAAACTTAGTTGGAATCTTGTTTTGGATTATGGAGCTCACTTGCTCAGTGAGAAAGGCACGCTTATGCACATGAAGCTTTCGCTTTTGTGTGCACAAGTCCTTCAAAAACTTAGCATAAGTGGGTATTTGTATGATTGCTTCGAGAAATGGAATATTTATGTTAACTCTTTTGAACATTTCCAAAATCTCGTTGTATTGGTTACCCCCTTTCTGCTGCACCAACCTTTGTGGGAATGGAGCAACAGGTGCATGACTTGTCAAAGAAACATCTATATGAGTAGGACTCTTGGGTTTATCAACATGCTCAGATTCTTTCTCTACAGTAGATGTTTTCTGTGGTGTTGTGTGTACTGGTGAGTCTGATTTAGACTCGCTCGACCGTGGTACACCTACATTGTTCTCAACAACTCTACCACTACGGAGAGTGGTGATGGCATTCGCGACTATGTGAAGTTTCATTGCAGGTTGAGGAGCCTGCCTGAAACACATTCTTTGGATTTTGTTGGGGTTGACTAGGGAGTTTGCCTTTTCTCTCTCATTCAATGCATCACAGATTTGACCCATTTTAAGTTCTAGACTTGTGAAACGTTGGTCGGTGGTTTCTCGAAGTTGAGAAAGATTTTGGGTTAACAGATCGACAGGTCTTCAAAGCTAGGCTTTTTCTCTGTGGTGCGAGTATGGGGTTGTACTTGGGGTTTCTAGGATATGAGTATCCTTGGTTGTTATTTGTTGGTCCCCCTTGTACTGGCCCTTTGGACCATGAGAAGTTAGGGTGATTCCTCCACCCTGGGTTGTAGGTTTGAGAATACGGGTTGTTCTCTTGCCTATGGTACAATGCATTGGCTTGCTCGGTTTTGGACTCTTGAAATGCATGTAAGTCAGGACAACTGTCCACTAAGTGGTCAGAGCTATGGCATGCGGCACAAGTGGCCATTTCAATTTGGTCACGGAGAGTAGGGGCATTAGATTTTACATTCTTTTGCAATTCAATCACTTCTATTCTCCGGGCCAAAGATGCCATTTTTGCATTTCCCTCAAAGTCAGACTCGATTATATGAACGTTACCTACAGGGGTAGTCCTTTTCGGTTCACGGATGGACTCCCACTGTTGAGTCTTTTCAGCGACTTCGATTAAGAAAGTCCAAGCCTCATCAGCACTTTTGTCAATAAATGCACCATTGCACATTGACTCGACTGTGGTTCGGGTTCTAACATTGTAGTTGCAGGAAATCCTACACTACACCCCTCACTCGAATTTGCTTAATCAATCCATTTGAAGATGAATAATAATGTGTTTTATTAATTGTTTTCTTGAAAGGTTTACAAAGAAATGTAGAACGAGCTAAAGAAATTACAATCACTCTTAATTTTTCTCTCCTAATGACTTGCTTAACAATTCAAAAGAATCCTCCCTACAATGAGACCAATTCAACCCTTTATATAGGGTAGTATACGATGGATGATGACTAAGTTTGTCCTTTATTTTCGGGAACATCTCGCGAAGTGTCGCGAATGTTATAAACGTCTTTACTTGCGACACTCCTAAATCTCGCCAAGTCTTCACACTTTTCTCATGTTCGTTTGTCGTCATCTGATGCGTCATTTAAATTATTTCCTTGCGACACCTTCGCAATGTAGTTGTTTATTACTCTCGCGAAGTATTGTTGTCGCAATATTATGGTCCTACATCTTGCCTCTTCTCATGTCTTCTCTGCGAAGAAGAGAATGTCATGAGAACTAATTATTGAAGTGCCGCAACTGCTCATCTTTATCTCGCGATTGTTCATTTTTACTCGTACGGAATTTATTACGGGTGTTTCTTCTTCCACTCCTTTTTGACACGTCTCTTTCAACCGTTTATTCTTGACCATTCACGTCCCATCTCGCATTAAATGCATTTGTTTTCTCGAGGATTCTCTTCTCTATATATAGCTTTCTTATCCTTCTCTTTTTCTCTTTTATTTTCCCTCTCGCAACTTTCGTTTAACTTTCTTCTTCCGCAATTTGCGCTCATCATCTTGTAATTCCCCTCTTCAATTCTCTCAATCTTCCATTCCCATTCATTCCCATACTATATCAATGGCTTCATTGGGTCGTACATATAAACCCATTTTTGAAGATAATCAAAACAAATTAAAAGAGAAGGGTTTCATCTTATCAACCATTCTAGATGAAGAATCTTCGTCTATTCTTTCGCAAAATCGTTTTACGATCATCAATATGATGATCATAAAATCATAGTCTCGCTAGGTCAACTCCTCGTAGGACTTCCCATTCCTCTATATAATCCCGAGATACCATTATTCTATGAAATCCTTGCTCATAAAAAATTCTCGCGAGCTGTCTATCAGTTGAGCGGCGACTGCATCCGCTTGATGCTTGAATTCGCACACCGCGGCGCTGGTAAAGGATCTTTATATCCTACTAATGTTAGAGATCCTAACTTTGCAAATTTGGAGATAGTCCCCGAGAAGTATACTGTAGAAAATTTCCTTGCGAATTATGCAGTGATAAACATGAGAAATGATAAATCTCGCTGGGGCGCTCGACTGAAAAGAATAGATAATGTTCCCGATGACAAGCTACTTATGCATGATATCGATTGGCATTCGGGTAACAATAGTACTCCCCGCCACTCCAAAGATGAGAAGTGGTGGGTTGTTCCTTTATTTTTGAGTGGACCTTACATCGCAAGTTCACATGTTCTCCCTGCACACCTCGCGAATTACCATCCTTGGGAATTTAAGTGGCCCGAGGAGAAAAAGAGGTATATTTCCTTCTCTCAATTTCACTTTGCGATATTTCCTTTCTCTTTTATTTATTAACTTTCAAGAAATTTTAGATCGCCAGAATGAGAAAGAAGTATAAAGAAGATCCAAAGCCGAGTACCCTGGCGATACTCCGATCGCTCACGGATGAAGTAAGAAACATCTTCTTTTATTTTAAACAATATTGTTGCCTCTGTTTCTTATCTTCATGCGTATGCGAAGGTTGACTTTGAAGAGGCTGAAGCTGCGAAGATTAAAGGTAAGGATAAAACTACTTTTCGCAAGGACAAGTCTTCTGCTCCGCTTTCTAAGAAACGGAAAACCCAGCTCTCTTCTCAAACCAATGAAAATTCTGATGAGGGTGAAAATGAGGTTGGTACTTCCTCCGCGAAAGAAAGTCGCTTGACTACTTATGTTATGGCGCAATTGTCCAGTATCTTCTCCGACTCTATGCAAGGATTAGGAGATGATCATCTAACTGCTACTTGCGGAGCTCTCGCTAAAATTTGCGATGCCCCACTATTAGAGGATAATGAGTCCTTTCGCGGAGTCTCCCGAACGTTGACCTCCAGTCACTTAAATGCTCTCACTGCTTTGGTATGTTCATATCCCTTTGTTTCTTTGTGACTTCAATTATAAGCTTTATCTTAATCGTTCCCATACTTCCCTTATAGTCTGGGAGGGCTTCTTTTGTCGTTGCCTCAAACCTTGAAAAAAGACACCACAATCTTGAAAAGAAAAATTTGCAACTTAAAGAGAAAATCCGAGAACTAGAGGTTGAAGCTGCGACATCTCGCCAGAAAGATGAAAGAATTAAACAGCTGGAGGCTGAGCTTACTTCTCAACATAATAGAGTATCTACTCTTCAAAGTGCAAATCAGCAGCTTTATGGTATAAAATTTTTATTCTTCAAGTCATCTTTACTTTGTCGGCTATTATTCTTTCCCTGATTTATTTTTTTCGCAGACATATATAATCTCTCTGATGAAGCTATTCTTCTCCATTCATTTCCCGAGCCCATGGATAATGACGTTCTTCTCACCCATCTCAACGAGTCTTTAAGTAACTCATCAAACAAAATTGATTCCCTTTCATTGAATGAACTTCGAACCAAATGTCGCCTTTCGGAGATTGAGCATAGAGCTAGTTTAGGTTTAGCCAATCGATTTAAACAAATGTATCTTGATTCCCATAGAAAAATTGAGCTTCAAAGAAAGAAAATTAGTGGCCTTATTGATGAAAAAGACCGTGATCTTGCTAATAGGGTGCGCAGGCATTAGCAGACATTTCAAAAATCTCTTCTCGAAGTACAAATTGAACGAGATGAATCCCTTCGCGAGAATGCCATACTTATCGAGCGAGAAGAACAAGTTCGTTCACTTCTTGTTATAAATAATGATGATGAGTTTGCTTGGGCTGCGAAGGTTCTAGATAATGCCGGGAATAACTTAGGTGTTGATGTTAGCCTTCATGCCGAGCATCTTGCCTTGGTTAAGGATATGATATCCGACGAGAGAAGGTTGTTTATTATGCTTTCTTGTTTTTTTTATTTCCGTAGCATCGCTATTAAATTGTTAATTTATTGTCATATGTTCTGCAGAATCCGAGAAGAGACTTCAAACAAGGATTGAAGAACTTGAGTCTGAAAAAGGACAACTCGCACAAGACTTTTCTCTTCGCAACAATAAATATTCTAAGTCAAGAAACAAGCGCAAGCTACAGTGGCGAACTTTAATAATTATGCGATTCGTTTTCGCAATCAAACTATTGAGATAGTTTGCAATGATCACAAGATTCCTCTTAGTTCATATCCTTGTCTTCGCGAGGATATTCTGAAGATACACTTTTCTCGGATGTCTCGATAGTGATGCTAGTGAAGCAGAAGAATCTGGCGAAGAGAATGATGAAACTGAAGAATCTGATCAAGAAGATGATCCTTCAAAGAAATAACTTCTTTTTCTTCTTTTGCTACTTGTAATATATATACTCTTTCAATCTTCTTGGATTGTCAAATATGAATTCAATCTTAGCTTTCTTTTCTTGCACATATTAATCAAGCAGTTCTCTTTTATAATTCGACTACCAATATCATGAATGCATAAATTCCTCATATGGGAACGAATAACAAAACCTTATCCTATTCATTCCCATACTTGCCTCTGTTATTCATTCCCAAATGAGAGATCTACCCTCTTTTGTCTGCATTTTCTCAAGCATATCGAAGCTCGCTATGGCGACAAGATCGTGAGAATGTCTCCATAAATGAAGAACTCTACTAATCTTGCCTTATCGTTTTTGTGTGGTCTTATTTTGCCTTCCTAATTAAAGGTCTTATTTCGCCACCCCTCGTTGCGACAAGATCGCAGGACGTCTTTACATTTTCATGTAATGACCCATTGACCTTGTCTTATCATTGAGTATTTTTGCCTCTGCGTAGATATTTTATTCGCGACAATATGACAGCTTAAACACTCTTGCAGTGTAAAACCCCATGACATTATCGTCTCGCGACGAAATCATTTGGACGTTTTTGCATTTCCATGCAATAACCCATTGATCTCGCCTTATCCTTGCGTCGGTATTATTGCCTCTACAGGATCATTGCACAAATATGACAAGCCTATATTTCCTTGCGAAAGTAAAGTCTCATGACATTTGCGTCTTTTGACACTTATCGGCTCCCTAATGGAGGGTGCCGCCCTTATCATCTCCTGGTTGCCCCTTCAAGGAGGCGTACATCGGCCATACAAGACTAGCTCCTCCCATCCGGTCTTAACAACAACTTGTTGTTTTCATGACCTCTTATCCCTTATACCTATATGGTTTATGGTTACGAGACTGCACCCTAAGTGGAGTTTTCTTCGGGCCGAAAAGCATGTGCCAAGACTTGTCAAGAGTGGTAAGGAAGTTCCATGCTCCCCGCACTCTTGACTCAACCGTGTACCTCGGCGCCTTGGTCATACGCTGACTCCTTGGAAGAGATCCTCGGGCGTCCAACCAGGGTATAACCTTATATATATAGTTGGAAATCCAAGGTATCTCCACCGGATAGGCTTTCATGGGCCCCAAATCTCCATGACTCGGAGTTCCGGGAGCGGTGTAACCTTTCCCCGAGCCATGTCAAGAGATACCCCTTATATGACGCACTTTAGGTCTTACATTTGCCTCTTGCGAAATATCATTCGCGAACTAAGGTGTACGCCATAAAGGTTCGTCCCATTCACTCACTCATTCATATTTGTTAATTCATTCAAGCATTCATTCTGTTTGCGAAGCTATCGCACAATCAAAGTTGAAGATTCTGTTTACATTGTTTAATCATTTTCGTTTTTCAATTCTTCAATCAAAGTTGCATACATTTTTTTTTTTTTACGAGATCTTCACATGTTTCTGCTTCTATTATTGTTTCTTCCTCTTACTTTGAATAATCTCTTGTTGTTGCTTTTTCGATGATTATTCACTTCTTACACTTTTCACTCTTACTACGTTCTGCCTTTTCACCATTCAAATCTCTTATCATTTCCTTTCCATCGCAATTTTTCAACTGCCTTCATGCATTCACTTCGCAGAGCGCCTACAACTACCTTTTATTCTTCTTGTCCTTGACGTGCCTTCGCCACTTTATCTTTGTTATTTTTCGCAATTATTCACTTCTTACACCTTTTATTCCTTCTTCCCTCTGCCTCTGTATCATTAAATCCTCTGAATAATTCTTTTCACAGCATGACTTTCAACCGCTGTCATATCTTCTCCTCGCAATGTGTTTTCCCTCCTTATGTTTATGCTATCTACCATCAATCTTTCTTTTCTTTGTTCCTCTTTAATATTCTTCTTCCATTCCTTCTTTTTTGCGGCTCTCTCTTCGCAGCTCTCCACATCGATCTCATAACATTTTTCCCCTTCTATCCAATCTCCCTTTATAATTCCAACACCACTAGGATGGGGAAATTTTATACACTGATGATACGTTGACGCCACACCCAGAATTTCATGCAACCATGGCCTTCCAATCAATGCATTATAAGGGGACTCCACCTCGACCACACAAAACAAAATATCAGTTGACAATCCTTGCAACGGTATTCTCATGTGTACTTCTCCTTTGGGCTTGTTCGCGGTACCATTGAAACCATATATTTTGTATGTTGAAGGGATCAACTCTTCATCCTTTCCTCCCATAGTCTTGTAAGTATGGTAAAAAAGGATGTTGGATCGAACTCCCGATGATCGATTAATATTCTATTTATCGCCCAACAATTTTCTTCTTCATCATCTTCCCCATCAACGAGTTTTGGATTAATATCCGGTTTACCACCAACGGGTTATCATGTATTTCTGTACCTTTGGGTATTTCTTCTGCCGAGAAAGAGATAATCTGTAATTGCCATTCTTTTAACTGCGATTTCCTCGCGATGTTCATTACCTCCTTATCATTAACATCCCTCGCAAACACCCTACTGAGTACGTTATCATGAAAATCTTCAATGGTGCGATATGAATGAACAATGGAGTTGCAAAACAAATTTTTAGCTTTCGCCCCAACTTCTATCATGTACGTTTCTTTTCCCTTCAATGGTGGCGGCGGTAAATGTTGAACCTTCTCTTCGCTTTTTAAAAAGTGATTCAACTTCCCCTGATCAATCATTCTAAGGATAATTCTTTTGATGTTTCGGCAGTCATTTGTCAGATGTCCATGAAAACGATGGTAAGAGCAGAATTCGTGACTTCTATCACCTGGTGGCGGTTCACTCCCTATGTTCCATGGTGCAGGTATATTCTCCATCAGGATTATAGCCTCCCATATCTTCTCCACACTAGCATTTAATGGTGGCATTTTGATTTATTCCCATACGACTCTATGACTTCGTTGTCCTCTATGATAATTCCGCTCTCGGCCTCCATAAGTCTCTTGCGAATTATGCCTTTGACCTCCATAGGTTTCTTGCGGTTGATCAAGCCTTTGAATTTTATTATTTCCGCCACGGTTGTAGAAATTTCTTTCTCTTTCAAATTCTTCCTGATCGAGACTTCCCATAGCTACCAATTTTGGTTGTTCATCATCTACCACTCTCTCTTGTTGCCCTTGCGAGGTGCTCGCCACTGTTTGTATTAATCTGGGTAACAACCTTGCATTCGCGGCACTTGAACTTGTATTCGCAACTGGGTACGATTCTAGTTCATTTTGTCTTTCCTCCAAAGCAATATATACCTCTTGCAATTCTCTCAATTCGGTCATCGTGATCGTATTCTTGACTCTGAAAACTTGAACATATAATAAGTTGGTTGCGAACATAGCATTTATGAATAATAGTATGAGATATCTTTCATCAACCCGTCCCGCCATTTCGCTACACATTGTCTTCCATCTTACTGTCAGATGTCTCAAGCTCTCGCCAACTCTTTGTTTTAGCCCAAATACATCTTCAATGCCAGGTCGCGAAGAGTTGTTGCTTATATACGCCCCCAAAAATATAGCCTGTAAATGATTGAATGATGTGATTGTATTCCTTGGTAAACCCTCAAACCATTTCAACGCTTCTCCCGTTAAACTCGACGCAAAGTATTTGCACAATATAGCATCATGGTTTTCCCACTGTAGCATACATCTCACGTAAGCCTTGATGTGTTGTCTTCGCGCAAGTTGACCCATCAAAAATGCTAGTTAGCTATTTGGTAAGTTGCATTTTGGGGGTATTCCTCCTAACTGCACTTCTAATGTAAAAGGATTTTTCGCAGCCTCCGCGATAGCTTCATCTAAACTGTCTTCTCCCTCCTTCTCTTCTCGCTGTTCAATATTCCTCTCATCTCTCGCCAATTCTCGAGAATTTGTTCATTTGCCCAATTTGAATTTATCGGTCTCTTTAATTCTCGCTTCCCTCCTTCTTCGTTCGTGTCTACTTTTTTGTATTCTTTCATATTCTTCGTTAATATCTCCATTGTTGCGATTTCGCTCGCGCCTTCTCTCTCGATTGTCATGATTATTCTCGCCGAATCGCCTCTTCCAATTCCCGATTTTCCATTTCTGCTCTTAATCTTTCTCTCTCGCGGGCTAGACGTGCTTGCTCGGTATAATGCTTTTCAATGTCATCTTCAATTTCCTTTTATTTCCTCTGTGTTTCTCTCCCATGTAGTGTTCTCCTTCCTTCTTCCTAATTTTCTTCATTAACTGGGTTATTCTGTCCTCGAGGCTGCCTATCTTCTTTATTTCCATCATCGTGATTATTCACCAAAATATAACGATTTTCTATTAATTCTCTCTCTTCGCGACCTCCTTCACCAAGATTTAACTCTCTTTCCAAATTTTCTTCATTAACGTTTTTGCAGGTAATGTTCTTCTCCCATTTTCTCTACTCGATCCCCGATCTCGATCTGTTACTACTTCTTGATCTTCTATTTTGCAGCCTCCTATTTTCCATCCTTAATTCGTGGTTTTGCCTTGTTAGATTCGCGCGTTCTTCTGCTTCTAACCGCCTTTCTTCGTGTATTGTCTGTCTCAGCGCTTCTAATGCCGCAATTTCTTCATTTCCACGAATTGTTTCTCCCATCTCTTCTCGATTTCTCTCTTTCTGTCCACTATTCATCAATTGTTGCACTTCTTCTCTTTCTTCCATAGAATCTGATCTCCATGTATGCACGCTCACCCTATCATAATCGATTACTCTGTTTAGTCTTTGGTTGAATTGGTGGTTGAGTTGATGGTTGAATTGGTGGTTGAATTGGACCTTCTTCTCCATTTCTTGCATCTATCCTTGATGGTTCACCTACTTCATTTCTCCTTTCTCCCACTAATATTCCACTTCTCCTTACGATCGTTGGGTCGTTACGATGCATTCTTTCTCCTAGCCATTTCTCAATTTTAGTAACTTGTTAAAAATTATTCAAGATTTCTTTCTTGTTACCCCTAATTCTTCCAATTCACAAGGTTAATCTTCTTCATTCCCTGTTTCTAGCGCATATGTAGTTGCAGGAAATCCTACACTACACCCCTCACTCGAATTTGCTTAATCAATCCATTTGAAGATGAATAATAATGTGTTTTATTAATTGTTTTCTTGAAAGGTTTACAAAGAAATGTAGAACGAGCTAAAGAAATTACAATCACTCTTAATTTTTCTCTCCTAATGACTTGCTTAACAATTCAAAAAGAATCCTCCCTACAACAGACCAATTCAACCCTTTATATAGGGTAGTATACGACGGATGACAGCTAAGCTGTCCTTTATTTTCGGGAACATCTCGCGAAGTGTCGCGAATGTTATAAACGTCTTTACTTGCGACACTCCTAAATCTCGCCAAGTCTTCACACTTTTCTCATGTTCTGGCTGTCGTCATCTGATGCGTCATTTAAATTATTTCCTTGCGACACCTTCGCAATGTAGTTGTTTATTACTCTCGCGAAGTATTGTTGTCGCAATATTCTGGTCCTACAAACATCTAGACCCTCATACAATATTTGCACGAGTCTCCATTTTTCAAAACCATGGTGGGGACATTGGAGCAATAATTCATTGAATCTCTCCAAGTATTTTGCTAGAGTTTCGTCTTCTAATTGCACAAAACCATTTAGACTTTGGAGAATTGTCGCCGTCTTATGGTTTGGGAAAAACTTTTTGAAAAACTCTTTTGTGAGGTCATCCCACGTTCTAATGGACTGTGGTTGTAGGGCATGAAGCCATGACTTGGCTTTGTCTTTCAGAGAAAAAGGAAACAATCTCAGTTTAAGGGACTCCTCTGGCATTTGGTTAAAACGCAGGGTCCCACAAATATCCTCAAAATCTCTCACGTGATGGTAGGGGTTTTCAGCATCGACCCCTCTAAACACGGGTAACATGTGAATGGTGCTTGCTTTCAGTTCAAACTGACAAGCATTGGCTGGCAGAATGATGCAAGAGGGCTGGCTTGCCCTAGTTGGGTACATGTAGTCCTTGAGACTACGGGGTTGGTTTTGTTCATCACCCATGGTTTCTGTTTCCGATGGGCTTGGGATTTCTGTGGAAGATCTGGGTATGCTGACGATTTCGTCCGGGCGGATCCTAACTAGTCGATTTGTTTGGACTATAAAAGACACAATCATAGCCTAGCTAGCGCATATAGCATGTTAACATACAATCAAGTTCAACACAGATGAGCAAAAACTCCAAAAATGATACACTAATTCCAGACTCAAGCCCAAAAAGAGTTCCATCCCAGTTGTTGTGGGCTTCAGGTTATGCAGAGCCCAGTTTTGGGTTCAGTTTAAGTGCAAATGCACAGCCCAGTTTTTGTGCAAAGCCCAGTGGAACTGGGTTTCATCCCGATTTAGCAGGTCTAAATGGTAGAGCTTTAAGTGTATCTCAGCTTATGCACTGGTACAGCTATATGCACAACACAAGTTATGTGCTCAGATCAACACAGAACACAACCTTACATAACCTTACACAAAACACAACCTTACACAAAAATGACACATGATTCTAAGCACAAAGAAGTGCTGGTAGTTGTTACACAGCACTGGCTATGTTGAACTACACAGCACAGCACGGGTTATGTGCACAGAGCAAGACAACACTGGTCTGTGGTAAGTGCACAAGACAAGAAAAGACTGTGTATGGTGCACTAGGTATTAGGATGTGCTCACTCAGGGTGAAGCATGTGCTGGGTTGTGTGTTTGAAAAACAAGTTAAAACGCATTCAAGTACCACAAGGCCCACACATAATTTATAGATGCAGATGTAACAGCAGCAGATACACACTCTAAGATTTTTGCAGGGTATATCAACTTCACAAATAGCAGATCATTCACATCATCAACAGGATAACAGATCAGCAAGATAACAGCAAATGAACAAGGCTAGGATTTTACAACATGCTCAGGGTGTCAACAAGGTCAGTTGACCTCAAAACTCAGAGATTATACACAATTTATGCAGATATCAGCAAAGTGTTGTGATCACAGATGTATATATGCAATGGAAGCAACAGGGCACTTGTTATGAGGCAAAGTGGCACAGGTTTGGTAGTATTTGAGCGAAGTGCAGGCCTAACATTCAATAAGTGCAAATGACAAACAAGTGAAACTACCTTAGCAAGTGACAGTTGCAGAATTTGTTACATGGGGTTGCGGCAAAAAGCGACGGGCAGATGGCTTAGCTCGGTTGATGGCAGCAAGTTTACAAACTACAGCTCACACAAGGTCTCGGGACTACACACGTTGCGGCGAGATGGGGTGCTGGCAACAAACTTGGTTATCCAAGTTATATCTCACGCTCAACAGCTTCAGGGGCTGGAGCTGAGCACAGGGCAAATGTAGGGTAAGGTAACAGAACATACAAGCACAAGGATTTCAGGTGTGAGCAATACCTAGCAAGGTAGCTAGCTAGAGGTTTTATCATGCAAAGGTGGTAGCATGCAAATATTTAGAGGTACTCAGCTTATCAGGTGAACAAGGCCTACAGATGTACATACACAGATGCTTAGCAGCTTTTTAGTAATGTACAGGTCAGTTACAGGTTTAGCTAATCCTCAAAATCACAGCTCATTGGCTAGTTTGTCAGGCAATAATAGCTCACATATTTAAAGACTAGTTTTGACAGTTGTGCACACAGATTTAAGGTGATATATGGATCATTCAGATGCACACCAACAATTGCAGGGTCTCAGGGTTTTGCAAGTCTCTAATTTCTCATGCATCAATGGAGTATCACAAATACATTCACCACACAGAGCAAAGTTAGAAAGCAATACCACCGATAAAAATCGGGTTTAGGCAATTCCACACTGCCCTGCGCCTTTGTCTTCTCCTCTTCCTTGGTTGTACAGCAGCACCACAAGTACCTGCTATCTCAAGAGAGAATTTTAGTTCACAGAAATATGCAGGTTACACTAAGTTACACTACAAAACAATAGATGCAAATATCTAACAGAAGTTTAAAGAGGGAAGAGCACCAACTACAGATTATTACTACCTACAGTTTTATCACCTAAACTACATGACTATAACAAACTAAAAGTTACAGCATGAGATGCACTGAGAATGAAAATAAAAGAAAAGTTAACAGATATGCCAATGAAACTTACAGGACTTTGATGCACTTAACTGAGACAAAAAGAACTGAAATATTGCAATAACATGAGAGGTTACAACTAAGTTATATTACAATGCACTGAACAGGATGCAATAGAAGATGCAGAAATGTAAAGGATGAAGAAAAATAGGAAAATGACAGTTAAATTACACTACAACAGAAGGTAAACAGAGGTGATTCTAACACATATATACAACACTAGAACGAAAACAGTAAGGTAAGCACTATGGAGCAACACAACACACTACCAAATCCCTGCAGCGGCGCCAAAAACTTGGTAGGTTGTTAAGAGTGTCTCGCCTACGTTAAACTGCAAGTGCACATCGCCTGTTGGAGGCGTGGCAAGTACAGGTCGATCCACAGGAAAATGGAGTGTGAAGTTGATCTCAGTGGCTTACTATCTGATTTCTAGACAAGTGACAAAGTTGTAACACAAAGGTGAACTGATTTTGGTGTCGATACGACTGAGTTGGAGTTGTGACTCTATTTCTAAGGTAACAAGTAATAAAAAGGTGTTGTGACAGATTGGAAGGTTATTAAGGTGATAGAATTCACCTCTTAATCCTATGCTAGATAGTTTCAATTCTCACTGTGTTCTAGTGCCTTCCCTTGAAAGCTTCCTATAGATAATTGTTTAATATTAATCCCTTCACTAACCCCTAGTATCAATGGTCTTCTTACAGTACCATTGATCACAGGTGAGCTCAGTTCAAAGGTTAACTATTCTCCTAAACATTGCAACTACAAGAACACCTTGAGACTCAAATCAATTTGACATTGAATTTAGGGGTTTCATCTACACCCTAATTAAGTACTTAGAACATCATGCAAAAGGAAAACAGATTAAAATTAAATTACAGAACTCAAACCCTAAAAACTGACTGTTTTTCTCTCACATCAAGAACAACAATTTATAACTCACAAACACTGCAAACAACAATTAAACAACACCCAAACCTCTTTCCTCCCTTGTCTCGTCTCTGACTCCATTGATGTGATGTTGGAGAAAAACCCTAGCTCCAATTATCTCTAACCTAGCTTCTAGGGTATGGAGAAGCTATGATAGAGATAGCTCGAGATAAAGAGGCGGAGCAGGTGGCTACTGGTGCGGTTGGTGCTGTCAGGAGAAGGAGATGGTGGTGGTGAGGTGGTCTGCAACTGGTATGGGTGAAGGAGGTGAAGAGAATGGGTTTTCTCTGAACTGGTCGGGAGAGGAAGAAAGAGAAGAGAAAGAGAAAGATGGGTTTGGTCGAAGGGTGTAGGTGTAGGTGTAGGTGGATGTGGTGTTGGGCGGATGTAGCGAGGATCGATGGGAAGGTTGGAGCGACCGTAGGATTTAGGGTAGTGGAAGATCTCACGGCTCAGGATTATAGGCGGTTTTGGTGTTGAGCGGGAGCAGCGAGAAATGATGTGCATGGTGGAGCGGGCGTTGGATGCAGATGGGCGAAATCTAACGGTTCGGAAGGGACGGACTCGGATCCGGGTCGTGGGTCGGGTCTTGGCTAGCTCAAGCCCATGTCTTGTAAGTTGGGTTGCAACAGATGCTTGCGCGGGCTTTGGCTTTCTGCTCCATAGACGCTTGTCTCCAATTTTCTGCTCTTTTGGCTCCTCAATTTCTCCAAGCTTTATCTACTACCTAAAAACACAAAATTAATTAGTACAAATATTTATTCTTGAAAACAAAGAAAATACAGAATGCTGGGATAATATCGATTTACGAGCACAAAAGATGAGTTAAATGCCAATAAATAGATGTAGAAATATGCAATATTTGGCACTCATCACCATGTCAGTCTCAGAAAAAAATCACGACCACGCAAGTTGGCCGCATGATTTAACCAGCCTAGACGATCCTCAGCAGGAGCAGGCTATCATCATAACGATCACCAGCGGGCCCGTTTATGCCCTGGTTGGTCGAACACATGCCATACCTCCCAAACAGCCACCAAACGCCAGCCTGGAGAAGGATGGTCGAAGTAGCTTAGAGGAAGCTCGTACGAGCAAAGACTTCCAATGTCAGTCTCAAACAGATCGCGGCCGTCCAACTCCGCCGGGCTAGTTGGACGGCATAGATCGTTTGGTGGCTGATCGGTCAAATGTTGTTATACACTCTGGCGGGCCCACTTCTCACTTACCTGTTCGGCTCTCTCACGACCAAGCCATGGAGCAATAAACGCTTGCTCAAAACATGGCTGGCGTGATGCTTTAAAAGCCGTGGGAAGTCCACTAGTCTCTTAAATTGATCGCAACCATCCAACTTCACCGACATGTTTGGATGGTGTAGGATCATAATATCGCAACGGACAAGGTTCGCGGGATTAATAAACGACGGTGTCGCGAGGGAGTCGCAGGGAGCTAAAATAAACGACGCGATGAATAACGACAAACAAAACAATTGGAAGACATGAAACCTGGCGAGGGTTAAGAAGTGTCGCGAGAATGAATATTCGTGCACTTGCGACACTTCGCGAGACATTCCCGAAAATAAAGGATAGCTTAGTTTGTCATCCACTATGTATTACCCTATATAAAGGGCTAAATGAGTCTGTTGAGGGGAGAGATCTTTTTGAATGGTGAAGCAAGTCATTAGGAGAGAGAAAGTTTAAGAGCGCTTTAATTTCCAAGTGTAATTCTATTGTACTGTGTAAACATTTCAGGGAATCAATTAATAAATATTCTTGATCACACATCTTTCAATGGATTAGTCAAGCAAAACTAAGTAAGGGGTGTAGTGTGGGATTTCCTGCAACTACATATGCGCTAGAAACAGGGACTGAGCAGAGATTGACGTAGAAATTGGAAAGAATTTGGATTAACAGAGAAAAGGTTTGGAGAGATACTCAAGAATTCATTGAAAAAGAAAAATGGCTAGAAGAAGAAACGTACAAGGGCAACCAACGATTGTAAGAAGAAGTGGGAGACTTGGTTTGGAGAAAGGAGGAATGAAACAGGGAGAATCGTCAAGGATGAATATGAGAAATGATAGAGAAAATCAAAATCAGCCACCGATCTCCCCAGAGTAGCAAACGCGCCGTGGATTATGATAGAGTAAGTGTACATACTTGGAGGTCGATTAAGAAGACGAGAGGGAAGAGGAGCAGCAGATGGTGAACAATGGACAAGGAGGAGGAGAGCAAGGAATGAATGGAGAAATGAATCCGTAGAAACGAAGAAATCGCAGCGTTAGAAAGTTTGAGACAAACGATACATGAAGAGAGACGACTAGAGGCAGAGGAACGAGCAAACTTGACAAGACAGAATCATGAGTTGAGGATGGAAAATATGAGATTGCAAAATAGGAGATCAAGAAGTAGTGTGAGATCAAGTTCAAGATCGATTAGGGAAGAAAGAAGGAGAGTTTTACCAATGAGAAAGTACCGAAGAAGAAAACCAACAAGAAACACAAAATACAAGCACAGAGCATGGCGAGAGAAGAGGGGAAATGGAAGATCGTTATATTCCTCGGCCAGAAAATCTTCAAGATGAGCGGAATAGGGAAAATCAAGGAAACATGCAACTCCAAGGGCCGAATGACCCAGTGCTTGAAGGAGAATAATCTTGCACGGGAGAGAAGAATTGAGAAGAAACCGAGAAATTGAGGATGACATTGAGAGGCACTACATTGAACAAGCACGGCTAGCTCGCGAGAGAGAAAGGATAAGAGCAGAAATGGAAAATCAAGAGATGGAAGAGGCAATCCGGCAGAATAACCATGACAACCGGGAAAGAAGGAGGGAACAAAATCGTGTCAATAGAAATATTAATGAAGAATATGAGAGGGTGCAGATGAGAGCTGAGAGACAGCCAAGAAGAGAGAACAACCGATATAATGGCGTGCGAATTGAAGAAAGAAACGAAGAAGAGCGTCGCAGGGAAAGGAGAGAAGAAAATAACGAACAAGAAGGTCAAAACAGGCACGAGCGTAGAAGGAGAGAGGCGAGCTAAAAAGACCCGGAAGAATCAAATTCGAGGCAAATGAACAAATCTTAAGAGAATCATTTGAAATGAGAGGATTCTTGAACAATAGAAGGGAAGGAGGAAGGAAACAATTGGACGAAGCCATCGCAAAAGCCGCGAAGAATCCCTTCACGCTAGAAGTACGAGATGGGAGGAATACCTCCTAAGTGCAATCTACCCGCATTAACCAACATCTTTGATGGAACAACTGTGCGGTACGGTACAACATATCAAGGCTTATATGAGATGCATGTTGCGGTGGGAGAATCATGATGCTATCTTGTGCAAATATTTCGCATCAAGCCTAATAGGAGAAGCACTAAAATGGTTTGAAGGTACGCAAGGAACACAATCACATCATTTAACCATTTACAAGCCACATTCACGGGAGCATACATAAGTAACAACTCTTCACGACCAGGTATTGAAGATGTATTCGGGTTGAAACAAAGGGTTGGCGAGAGCTTAAGGCGATTGACAATAAGATGGAGAACCATGTGTAGCGAAATGGCGGGGACGGGTTGAGGAAAGATATCTCATCCTCTCATTTGTGAATGCTCTCTTCGCGACTAACTTGTTATACATTCAAATTTTTAGAATCAAAAATACAATCACGATGGCAGAAGCTGCGAGAGTTACGGGAAGAATATATTGCCTTAGAAGAAAGACGAGAATGAAATGAATTCTTATCCGTTCGCGAACACAAGCTCGAATTCTGCGAACGCAAGCTTGTTGCCTCAATTCATAAATACAGTGGCGAGCACTTCGCAAGGACAGCACGCAAAGAAGGCTGATGAGGGACAGCGGAAGATAGTAGCCATGGGAAGCCACGACCAAGAAGAGTTTGAACGAGAAAGGAACTACTACAACCGTAACAACAATAATAAGATTCAGAGGCTAGATCATGTACAAGAAACTTACGGTGGACGAAGGCAAAATAATCATGCAAGGCAGAGAAGTCGCAGAATAGTATGGGAAGAGATTAAGATGCCTCCACTGAATGCTAGTGTGGAAAAGATCTGGGAAGCTATACTTGTAATGGAAGATGTACCAGCACCTTGGAACGTGGGAATGGAACCACCACCGGGCGATAGAAGTCATGAGTTTTGCTCTTACCATCGCTTCCATGGGCATCAAACAAACGATTGTAGAAACATAAAGAGAATTATTCTCAGGATGATTGATCAGGGGAAGTCGAGTCACTTTCTAAAGGGAGAAGAAAAAGGCCGGACATTACCACCACCACCGAGAGATGCACGAACGGTGTCGGCGAAAGGAAAGGAAACATTTGTGATAGAAGTTGGAACAAAAGCTAAAAATTTGAACTGCAACTCTATCGTCCACTCCTATCGCACAATCGAAGATTTTCATGAGGCGTGCTCGGTAGAGTCTTTGCGAGAGATGATAATGATAAAGAAATAATGAGTCTCGGCGAGAACGACGCAATTAGAAAAGTGGCAGCTGAAGACTATTTCTTTCTCTGCAGATGAAGTGCCAAAAGGAAGAGAAACACATGATAGCCCGTTGGTTGTGAAATTAGAGATTAACCCAAAACCAGTTGATGGAGAAGATGATGAAGCCGAAGATTGCTGGGCGATCAACCGAATCCTAATCGATACCGGAAGTTCGGTAAATATTCTTTTTTACCATACTTACAAGACGATGGGAGGAAAGGATGAGGATTTGATCCCCTCGACATACAAGATATATGGCTTTAATGGCACTGCAAACAAGCCAAAGGGAGAGGTTCACATGAGAATACCTCTTCAAGGATTATCAAGCGATGTTTTATTCGTGTGGTTGACGTGGAATCTCCGTATAATGCGCTGATTGGGAGGCCATGGCTTCATGAAATCTTGGGGGTCGCATCAACATACCACCAATGTATAAAATTTCCACATCCAAACGGCATTGGTATTATACAGGGAGATTGGAAGGAGTCGCAACAATGTCACGAGGTTGATGTAGAAAGCTGCGAAGAAAGAAATGCCAAAAGAAAGGGTTGGAAGCAACATGTGAGAGATGAGCAGAGAAAGGAAAAACTGATGGTGGATGCTATAGAAGTAAGGACTGAACATACCTCGCGAGGTGAATGCCTAGAGGCAGGCGAATATTATGATAATAAAGAAGCGAAAGATATGAAGAACAAAAGGCATAAGAAATGAATAATCAACAAAAACAGGAGAAAAAGTAGCAATTGAAGTAATGATGTGCGAGAATCTCGCAGCCAAGAGTATATGAGAATTCGGTTAAGAAAGAAAAATGAAAATACAACAAATGAAATGGAATTTTGCGAATACTTCGTAAACAAATATCGGCAAATAATGAAACATGAATGATTGAATGACTTAACAAAGATGAATGAGTAAAAGAATGGGACGAACCTTTATGGCGTACACCCTAGTTCGCGAATAACATTTCGTAAGAGGCAAATGTAAGACCTAAAGTGCGTCATATAAGGGGGTATCTCTCGACATGGCTCAGGGGGAAGGTTACACCGCTCCTGAAGCCTGAGTCATGAAAATTTGGGGCCCATGAAAGCCTATCCGGAAGAGGTACCTTGGATTCCCAACTATATATATAAGGTTATACCCTGGTTGGGCGACCGAGGGTCTCTTCCTAGGAGTCAATGTATGCTCAAGGCGCCGAGGTACACGGTTGAGCCAGAGTGCCCGGGATGGATGAACCTACCCTGGCCATTCTTGGCAAGTCTTGGCATATGTTGCACTCGCTTTGAAGAAAACTCCACTTAGGGTGCAAAGTCTTGTAACCATAAACCCTATAGGTATAAGGGATAAGAGGCTGCGAAAATAATCGGTTGTTGTTAAGACCGGATGGGAGGAGCTAGTCTTGTATGGCCGATGTTTCGCCTCCTTGAAGGGGCAACTGGGGAGATGATAAGGGCGACGCTCTCCATTAGGGGGAGTGTCAAAACAGACGCAAATGTCATAAGGCTATGTTTTCGCAAGAGAATTTAGGCTTGTCATATTTGTGCAATGATCCTGCAGAGGCAATAATACTAACGCGAGGGTAAGGCGAGATCAATGGGTCTTTACACGACAAGTGTACGGACGTCCCGCGATTTCGTCGCAAGACGGCAATGTCATGGGGCTTTATGTTCGCAAGGATATCTAGACTGTCATATTGTCGCAACTAAAACATCCCGCAGAGGCAAAAATACTTGGAAAATGATAAGGCAAGATCAATGGGTCTTTACATGCAAGTGTAAAGACGTCCTGCGATTTTGTCGCAATAAAAGGTGGCGTGGGAAGACCTCTAATTAGGGAGGTCTAACTTGGAAGACCACACAAAAATGATAAGGCAAGGTCAATGGGCCCTTGCTTGAAAATGTAAAGGCGACTGCGACCTTGTCGCAGTAAGAAGAGATAAAATAAAGACTACCGAAACGATAAGGCGAGACAAGTAGGATTCTTGATTTATGAAGATACCCGCGATCTCGTCGCAACGATACATTTCAATAACAATAAAATTATTATCCAACCAAATACATGATGACAACTAAAATCTTCCATCCGAAGATAAATAATGAGGCAAGTATGGGAATGGAAAAGAGGAATATTGTTATTCATCTTCCGATGCAAGAGTTATACATCAATAATGTTAGCCAATTATATTACAAAGAAGAACTACCAAAAAGGGGAGTGAAGATTGAATTTAGGGGGACAATCCAAGAAGTACACTATAATAAAGAGATACGTAAATGTCTTAGATATTAGAGGCAGCGAAAGAAAACAAAAAGAATTATCTCTTTGGTGATTCTTCTCCTTCATCTGATTCTTCAGTCCTATTATTCTCATCGCCAGAATTATCTTCTTCGCTAGCCTCACTATCAGAAACGTCTGAGACAGGCAAATTCTCAGGAACCTTTTCAGAAAGCCAGGGATATGAATGCAGAGGGATATTGTGGTCCTTACAAACATACTCCATGGCTTCATTGCTAAAACGAACGGCATCATTATTAAAATTCGCCACTGTCGTTAGAAATTGTTTCTTCAACTTGAAATACTTATTCTCGAAGGGAGAGACTCTTTCTGTTTGTTCTTTTCGTTTCAAGTTCTTCAATTCTCATTGGAAAATTCTGGCGAGTTGTTCTTTTTCAGATTCAAGCTCTCTAATTCTAACTTGAAGTCTCTTCTCGGATTCTACAAATAAGTAACAACAAGTTAATAATTTACAAGCAATACTACAGAAGTAAGAAGCAGTAAGGTATAATAAGTAACCTCTCTATCGATATCATATCTTTAATCAAGGAAGTATGCTCGGCATGAAGACTAACATCAACACCTAGGTTATTCCCGGCATTATCTAAAACTTTCGCAGCCCAGGCGAATTCATCATCACTATTAATAACAAGAAGAGAACGAACTTGCTCTTCTCACGCTTAAGTATGGTATTCGATGAAGGAGTTCATCTCGTTCAACTTGCACACCAAGAAGAGACTTGTGGAATTACGCTAACTTTGTGCACCTCTGTTAGTAATGCGATCGTTCTCATCTATGAGATCACTAATTTTCTTCCTTAAAGTCTTGATTTTCTTCTCGGAATCAAGGTACATTCGTTAAAGCGATTAGTTAAATTTAAACTAGATCTCGTGTTCGATCTCTAAGAGATGATATTTGGATTGAAGATCCTTTAATGAAAGGAGGTTAGTTTTATTTGAGAAACTACTTAGAGATTGATTGAGGTGAGTAAGAAGGACATCATCATTCATAGGCTCGGGAAATGAATGGAGAAGAATAGATTCTTCGGAGAGATTATATACGTCTGCGAGAATAATAGTCAGACAAAGAAAAATAAAAGATAGCATGAAAAGGATTTGAGAATTGAAAATTATTATACCATAAAGTTGCTGATTTGAATTCGAAGAGTGATTACTCTCTCCTTTTGGGAGTCCAGATCGGCTTCTAATTTTTGAATCTTATCGCGAGATGACGCGGCTTCAACTTCCAGCTCTTGGGTCTTTTTGTTCAATTGTAAATTTCTCTTTTCAAGATTATTGCGTCTTCTCTCGAGATCTGAGGCAACTACAAAAGAAGTTTTTCCAACCTATGAAAGAAGATAGAAAAACCGTTAATACATATATATTTAAAAATTTAAAATTAACAGGGAAATATGACTGCATGCATACCAAAGACCCAAGTGCGTTCAAGAAGTCAGGAGACACAATTCTAGAGGCTCCATTGAAAGAATTATTGCCCTCTAGTAAAGCAGCATTACACACATTTGCGAGAGCCCCGCAAAGGGAAGCTAGGGGAGCATCTCCCATTCCTTGGAAAGAGTCTGAGAAGATGCTAGATAACTGATCCATAGGAGAACCGACCAATGGAATCTCTTTAGCGAGAGAGGGATTCGAATCATGGTTATCCTCGTCAGAAGATTCGGAGCTTGAGCTAAGGCGAGAAGAAGACTGAGTCTTTCGCTTCTTAGTTAATGGAGCAGAAGATTTATCTTTGCGAACGACGGTTTTACCCTTACTTCTAATCTTCGCGGCTACAGCTTCTTCAACTCCAACCTTCGCATACGGTTAAAGATAAGAAACAGAGGCAACAATATTGTTTCAAATAACAAAGGAAATGTTTCTTACTTCACCCGTAAGCGATCGAAGTATCGTCAGAGTACTCTCCAATGGATTATCCTTATAGCTTCTTCTCAATTTGGCGATCTGAAAAATTCCACAAACTCAGCAAATATAAAAAGAAAGTTGCGAAGGCAAGATTTGAAGTGGAAAACATACCTCTTTTGCCTTATCAGGCCATTTGAATTCCCAAGGATGATATCTGCGAGATTCGCAGGAAGAATATGCGAGCCCGCGATGTAAGGGCCATTTAAAATCAAGGGTACAACCCACCACTTCTCATCCTTGGAGTGGCGAGAGTAGTATTATTGCCGGGTGCCAGTCAATATCTTGCATGAGTAATTTATCCTCGGGGACATTATCCTTTTTTCAGGCGAATGCCCAAATGAGATTTCGCATTCCTCATCTTTATCATGAATAATTTTCAAAAAAGTTCTCTACAAGTGTATTTCTCAGCAACTATTTCCAAGTTTGCGAAATCGGGGTGTCTAACAGTATTAGGGTATAAAGATCCTTTGCCAGCACCACGGTTCGCGAACTCAAGCATTAGGCGAATGCAATCGCCACTTAATTGATAAACAGCCCGAGAGAATTTTTCATGGGCCAAGATTTCATAAAATAAAGGCATCTTAGGATTGTATAAGGGAATGGGAAGTCTGAGAAGCTGACCTAGCGAGACTATAATTTTTGATCATCACATTGATGATCGGAAAACAACTTTGCAGAAAGAATAGATGAAGATTCTTGATCAGGAATGGTTGATAGAGTAAAACCCTTCTCGAGCAACTTCTGTTGAACTTCATCAAAAGAAGATTTGTATGCACGACTAATGAAAGCCATTATCAGTATGGGAATGGATGGGAGGTTGGAGATTAGGATCAGCGTTAGAAGGGACGAAGAAAAGAGTTACAGTAGCAGGAGCGCAAATTGCGGAAGGAGAGAGTCAAGAAAAGTTGCAGAGAGAAACTAAAGGAAGAAAAGAGGAGGAAAAGAAAGCTATATATAGAAAAATCAAAAAAGATTCTTGAGGAAAACGAGGGCATTTAATGCGAGAAGAGACACGAACGGACGAGAATAAACGGGTGGAAGAGACGTGTCAAGAAAAGACTTTAATAGTCAAAATCTGTGTAATAGTACGAAGCAAATCAAAATATTGATTCTCATGATATTCTCTCCCTCGCAGAGGAGATGTAAGGAGAGACAGGAGACGGAACTTCATATATATACTACAAAGAATCTTCGGAACTTCGCTAAAAGAATAGAGGCAAGTACGTACTTTTCAAGAAAAATATTCTTTCGCTCGTTCCTTCACCGATTGAAACCAAGGATTATTACAACAATGAATTTTTCCTTCAAATCGCTCTTCAAGCAATATTCAAGGAAAAAGAGGCAAGATGTAGGATCATAATATCGCAACGGACAAGGTTCGCGGGATTAATAAACGACGGTGTCGCGAGGGAGTCGCAGGGAGCTAAAATAAACGACGCGATGAATAACGACAAACAAAACAATTGGAAGACATGAAACCTGGTGAGGGTTAAGAAGTGTCGCGAGAATGAATATTCGTGCACTTGCGACACTTCTCGCGAGACATTCCCGAAAATAAAGGATAGCTTAGTTTGTCATCCACTATGTATTACCCTATATAAAGGGCTAAATGAGTCTCGTTGAGGGGAGAGATCTTTTTGAATGGTGAAGCAAGTCATTAGAGAGAGAAAGTTTAAGAGCGCTTTAATTTCCAAGTGTAATTCTATTGTACTGTGTAAACATTTCAGGGAATCAATTAATAAATATTCTTGATCACACATCTTTCAATGGATTAGTCAAGCAAAACTGAGTAAGGGGTGTAGTGTGGGATTTCCTGCAACTACAGATGGCTTAAATCAAGCCTGGGACTGTAGAACAAGTGCACACATGCTCACCGCCGGCCCTACGTGGGCCCCATACAATCGGCCTCCCCAAGGGAGGAACATAGCATGCAAAACCGTTTGGTTAAAGTTACATGCACACGACCGATCCAAAACCCTAATTAGGGTTTGCGGCATATTACATGTGTCGCTAATCGATCACGAGCGTCCATCTTCGCAAGCTTGGATGGAGGGTGTAGATGTAGACTTAAAAGGTCCCAAGCATGTCAACATGATCACTGTGGTCCCATCCACACGCATGACCGATCGGCCTAGGCCAACCATGGCCGAACGTCTCGAAACGCGCGCCCAAACTAGGCATGTCGCGTGGTTTCCAATTCCTTTGCGGCAATGGATTTCTGCCGCAAACCGATCTCAACCACTCAACTTTGCCGGTCAAATTGAGTGGCTTAGATCACACCTTCATGAGACAGTGAGGTACAGACGTGTCACAAACTGGGGATACTTACTGGGTATTGGTCTGGCAGTTTACAGCGCGCATCGTGCAACGCGCCATCACAAGAACGTGTCAGGAAGACATGGACGGTTAGTGATGATGGGAAGAGTAGGCAAAGGCTGATCGTGAGACATTAACACGATTCCCACTACTCCATCACTCCACTTCCTCCACTTCCCACGAGAGACGAAGGTTAGGCTCAATGGCTTGTATAAATAGGTTATCCTCCCTATTTCTAGAAGAGACAGAAATCAAGTGTTGATACAACGTATTCAAACACCCAGAGCTGCTTACATTATTGCAAGCCAGTTCGATATTCTGATACAAGTCATAAACAGCAAACACCTTCACAATCTCAACACCTTCTTCGCTTCCCTCCCTAAGATCAACCCCATCTCATTCACTTTGTGACCGAAGCAAGTATGGAACGGCCATTTCTTAGTTTAGGATAGAATTGTACATATTGATCTCTCGAATCAAAAGCACTCCCGTGCAGTGCATTTGTTTAGGGTTTAGATTCGTTTCTCATCCACACATACCCAAATTTACCAAAAACCGCAGAAACAGTTTTCACCCATAAACAATTGGCGACCATAGTGGGAGATTAATCTCTCGGTTGCAATATCAATTTCCAATTTCATTTTTTAATCCCGATTTCAAGATGGTGGAACTTAGGTCTCGATCAGCAATCAATTCCGATGGAACTAGCGCTGACAACACTCTCAGTGTCGATGTCCCTGTCAGTGGAGCTGCCGTGCAGAATGTGATGCCGCCCCCTGTACCACCAACACCAGCGGAGCGGGAGATATTCCAGTAGGCGTGACACCTCCTATCACCAGAGACAGAGCAGTCTCAAACCCCGGCATTTCATCAAATGTAACGCCTCTAGTCGTCATTAAAGTAACTGTCACTCCACCATTAGGACGAGAGACCGAAAGAGCCAGAGGAGGCCAACCCCTCTTCCCAATGGTGTATATGATGGTGTAACTGGAAGAATCCCAACATTGATCGAGTTAGCACGGGTGCAGGAGATTCACATGAAGAACATGGACCTGATCAAAGAAAAAATAAACGACATACTCGATCTCCTCATCAAGATGACATCAGATATGAGCGGTTCTCCTGTCACGGAGATTTCTACACTGGGGACTTATGTTAAGTGCATATTTTGCATATATTTTGTGTCGAATCCATGCTAGTATTTGCTATATTTTCTTGCAAATTATTGTATATTACGTTTGTTTTCTCTTATTTGTGTTTTGCTAGGTGAATCATCCAAAAGAAGTGAATTGACACTTAATTGTGCAATAAAAGAAGTTACCCGCAAGCGGAGAAGGGCCTAAGACCAAGTGGAAATCGTTCAAATCTAGGAGTCCTTGATATCATGTCGAAGAGGACGAAAAGACGAAGCCAACGGCGGAAGAATGGAGTTATTCCGACATCATACGAGGAAATTATGGGCGTTCGACGCAAGTCAAAGTTGACATCACAGAATTGTTAAGAGCACCCTCCCGAATTACTAAAGGCAGCCAAGGGACAACAATGTACCGTCAGTTCCCCAAGACTGACAGTTAAAGGCGTGAGTATTAAAGACTGACAGCAAATTTATTAGGGACTACCACAATCGTCTTCTTCCTTATCATTCAGGCGACCGGTTCATGGAACTGAGCTTACTGCCGTTAGAAGTTGACATAGATGGCTGGAGAGAACAAGTTGCTGTCGATGGAGGTAATGGTGATGATGGCAACGGAGAATAGATGAGAATGATTCTCGGTGATGCTGTGATGTTTCAGCTGAGCAGATGGTTACGAATCTGATGTCGTTGTTATATCAATCTTGACGGACGCTACTGAATGCTGATATTGCATGGAGATTGACGTGATCTCGAGAACAAAACAGGGAGGAGTCTAAGTTTGTGATTTTCGCAGTGATGATCATGGTTGAGGAATGTATACATGATAAGTGCTGGTGTTGATTGGTTCTCGGTGATGCTGTTAAACTCGAAGAAGAGATATCAAAGAATATGGAGTTGGAGCTGATGCATGTTCTATGGAGAGCTTGGAAACAGAGACGTTGGCTGTGGTATTCTCGAACGAGAAGAGGACTTGGAGTCCGAGTTTTTGGTGCTGCCAATATCGAATGATGAAACAAGAACAGCTCAAGTCTTTGGAGGATATGTACTGCGAGTTTGGTTGACTGAATGAAGACCGAGCTGGGCATATGAGTGGCTGTACCTCTCGACGTTGGTTGGAGGTGATCAGGGAGATTATGATGATCACGATTTCTGCCGGTGACGTGATGGAAGTGATGTATGAAGAGCTCGAGCTGGCGATGGTCATTCTGTGATGATGGTGTTGCTCGGTGAAGTTAATGGTGATGGCAGGGAAGTAATGGAGCTGTGGTAGTTATTCGTGATGATAGTTGTAGTTCATACATGGCAGTGATGTTGGACGAAGAAGGAATATATATGGACTGAACGTTCGAGTTCGGTGGTAAGAATACAGGGAAGATGCTAGAGTTAGGAAGTTAACTGGAGAAGCTGATAATCACATGGAGGTGACGATGTGATGCTGTGAACTTGGCAGTAGTGACGATGATCAGCTGAGCTCGAGAAGAAAACAGAGAATGGGGTCGTTGCTGTGTGAATGGTGTTGTTGCCATCGGTGAATGAGAAGATGGAATTGGCAGTGATGATGGACTGTTATTGGAAAGGAAGTGCGAAGCTTGGTTTCGTGAGTTTGAGAAGCTGAGAAAATACAGGAGCTATGTTTCTTGACAGCGATGAATAGAAATAGTAAGCTGAGATGAACTGAACAGGGAGAAATATCCTAGGATGAGGTATTGTCGAATGTATGCAAACTCAGGGAATTAGAAAACTCACGGAGATGTGAGTGTCCGAGAATTCAACGGGATGAAACTAAAAATCCAGGGACTTTAATATTTCACGGAGATGTGATTATCCGTGGGAAGCTGGAGGTCATCGGGAGTTTGCACTTTATCGATTACACGTAACCGATAGGCTAATGTTGATAACGGGCTGGACTATGCAGTATTAGACCCGAGCCCATTACTTGGGTTAGCACATATTTGTCACGGCTACAGTTTGGCAGTGACGAGTTTATGGAATTGGCGAGCTTTTGGCAATCTACTTCTATCGGGATTCGGCGCACGGGCACTTCTACAACTTGAAGACTATAAAAGAGAACTTCTTAACCTAAGTTTAATATAATATCATATATCTCTACATCTCATAATACACTTTTGTTCTTCATTAAAAACCTAGGGTTTACCCCTTTAGGGGGAAACCAGAAAGCTTGTGTAAACATGAGAGGCTAAACTTTATTGATTGAGGATGAATTCAATGTTCTAGCGTGAAGCTCTATTATTATACAAGTTTGTTCGGAGTTTTAATCACATCATCGTTTGTTTTCACTACATCTAATTTTATGAGTGATTCTTAGATTGATTTGGGATGCATACTAGATTAGTCTATTAATTGTTCTATTGCTAGTATTGGGTTAGGAGATAAGTAATCGTCGAATAATTCATACACAAGTAGAAATCGCGAGACCTTGCGGAGGATTACGTGGAGCAATTGCGGGTGAATACAACACCAGCAAGTGGACCTTGAGCTAAGAGTTTAACTACTGGGATCAACCTAATTCACAAACCCTAAGCGTTCGATCGGATTACACCTTGAGTGAGCTACTACTTGGTGGTTCGGTTGAATAGAATCTGATATTGGAGAGCTTCCGTATCCGTGGTAAAAGGAGTTTTGAGGATAGCACTGAGCTAGTTGCTTTCCTACGGTTGGTGATGAATGGTTCTAACGAAGATAGATAAGTATACTAATCCAGTTATCGTTTGGTAACGGCGAAGGATTCCTTAATCATCTCTTTCTTTTATTTGTTATTACTTTTATTTTACTTGATCAAACAATCCCCCTTGTATTTTATTATTTTTTGAACTAAATAACATATCAATTACACATGACTCTCGTGGGAACGATCCTTACTACCGCTATATTATTTATTTAATTAGTGGGAAATATATTGAATTAATTTGTTGCACCTACGACACGCATCAAATTTTGGCGCCGCTGCCGGGGAGCGGTTGTTAATTGATTTGTTATTTGTTTAGCTTGTTTTTGTTTTAAATTTTTTTTTTTCTTGTGTTCTTGTGAATCGTCATGTTTCCTTATGGACATAACATGTACGGAGCACAAGACCAATCATCATATTATTATGGTAATCAATTTGGATTTCAACCTCATTCATATAACAACTACCAACCATATCCTACTTGAGCCTTATGGATACTCTCATACATATCAACAACCTTATGACGGGTATGTAAGTGAGAAATCAAAGGGATGGGAGGATAGTTATGCTTAACGATACACATGGGGAAGTTGTTTTCTAGTAATGTGCAGATGACGGAGAGTGTGGAAAGACCTACTCCTCTTTATCATGTTCTTTCGTCATTTATGTCAAAAGAAGAGATACAGAGCGAACTTTCCATCGTGAATAACGGCGGAAAACGTGTTAATATCGAGAAAACTTTCAAAGCAATATGATCGAGTTAGAAGAAAGTTGGAGCATCGAAAAGACCCTCGAAGAAATCAACAAGGTAATACTGAGAACGAACTTCAACGTCGTTGGGATATTGAAGATTATGAGGTTGATGAAGACTCGGATGAAGACGAACAACCTTTGGAAAATCCTTGCAATAATGGTAATGTTATTTCAACTCCGGATCATAATAACGATCACTGTATGATAGGTGTAGAATACACCGTATTTACTATCTAGAGTTTATGCTTTCTTTGCTATTTTTCGTGTGAATTTTGTATTTTACGCTTGTTTTGAGTTTTGTAGCTACTTTGGAGTCGCACGGAGGAAAAGAAGAAGAAATCACCCTATTTGAGCCAAAAGGGTAAAATTGTCATTTCACCAAGGAGGGAATACTATATGGAGCCCAGCCAAGGTTAAGGGGAGGTCAAAGAGGTGTCCCTTATCCAAAAGAAGGGAGTGAAAATAGCACATTTTGGGTGTACTAATGGTGGGTGTCTGAATCCACCCACACCCTAAACCCGTAGACCCATACCTGTACCCGGATCCATACCCGCCCCATTTAAACTTAAACCTAAATCGATGAAGAGTTATTTCTCTTCAATCATTCTTCACCTGAGAGTTAACATAGACAACGGCTGTGTCCGAAATTGAGAGATGGGGAGCTCGAGAGGAAATCGAAGATGAGTTCGTTGTGAGCTCGGGGATCTTTGAATCAAGAACGAGCAACATTTGCTACTAACAAACCGAGAGCCGAGAAGATGAAATGGTTTGCTGTTGGGTCTGAGGGAATCGGTGAGAGAAGCAGATCGATTGAGAAATTGATGTTCGATCTGTAAGATGCTGCCATGAAAGAAAAGCTAGGGTTCGATTAGTTCAACAGAGAGGGGTTTTGGCATCTGGTTTGAATCGAACCAAGAGATTGAGAAATCAGGGAGTGAAGCTGCTGGGTTTTAGCAAGAATTACTCAGGGAGGAAGAAATCGAAGATGGGTTCTGGTGGTGATGTTGATATGACCAGTGGTGCTGCTGCTTCAGGGGATTGAATCGGATGGATTGAGATGGGCTGAACTACAGGGTATTAGTTGTTGCAGCTGCAATGTGAATGAGGATTTGTGCTGGTGAACATTGGAGACTTTGCAGGTCAGAGTGAACAAAGCTGGGAAATGGCATTGCAGGTGGTTTGGTGGTGTTAGTGGCAATGGACTGCAGAGCTGCTGGTGCTGCAATGGATTATGGCCTGAGGTTGAGGATTGGAACTGTTGATTGTGATGAGAATGTTACGATTCTGAGGCGGAGAACAATTGTTTGTGGCTATTGAACCAGTGAGATGGCTGTGGTGATGGTGATTACTGGTATTGAGGCTTGTACACAGTGTGATGGTGGTGGTTCTGGTGGAGTCGAATGAGTGCAGGGCTCAGTTTGAGACTGGAAGCTCACTGAGAATGGAGTGTATTAGATGCATGCTTAGGTACAGGTGATGGAAGTTGATGAAGCTGGTTATCTGAGCTAGCCATGGCAGGGATGTGCTGGTATTAGTGCAATAAAAGAGGTGCAGATGGAGGTGGTTTTGAGCTTTTGAGGTTAATCCAGGGGAATGGTTCATGGTTGTGGCAGAGATGAGTGGCCTGGAGTTACAAAGATGATGATGATGTATGAGCTAGGATTGAACTGGGCTGCATCTGGCTATGGAGGCTTTTATGTGATGCTGTGGCAGATGAAGTAATGAGATTTCAGGTGCTATGTCATAAGGGAGCTGAGAATGAAGTTGCAATGTCAAAGCTTGGAGGTAAAATTACAGGGCAGAGCTGGAGATAGAATAGGTTGAAATGAAGTGGCAGGTTGGTGGTATTGGCTGGTGCATCAGTGGCAAGGCTTGCAAGACAGGTGATGGCCTGAGGGGATGAAGATGCAGTGAGGAAGTAGCCATCATGGTGAGTAGGTATTGAGTGAAGCACAAGGATTGTGCATCACAAGACTTTGGCCTTGTGCAAAGTGGTCAGGACTGAATTTGGATCACCGACTCGGTTCGACTACGAGTTGACTCAGTCGAATTGGATCGTTGACCCGCTGACTGACGGTTGACCAGTTTGACCGTTAGTCCTAACGGTGGACTGACGGAATATTCCGTCGAATATTCTCTCGACGACAAAATTTTCAGGCGACCGGCGGCGATGTTTTCCGGCCAAATTCCGGCCATAATCCCGATTTTCCGTGCGAGCAAAATTCCAGAATTTTCTATGGACCTCTCTCATGGGTATGAAGACTTGGGCTAGGAATTGGATGGAGAATTGGACTCAAATTTGGAAAGAGAAGGTGGAAGAGTTGAGAAAAGCTTGATTTAGAAATTGAATTGCAAAAGGAAAAGGATTCTAATCCTTGGAAGAATTGGAGAATATTGAAGCCTATAAATAGAGAAGTTTTCTACAACTTCTAGATACCTCTCTACATATCTTTCTCTACATCTTTTACACATCTCTACACACACAATTCTTTTCTTTTCTTATTCTTTGTGTGAACTTTTAACATGAGTAGTTAATTTTATTGATTGAGGATGAATTCCTAGTTCTTAATATGATTTGAGTTTTTGTTTTTAATTCTATCTTGAAGTTTTTCACATGATTATCGATTGTTTTTACTAATAGGAGTGATCTTAAAGACATTCATGATTGATTGATAGATTGTTTAGAAGATCTATATCTAGTATAAGTTAGGGAATACGTAATCGTTCTCGACACTTTACACAAGTAGAAAACACGAGACCTTGCGGAGGGATTCCGTGGAGCAATTGTGTGTAGAAACAACGCTAGAAAGTGAACCAAGCGAACCGAGTTTAACTACTAGTACTAAACCTAAATTCATAAAACTTAATGCATTCTGGGAATTACATCTTGTAAGCGGACCTCAAGGTGGTTCTTTTGAATAGAATCGATAACTAAGCGGACTGTTACTCGGTGAAATTAGGGATTTTGGGGCTAGCTAAGCGGACTGCTATCCTACGGTTGGTGATAATCTGTGACTAATAACAAGTGGAAAAGAACATAACTTGATTCATTGTTTCGCAACGAAGAAGGATTCCTTGATCTCGTCTCTCTTATTGCTTTCATCTTTCAACTTTCGATTTTAATTGCTTTCTTTATTTTTATTTTGCTCTTTACACCCCCCTTTCGTGACAACTTTTACAACTAAGATCACTTGCTCCTCGTGGGAACGAACTTGACTTCCATTATATTATTTTTAATTGCGTGGAAATATTGAATTAATTTGATTGCACCTACGACACGCATCAAATTTTGGCGCCGTTGCCGGGGAGCAACGGGCGATTTTTTAGTTGTTGTTATTTTTATTCTTGCTTTGTTAGATTCTTTACCGTATCTAACTTAGTTTGTGAGAATCTTGTTTCAGGTGTTATTCCTTTGGTGAATGCTTAAAGGAGGTAGACCGAGTCCAATACGTCTTCGATCCGGCACTCAATTAAAGGATTTCATTCGAGCGATTAACACTCCACTTTCTCCTTCTTCATCAAGTGATTCGGACAAAGAGGAAGAAACAATGGCTGATCGTACACTAAAGGACCTAGCTTCTCACAAGCTTGATACACAACAATGGTGTATCCAAACTAATTCAACCTTCGAGATCAAGCCGGGGTTGATTAGAGAGTTACCAAAGTTCCATGGCATGGTGAATGAGGACCCAAACAAACATCTTATGGACTTCTACACCATAGTTATGGCTATGCTTCCACCGGAGACTAATGCGGATGGAGCAATGTTGAAAGCTTTCCCGTTTTCTTTGGCGGGCAATGCTAAGGAATGGTTATATTATTTGCCTTCCGGAAGTATCACAACATGGAATGGGATGAAGAAACTTTTCCTCGAGAGATATTTTCCCGCATCCAAAGCTACTCAAATTCGCAAGGAGATTTGTGGATTGAAACAACAAGTGGGAGAATCATTGTATGAATGTTGGGAGCATTACAAGAGGTTGGTGGGAAGCTGTCCACACCATCAATTTAGTGATGCTATGATACTCCAATACTTCTATGAAGCTCTTCACCCAAGTGATAGGTCTCTTCTTGACGCCGCGGGTGGTGGTGCATTAATGAACAAGACGGTGGCCCAAGCTACCGAATTGATTGAAAGTATGGCGGCAAACTCGCAACAATTCTACACAAGGGATGAACCAACGGTTAGGCGAGTGCATGAAGTTAGTGATTCATCATCACATCTTGATCAAAGGATGAGTAACATAGAGATTATGATGCAACGGATTGCCGCGGTAATTATTCCGGATAATGAGACCGAACAAGTGAATGCTTTATATCCGAATCAAAGGCCAAGGTACGATCCATACTCGAATACTTACAATCCCGGGTGGAAGGATCATCCCAACTTTAGTTATGCAAACAAGCAAGCGGCGGCTCCTAATCCATATGAGCAACAAGGTGGTTTCCAACAATCACGTTTCCAACCTCAACAACAATTCCAACCTCAAGTGAAGGAACAAGGATCTTCGATAGATGATAAGCTTAATGTCATGATGCAAGGTATTACGTCAATGTTTCAACAAAATCAACAAAAGACCGATTCGGCAATCAAGGAGTTACAAATTCAAATGGGGCAATTAGCGACCGATGTGAACTTATTGAAAGCGCAAGCATCCATAAAACTTCCTTCACAACCAATTGTTAACCCAAGAGAGAGCGTTAATGCGATTACTTTGAGGAGTGGGATACAAGTGGAGCAACCAAATCAACAAGATAAGGTGTATGATGAGAAAGAGGAAATTGAAACCGCACCAAAGAAGAAAACATCTCCAACCAATCAACCCGAGGAGACGGTTCCTACTTTCACAACTCCACCCCCGTTCCCTAGCCGATTTGCTAAATCAAAGAAAGACTTGGAATACATGGATATTTGGGAGATCTTTAAGAAAGTACAAGTCAATATTCCACTCATAGAAGCTCTTCGTCAAATTCCTCGTTGTGCAAAGTTCTTAAAGGAGATGTGCATGAAGAAGAAAAGGTTGAAAGGGAATGAAGTCATGAGTGTGGGGGAGAATGCTTCGGCGTTTATTCTCAAGAAACTCCCACCAAAATTAAAGGACCCCGGTAGTTTCAATATACCTTGCACAATTGGTAAAACAAGGTTTACTCGAGCTTTGCTAGATTTGGGAGCGTCGGTTAATGTTATGCCTTCCTCGATTTATGATTCTTTGAATCTCGGTCCTCTTAAGGAGACCGGGGTAGTTCTTGAACTTGCTAACCGATCTAATGTTTACCCGAAAGGGATTGTTGAGAATGTTTTGGTGCAGGTTAATAAGCTTGTATTTCCGGCCGATTTCTATGTCTTAGACATGAATGATGAGAATTCTTCCAAGTCTACACCTTTGCTTTTGGGTAGACCATTCTTAAGCACCGCCGGAACAAAGATTGATGTCCAAAATGGCACCTTGACTATGGAGTTTGATGGTACACTCATCCACTTCAATATCTTTGAGACAACGCGATACCCTAGTGATGTGGAATCATGTTTTCCCGTAAAAGAGATTGATCCGGGCTAATGAATCTTGCAAGAGCTAAGTCGGGCCGTCGACTTTAAAACAAGCGCTTCATGGGAGGCAACCCATCGGTTTTGTATTTTTTATCCTTTTGCTTTTTGTTATTTCTTTTTCTTGTTTCTTATCATGTTAAAATTTCCCACCTTGACTTTACTAGGAGGATTCAATTACATTGAGGACAATGTAAGGTTTAAGTGTGGGGGAGTGGTTAAGCATGTGTTTTTAAAACAAAAATTACAAAAAAAAATTAAAAAATTTAAAGAAAAAAAAAAAAAAAAGTTTTACATAAAAATTCCAACTTTTAAAGATTTTAGAGTCACTAGCATATTTCTAGGTATGTTTACATAGAGATTTTGACCGACATAATTGAACTTGGAAATGTTAGAGAACTACATTCGGATTTCTTGTTTGTTTGAGTGTTAAATAATGGATTTAATCATGCCGGTGATGCGAATTTGGTGCAGAGGAGAAATGCGTTATTAGAGTTGTTGATCAATCATTAGTGGAGATTACCCGTATTCATATCATGAGAGGCACCGACCAGAAATTTTCCATCTACTAAAGAGCTTCTTTTGAGTGTGTGTCACCGTAAGTTAATTCCGGGTAGAATGGTGAGCTACCCAACCTCCCACCAATAGAAGCACTACTCTTTGATCTCTTGAGTGCTAATTTTGTCAATCATGAGGGTGACGTCCATGGATGAAAGCTTCCTTCTTGTAGTTCGATTTGCAGTTAGCACCATTCTCTCTCGCGACAACAACGGATCCATAGAAACACTCTCATCATCAACAAGGAGCAACATCAAAATCTACAAGGAAAGTTGGAAAAGTTTAAGGTTTACAAGCAATGGAACGAGAAAAAGAGCAAATTTCATAAGTAAAGCAACATACAAATGAGCGGAATTCACATATATGTTGAGGACTTACAATACAATGAGGTAATTTTATATTCAAGTATGAAGACTTATTCATGAAAGCGAAGAAAATTAAAAGGTGAGAATTTTTGAAGTTTATGATTTCAAGACAATACAAGTTGTGAAGAATCAAGCGGTAAAATACTTCTCCCACGGCCATGGTTTATTTGTGTGAATTTCTCTTTTTTCAAAAAAAAAAAAAAAAAAAAAAAAAAAAAAATAAAAAAAAAAAAGAGAGAAAAACAAGAGAAATATTTGTATAAGCCGTGGGGAAGGAAAATATATAAGGAAATTTCAAGCGACAAGGATTTCAAGGTAAAGAGTTATAAATTGACAAGGATTTATGAAATTCAAGGGTTTATCATCAATAGTTGAACCGAAGACGAAGACTAAGAAGATCAAGACGAGGAAGACGTTTCTATTGGATGCCGTGAGAGTGGTGTTATCATAATTGGCGATCGGATGTGAAGGTGAGTAAGTAATCTCATCCTCGATATATGGTTGATTTCCTTTCTTAGAGATCGTCAGAAAAATGGTTTTTCAAAATATTAAAAGATGTGGGTTTTTAAAATATTTCGGAAGTTGTCCTTCCCACCATTCAACGTGTCGCAGAATTCTCTCTTCATTCCTACCTGCACACATGTGAGAACCATAAAAAAGCCGTCTTTTTGAGTGCAATTATCATAAAATCCTTTTGGTGAGGCGAAGTCGAGGCGAAATGCTTATTGATCGTTTCTCAAACACGCGTTCTCTCATTATGGTGTGGTTATTTCTCACTCAACATTTAAGAATGAGAATATGTTTTTAGTATTTCTAACTTCTTAATACTAGCATGCGAAACTCTATGTCCTCATAACTCTTTGGATGCTTGTGACGCTTGAACGATTTGAAGTTGTGAGTTTTTAGTTTGATTTGCTCGAGGACTAGCAAAGTCTAAGTGTGGGGAATTTGATAGGTGTAGAATACACCGTATTTACTATCTAGAGTTTATGCTTTCTTTGCTATTTTTCGTGTGAATTTTGTATTTTACGCTTGTTTTGAGTTTTGTAGCTACTTTGGAGTCGCACGGAGGAAAAGAAGAAGAAATCACCCTATTTGAGCCAAAAGGGTAAAATTGTCATTTCACCAAGGAGGGAATACTATATGGAGCCCAGCCAAGGTTAAGGGGAGGTCAAAGAGGTGTCCCTTATCCAAAAGAAGGGAGTGAAAATAGCACATTTTGGGTGTACTAATGGTGGGTGTCTGAATCCACCCACACCCTAAACCCGTAGACCCATACCTGTACCCGGATCCATACCCGCCCCATTTAAACTTAAACCTAAATCGATGAAGAGTTATTTCTCTTCAATCATTCTTCACCTGAGAGTTAACATAGACAACGGCTGTGTCTGAAATTGAGAGATGCAGGAGCTCAGAGAGGAAATCGAAGATGAGTTCGTTGTGAGCTCAGGGATGCTGAATCAAGAACGAGCAGCCGCTGCTACTAACAAACCGAGAGCCGAGAAGATGAAATGGTTTGCTGTTGGGTCTGAGGGAATCGGTGAGAGAAGCAGATCGATTGAGAAATTGATGTTCGATCTGTAAGATGCTGCCATGAAAGAAAAGCTAGGGTTCGATTAGTTCAACAGAGAGGGGTTTTGGCATCTGGTTTGAATCGAACCAAGAGATTGAGAAATCAGGGAGTGAAGCTGCTGGGTTTTAGCAAGAATTACTCAGGGAGGAAGAAATCGAAGATGGGTTCTGGTGGTGATGTTGATATGACCAGTGGTGCTGCTGCTTCAGGGGATTGAATCGGATGGATTGAGATGGGCTGAACTACAGGGTATTAGTTGTTGCAGCTGCAATGTGAATGAGGATTTGTGCTGGTGAACATTGGAGACTTTGCAGGTCAGAGTGAACAAAGCTGGGAAATGGCATTGCAGGTGGTTTGGTGGTGTTAGTGGCAATGGACTGCAGAGCTGCTGGTGCTGCAATGGATTATGGCCTGAGGTTGAGGATTGGAACTGTTGATTGTGACAGAATGTTACAGTTACAGGGCAGAGAACAGCTGTTTGTGGCTGTTGAACCAGTGAGATGGCTGTGGTGATGGTGATTACTGGTATTGAGGCTTGTACACAGTGTGATGGTGGTGGTTCTGGTGGAGTCGAATGAGTGCAGGGCTCAGTTTGAGACTGGAAGCTCACTGAGAATGGAGTGTATTAGATGCATGCTTAGGTACAGGTGATGGAAGTTGATGAAGCTGGTTATCTGAGCTAGCCATGGCAGGGATGTGCTGGTATTAGTGCAATAAAAGAGGTGCAGATGGAGGTGGTTTTGAGCTTTTGAGGTTAATCCAGGGGAATGGTTCATGGTTGTGGCAGAGATGAGTGGCCTGGAGTTACAAAGATGATGATGATGTATGAGCTAGGATTGAACTGGGCTGCATCTGGCTATGGAGGCTTTTATGTGATGCTGTGGCAGATGAAGTAATGAGATTTCAGGTGCTATGTCATAAGGGAGCTGAGAATGAAGTTGCAATGTCAAAGCTTGGAGGTAAAATTACAGGGCAGAGCTGGAGATAGAATGGGTTGAAATGAAGTGGCAGGATGGTGGTATTGGCTGGTGCATCAGTGGCAAGGCTTGCAAGACAGGTGATGGCCTGAGGGGATGAAGATGCAGTGAGGAAGTAGCCATCATGGCTGAGTAGGTATTGAGTGAAGCACAAGGATTGTGCATCACAAGACTTTGGCCTGTGCAAAGTGGTCTGGACTGAGCTGGATCACTGACTCGGTTCTGACTCTGAGTTGACTCAGTCGAATTGGATCGTTGACCCGCTGACTGACGGTTGACCAGTTTGACCGTTAGACCCTAACGGTGGACTGACGGAATATTCCGTCGAATATTCTCTCGACGACAAAATTTTCAAAGCGACCGTGGCGATGTTTTCCGACCAAATCCGGCCATAATCCCGATTTTCCGAGCGAGCAAAATTCGAGAATTTTCTATGGACCTCTCTCATGGGTATGAAGACTTGGGCTAGGAATTGGATGGAGAATTGGACTCAAATTTGGAAAGAGAAGGTGGAAGAGTTGAGAAAAGCTTGATTTGGAAATTGAATTGCAAAAGGAAAAGGATTCTAATCCTTGGAAGAATTGGAGAATATTGAAGCCTATAAATAGAGAAGTTTTCTACAACTTCTAGATACCTCTCTACATATCTTTCTCTACATCTTTTACACATCTCTACACACACAATTCTTTTCTTTTCTTATTCTTTGTGTGAACTTTTAACATGAGTAGTTAATTTTATTGATTGAGGATGAATTCCTAGTTCTTAATATGATTTGAGTTTTTGTTTTTAATTCTATCTTGAAGTTTTTCACATGATTATCGATTGTTTTTACTAATAGGAGTGATCTTAAAGACATTCATGATTGATTGATAGATTGTTTAGAATGCATGCTAAATTGATTTGTTAATTGATCTATATCTAGTATAAGTTAGGGAATACGTAATCGTTCTCGACACTTTACACAAGTAGAAAACACGAGACCTTGCGGAGGGATTCCGTGGAGCAATTGTGTGTAGAAACAACGCTAGAAAGTGAACCAAGCGAACCGAGTTTAACTACTAGTACTAAACCTAAATTCATAAAACTTAATGCATTCTGGGAATTACATCTTGTAAGCGGACCTCAAGGTGGTTCTTTTGAATAGAATCTGATAACTAAGCGGACCTGTTACTCAGTGAAATTAGGGATTTTGGGGCTAGCTAAGCGGACCTGCTATCCTACGGTTGGTGATAATCTGTGACTAATAACAAGTGGAAAAGAACATAACTTGATTCATTGTTTCGCAACGAAGAAGGATTCCTTGATCTCGTCTCTCTTATTGCTTTCATCTTTCAACTTTCGATTTTAATTGCTTTCTTTATTTTTATTTTGCTCTTTACACCCCCCTTTCGTGACAACTTTTACAACTAAGATCACTTGCTCCTCGTGGGAACGAACTTGACTTCCATTATATTATTTTTAATTGCGTGGAAATATTGAATTAATTTGATTGCACCTACGACACGCATCACTCGCCTATTCAAAAGGAGGAGAATGAATATGACATAACCGTTGTTATAAATGGTGTAACGTACTCAAACAATGATTTTAAGATTTGCACCAATGAACTAGAATTTCTAGGAGATGATTCTGATTCTGATGACGAGTTTGTTGAAGAGATAGTGATTGAGAATGAAACCAATTTTATTGAAGTTGTGGAAGACCCAATTGAGCTAGCCAAGGATTATATTGATGCTGAGATTTTGATTGAAGCAGAAACTGACGAAGAATGGCTAAATAGTTTGATAGAGGACCACAATACAAATGAGGTAAATAATTCATTGCAATTCTTTAAGAATGATGAGGATCCTGTAATACGAGAGATTGTGGAAGGTTTGTCTAATCCTTCGCATATTTCTAAATCTTTTGATCCACATCACTTAGGATTGAGTATTTGTGCTTCTAAAATTCTTAAGGATTATTTTACTTCTAATTATCTACCACTTGATGTGTTTGATTCTAGCATTGTGCAGGTTCACCGAGAGGAACCCGAAGAAGTTCCCTTATTTTATGTTCTCTATCCACTTCTGAGTGTAGAAAGGACTAAGTGTGGGGGAAGATTTCAAGCTATAACAATTTCACTATTCATATATTATGCTAATAATTGTGTGAAGTTGTTATTAGAATTGCAGATTATTTTCTGGGTGGATCCTCAAATTTTCAGATTGTTGGTATTTGGGGAGTTTCAACGTGACAAAGTGGATGTAGACTCCCTTGAGTTTAAAGATTTACTCCCTCTGGAGGAGTAATAAGGAGAATGCCAAGTCGGGGTGAGGACGTAAAACTAAGCGCTAAATGGGAGGCAACCCATCGGTTTTGTATCTCTATCTTTTGTATTTTATTTTTCTTAGCTTTTCATATCATATTTGCATCCCCATGTTCAAGTTCATTGAGTCCGTAATCTATTTTAGAAGAAAAATTCAGACTGCGCGTAGTTCAGTTCAGAGACCATAACTGTCAGACCGTTTATCGAAACACTGTGCCCTTTTGACACTGTGTAGAAAACACGTAGATGAACAACTTTTGTGAAATGGAGTTTTTCCAAATTCCTTACCAATTTGCACAGTTTTTGCGTTTTATCTGCTGTTACGTCAGAATTCAGAACTTTCGGTTTTACACATTGAGGACAATGTGAAGTTTAAGTGTGGGGAGCATTTATATGTTTGTATAGTTTGTTTTAGTTTGTTTTATGCCTTTAAAAAAAAATCAGAAAAATAGAAAAAACCAAGAAAAATTGTGCTTTTTGAACTCCGAAATCTAGAAACTTGTGCCTTTAGGATGACACCATTAGTGGATTGAACCATTTTGAATGCAGGAGTTGAGGAACCAATTAACTAAAAGGGACGAACACATAGCTAAGAAATCACAAATAACATGATAGTTGTTACCATATCTCGGAATATCACCATATCACATTCTATTTTTATTTTTACATATTTATCTATTGTTCTCTAAGTGCTTTGGTGGGTCACTAAACATCGACGTGTTATTACTGCTAAGATGAAATAGAGTGATTGAGTTGCTAAAAAAAAGAAAAACAAAAAAGAAAAAGAAAAAAAAAAGAGACCGACCAATTAGACCAAACGGAATAAGAATGACACTTGGGAATAACAGTATGTGTGAAACGTAGTCCCTGTCTCCGTCGCCTAAACAAGCGTGGAATGCAGGATCCAAGGCAACTATCACGTACTTGCTGACAAGAAGCATGCGCTTGGATCCAAAAGATCTAATCATGCCGTCTAAAAAAAAAAAAAGAAAAAAAAAAGTGAAAAGAAAAGAAAGTAATATATTTGGTGAATAAAGTCACTCCTGGTTCCCTTGTATATGCCAGTGAGTTGATGTAGAAGTAAGTTGTTGGCCACTTTGGTTCCCTTGTATATGCCGGTGTGTTGACGCTAGAGTTGACCAAGAGCTCAATCCAATAGGCATAGGTTCATCTTGGCGGTGACCTTGGTGACAGATATGGGAAACATTGATCACTTGTGAACATTCGCCAATGACTACATCTATATTCATCTTCTTAATCTTTTCATTGTGATTGTGGTTTGTTAGTTTCCGAGTATTGTGGCTTGTTCGACTATCTAATTAGAGCTTTATTTACTTGAATATGAACTGAATTTGCGCAAGGTACCTCCTCCTGTAGTCATTTTGGATTCGTTCATGAATTTGTCACAAATAGACGGAGTTGGAAATATAGGTTTTGTAGGTAGACCTCTTGTAAACCTTCACAAGACTATAACTCGTCCACTAGGGACACCTAGGGGTTTAAAGGCCTGTTATTCATGCTAAGAGTAACCGTATCCTCGCCGACATGGAGTTGTTGTATTTTAGATAGTTTGCTCGAGGACTAGCAAAAGACAAGTGTGGGGGAATTTGTTAAGTGCATATTTTGCATATATTTTGTGTCGAATCCATGCTAGTATTTGCTATATTTTCTTGCAAATTATTGTATATTACGTTTGTTTTCTCTTATTTGTGTTTTGCTAGGTGAATCATCCAAAAGAAGTGAATTGACACTTAATTGTGCAATAAAAGAAGTTACCCGCAAGCGGAGAAGGGCCTAAGACCAAGTGGAAATCGTTCAAATCTAGGAGTCCTTGATATCATGTCGAAGAGGACGAAAAGACGAAGCCAACGGCGGAAGAATGGAGTTATTCCGACATCATACGAGGAAATTATGGGCGTTCGACGCAAGTCAAAGTTGACATCACAGAATTGTTAAGAGCACCCTCCCGAATTACTAAAGGCAGCCAAGGGACAACAATGTACCGTCAGTTCCCCAAGACTGATGAGTTTAAAGGCGTGAGTATTAAAGGCGACAAACAAATTTATTAGGGACTACCACAATCGTCTTCTTCCTTATCATTCAAAGCGACCGGTTCATGGAACCGAGCTTCTGCTAGTTAGAAGTTGACATAGATGGTGGAGAGAACAAGTTCTTTGTCGATGGAGGTAATGGTGATGATGGCAACGGAGAATAGATGAGAATGATTCTCGGTGATCTTTGTGATGTTTCAAATTTGAAGCAGATGGTTACGAATCGATGCCGTTGTTATATCAATCTTGACGGACGATTCTTTGAATGCCGATATTGCATGGAGATTGACGTGATCTCGAGAACAAAACAGGAGGAGTCTAAGCTGTGATTTTCGCAGTGATGATCATGGTTGAGGAATGTATACAGGATAAGTGCTGGTGTTGATTGGTTCTCGGTGATGCTGTTAAACTCGAAGAAGAGATATCAAAGAATATGGAGTTGGAGCTGATGCATGTTCTATGGAGAGCTTGGAAACAGAGACGTTGGCTGTGGTATTCTCGAACGAGAAGAGGACTTGGAGTCCGAGTTTTTGGTGCTGCCAATATCGAATGATGAAACAAGAACAGCTCAAGTCTTTGGAGGATATGTACTGCGAGTTTGGTTGACTGAATGAAGACTGAGCTGGGCATATGAGTGGATGTACCTCTCGACGTTGGTTGGAGGTGATCAGGGAGATGATGATGATCACGATTTCTGCCGGTGACGTGATGTAAGTGATGTATGAAGAGCTCGAGCTGGCGATGGTCATTCTGTGATGATGGTGTTGCTCGGTGAAGTTAATGGTGATGGCAGGGAAGTAATGGAGCTGTGGTAGTTATTCGTGATGATAGTTGTAGTTCATACATGGCAGTGATGTTGGACGAAGAAGGAATATATATGGACCGAACGTTCGAGTTCGGTGGTAAGAATACTGAGGAAGATGCTAGAGTTAGGAAGTTAACTGGAGAAGTTTGATAATCACATGGAGGTGACGATGTGATGCTGTGAACTTGGCAGTAGTGACGATGATCAGCTGAGCTCGAGAAGAAAACAGAGAATGGGGTCGCTGCTGTATGAATGGTGTTGTTGCCATCGGTGAATGAGAAGATGGAATTGGCAGTGATGATGGACTGTTATTGGAAAGGAAGTGCGAAGCTTGGTTTCGTGAGTTTGAGAAGCTGAGAAAATATAGGAGCTATGTTTCTTGACAGCGATGAATAGAAATAGTAAGCTGAGATGAACTGAACAGGGAGAAATATCCTAGGAGGAGGTATTGTCGAATGTATGCAAACTCGGGAATTAGAAAACTCACGGAGATGTGAGTGTCCGAGAATTCAACGGGATGAAACTAAAAATCCAGGGGACTTTAATATTTCACGGAGATGTGATTATCCGTGGGAAGTCGGAGGTCATCGGGAGTTTGCACATCGCCGGGCCATACGTAACCGATAGGCTAATGTTGATAACGGGCTGGACTATGCAGTATTAGACCCGAGCCCATTACTTGGGTTAGCACATATTTGTCACGGCTACAGTTTGGCAGTGACGAGTTTATGGAATTGGCGAGCTTTTGGCAATCTACTTCTATCGGGATTCGGCGCACGGGCACTTCTACAACTTGAAGACTATAAAAGAGAACTTCTTAACCTAAGTTTAATATAATATCATATATCTCTACATCTCATAATACACTTTTGTTCTTCATTAAAAACCTAGGGTTTACCCCTTTAGGGGGAAACCGAGAAACGGTGTAAACATGAGAGGCTAAACTTTATTGATTGAGGATGAATTCAATGTTCTAGCGTGAAGCTCTATTATTATACAAGTTTGTTCGGAGTTTTAATCACATCATCGTTTGTTTTCACTACATCTAATTTTATGAGTGATTCTTAGATTGATTTGGGATGCATACTAGATTAGTCTATTAATTGTTCTATTGCTAGTATTGGGTTAGGAGATAAGTAATCGTCGAATAATTCATACACAAGTAGAAATCGCGAGACCTTGCAGAGGGATTCTGTGGAGCAATTGCGGGTGAATACAACACCAGCAAGTGGACCTTGAGCTAAGAGTTTAACTACTGGGATCAACCTAATTCACAAACCCTAAGCGTTCGATCGGATTACACCTTGAGTGAGCTACTACTTGGTGGTTCGGTTGAATAGAATCTGATATTGGAGAGCTTCCGTATCCGTGGTAAAAGGAGTTTTGAGGATAGCACTGAGCTAGTTGCTTTCCTACGGTTGGTGATGAATGGTTCTAACGAAGATAGATAAGTATACTAATCCAGTTATCGTTTGGTAACGGCGAAGGATTCCTTAATCATCTCTTTCTTTTATTTGTTATTACTTTTATTTTACTTGATCAAACAATCCCCCTTGTATTTTATTATTTTGCTGAACTAAATAACATATCAATTACACAGCTCTCTGTGGGAACGATCCTTACTACCGCTATATTATTTATTTAATTAGTGGGAAATATATTGAATTAATTTGTTGCACCTACGACACGCATCAACTTATCCTCGCAACGATCCTCCTCAAGTCAATAGTTTCACTATGAACCAGAGGCCGGTGGATCACGAAGCGGCTTCTCTAGTGGAAAGTTATGCGAACTTTTATACCTTTCGAAGAATCAGCAGGTGGAGACGTTTGCTGCAATCAACCAGATAGCCCTGGACGTGCATTTAAATCCTTTGCGTCCAGAAGCCTCAAAAACACCAGAGATGTCTGTGAATAATGTTACATTTACAGAAGAAGACATGATGGTGGAAGAAGGTCGCAACCGGGCCCTACACGTTACTGCACGCATCAAGGATTCATAGTTCAAAAGGGTCCTTATTGATAGGGAGTGTCTTCGAATGTGATTACTCTCAAGACACTCAGGATGGCCAAGATTCGCCCAAGCGAGATTGTGCGACAACCTACCACAATGACAGACTTTGAAGGAAACCAAACCAACACGTACGGGTATGTCGATCTCAATTTATCTGTAGGGCCCGTCCAATCAAAGGTGAAATTCGAAGTCATAGAGAAAAGGAGCGGGACTACCATATGATACTGGGGAGACCATGGCTTCATGATAATAGGATCGTCCCCTCGACGTATCACCAATGCCTGAAGACTATGCTGAATAAAGAAGTCGTTCGTATTCCTGCATCATTGTCTCCTTATGCACCAATATGTGGAGTGGAATCGTTTGAACCAAGAGAAGCTCCACACGAAGAATCAAACAAAGTTCATTGCATCCCACTACCCACGTGGGCGTCAATCCAGGAGGAGGACCGACTTGCATCATTGAAGGCTAAGCCCCATGATGCATCTTTGATACCAGCCAGAGCTTCACCATGGCAACAACCACTACAAAGAATATTCCGTCCATGTGATGTTCCAAGCATCTCAGCATCGCATCCAGGAGAGTACAATAAGCTTGTATCAAATCACAGAGGCGTGGATTCAAGGTAGTACAATCAAGGCAATAGAAGCATATCTTCCATGAGAAAATAAGCTCAGGATAATTACACATGGGGAATTTTGTCATGCTGCTTACTCACGGGAGAGCCTGATCCACTCAAAGCCCAATCATGTGCGAAGGACATGCCTAGCGGAGACAGAGCTAAGTAACTATCCTTAAACTAAATGCTTTTTATCGATTAGGCTTATCAAATAAATTTTAAATCTCTTAGTGTTGAGACGAGAAAATTCCTCAACACTCAACACTGTGTTGCCAAGCAAACTGCCTCAACATATTTTACCTCTTGGTGTTGAGATGTGCAAATTCCTCCACACCACTATTGTGTTGCCAAGCATACTGCCTCAACACGTTGTCCATTTGGTGTTGAGACGTGCAAATTCCTCAACACCACTATTATGTTGCCAGGCATACTGCCTCAACACGTTCTCCTCTTGGTGTTGAGACGTGCAAATTCCTCAACACCATTATTGTGTTGCCAGGCAAACTGCCTCAACACATTTTCCCCTCTTGGTGTTGAGATTTGCAAATTCCTCAACACCACTATTGTGTTGCCAGGCATACTGCCTCAACACGTTTTCCTCTTGGTGTTGAGACGTGCAAATTCCTCAATACCACTATTGTGTTGCCAGGCATACTGCCTCAACACGTTCTCCTCTTGGTGTTGAGACGTGCAAATTCCTCAACACCACTATTTTGTTGCCAGGCAAACTGCCTCAACACATTTTCCCCTCTTGGTGTTGAGATGTGCAAATTCCTCAACACCACTATTGTGTTGCCAGGCATACTGCCTCAACACGTTTTCCTCTTGGTGTTGAGACGTGCAAATTCCTCAACACCACTATGGTGTTGCCAGGCATACTGCCTCAACACGTTCTCCTCTTGGTGTTGAGACGTGCAAATTCCTCAACACAACTATTGTGTTGCCAGGCAAACTGCCTCAACACATTTTCCCCTCTTGGTGTTGAAATGTGCAAATTCTTCAACACCACTATTCTGTTGCCAGGCATACTGCCTCAACACGTTTTCCTCTTGGTGTTGAGACGTGCAAATTCCTCAACACCACTATTGTGTTGCCAGGCATACTGCCTCAACATATTCTCCTCTTGGTCTTGAGACGTGCAAATTCCTCAACACCACTATTGTGTTGCCAGGCAAACTGCCTCAACATATTTTCTCCTCTTGGTGTTGAGACGTGCAAATTCCTCAACACTACTATTATATTGCCAGGAATACTGCCTCAACACGTTCTCCTCTTGGTGTTGAGATGTGCAAATTCCTCAACACCACTATTGTGTTGCAGAGACTGCCCTCAACACGTTCTCCTCTTGGTTTTGAGACGTGCAAATTCCTCAACACGTTATCCTCTTGGTGTTGAGACGTGCAAATTCCTCAACACCACTATTGTGTTGCCAGGCAAACTGCCTCAACATATTTTCTCCTCTTGGTGTTGAGACGTGCAAATTCCTCAACACCACTATTGTGTTGCCAGGCATACTGCCTCAACACGTTCTCCTCTTGGTGTTGAGACGTGCAAATTCCTCAACACAACTATTGTGTTGCCAGGCAAACTGCCTCAACACATTTTCCCCTCTTGGTGTTGAAATGTGCAAATTCTTCAACACCACTATTCTGTTGCCAGGCATACTGCCTCAACACGTTTTCCTCTTGGTGTTGAGACGTGCAAATTCCTCAACACCACTATTGTGTTGCCAGGCATACTGCCTCAACACGTTTTCCTCTTGGTGTTGAGACGTGCAAATTCCTCAACACCACTATTGTGTTGCCAGGCATACTGCCTCAACACGTTCTCCTCTTGGTGTTGAGACGTGCAAATTCCTCAACACAACTATTGTGTTGCCAGGCAAACTTCCTCAACACATTTTCCCCTCTTGGTGTTGAAATGTGCAAATTCTTCAACACCACTATTCTGTTGCCAGGCATACTGCCTCAACACGTTTTCCTCTTGGTGTTGAGACGTGCAAATTCCTCAACACCACTATTGTGTTGCCAGGCATACTGCCTCAACATATTCTCCTCTTGGTCTTGAGTCGTGCAAATTCCTCAACACCACTATTGTGTTGCCAGGCAAACTGCCTCAACATATTTTCTCCTCTTGGTGTTGAGACGTGCAAATTCCTCAACACCACTATTATATTGCCAGGAATACTGCCTCAACACGTTCTCCTCTTGGTGTTGAGATGTGCAAATTCCTCAACACCACTATTGTGTTGCCAGGCATACTGCCTCAACACGTTCTCCTCTTGGTTTTGAGACGTGCAAATTCCTCAACACGTTATCCTCTTGGTGTTGAGACGTGCAAATTCCTCAACACCACTATTGTGTTGCCAGGCAAACTGCCTCAACATATTTTCTCCTCTTGGTGTTGAGACGTGCAAATTCCTCAACACCACTATTGTGTTGCCAGGCATACTTCCTCAACACGTTATCCTCTTGGTGTTGAGACGTGCAAATTCCTCAACACTACTATTGTATTGCCATGCAAACTGCCTCAACATATTTTCTTCTTGGTGTTGAGACGTGCAAATTCCTCAACACTACTATTGTGTTGCCAGGCATACTGCCTCCATACGTTCTCCTCTTGGTGTTGAGACGTGCAAATTCCTCAACACCACTATTGTGTTTCCAGGAAAACTGCCTCAACATATTTTCTCCTCTTGGTATTGAGATGTGCAAATTCCTCAACACCACTATTGTGTTGTCAGGCATACTGTCTCAACAAGTTTTCCTCGTGGTGTTGAGACGTGCAAATTCCTCAACACCACTATTGTGTTGCCAGGCAAACTGACTCAACACATTTTCTCCTCTTGGTGTTGAGATGTGCAAATTACTCAACACCACTACTGTGTTTCCAGGCATGCTGCCTCAACACATCCTTCCTCTCTCTTCTGGTAACGTCTGTTTACTCTTCTCATGAATTTTATTTCCGTATGTCACCATCTAATGCCTACCCCGCAATAGTGCAACCATTACGTGCTAGGCAGGGGACTTAATGTTGATGGTGGATTTTAGTTCAGGGCTAAAATTGTAAAACCTGTATTTTAGGCGTTGTCACCCTGCAAAGGGAAAGGTCGTTTAAGAAGTGGCAGAGTGCAGAAAAACCTCTTCACTTTATTTGAAGCAATTCAATAAATACACAAAATTCACCCAGAATGGTGCGTGCAACAGCAATCCCAAATATTTTGTGAATTTTATCAGCATTAACAATTAATGCATGATTTGCCTAGTATTTTCTTTGTTGTGTTCTCAGCCGAACTCTCATTATTGACATGACATGACGACTGAGTGTTGCTCTCAGCAGAGTAACACGAATCTCCAAGTGTCAATAATGAGGCATGCACAAAATACCCGTACAGGATACATCTCTCGGTGTGTTATACTAGCCCGATTGAGCATATTTCTCTCGGTGTGTTATACTAGCCCGTTTGAGCATATTTCCTAAGGGAAATCTGGACTTCCCATGTCAGTCTCAGAAACAATCACGACCACGCAAGTTGGCCGCATGATTCAACCAGCCTAGACGATCCTCAACAGGAGCAAGCTATCACCATAATGATCACCAGCGGGCCCGTTTATGCCCTGGTTGGTCGAACACATGCCATACCTACCAAAAAGCCACCAAATGCCAGCCTGGAGAAGGATGGTCGAAGCAGCTTGGAGGAAGCTCGTACGAGCAAAGACTGCCAATCTCAGTCTCAAACAGATCTCGTCCGTCCAACTCCGTCGGGCTAGTTGGACGGCATAGATCGTCCGGTGGCTGATCGGTCAAGTGTTGTTATACACTCTGGCGGGCCCACTTCTCACCTACCTGTTCGGCTCTCTCACGACCAATCCATGGAGCAATAAACGTTTGCTCAAAACATGGCTGGCGTGATGCTTAAAAGCCGTGGGAAGTCCACTAGTGTCTTAAATTGATCGCAACCATCCAACTTCACCGGCATGTTTGGATGGCTTAGATCGAGTCTGGGACCGTAGAACAAGTGCACACATGCTCACCGCCGGCCCTACGTGGGCCCCACACGATCGACCTCCCCAAGGGAGGAACATAGCATGCAAAACCGTTTGGTTAAAGTTACATGCACACGACCGATCCAAAACCCTAATTAGGGTTTGCGGCATATTACATGTGTTGCTAATCGATCACGAGCGTCCATCTTCGCAAGCTTGGATGGAGGGTGTAGATGTAGACTTAAAAGGTCCCAAGCATGTCAACATGATGACTGTGGTCCCATCTACACACATGACCGATCGGCCTAGGCCAACCATGGCCGAACGTCTCGAAACGCGCGCCCAAACTAGGCATGTTGCGCGGTTTCCATTTCCTTTGGGGTAATGGATTTCTGCCGCAAACCGATATCAACCACTCAACTTTACCGGTCAAATTGAGTGGCTTAGATCACACCTTCATGAGACAGTGAGGTACGGACGAGTACACCGGTAAGCCGTCTACACGCATGCCCGGTCGGTGCTGCCAAAAACGCCTCCCATGCTTGCTTTCGACCAAGCTAAAGAGTGATGCTTGCGTACCTCTCCAAAACCCTAAAACTCCATCAACGATCGCAGATGAGCGTCATATATCATCTCGTCCGTCCAACTCTACCAACTTGGTTAGGCAGCCCAGGCTAGGAGTTAAACGACCAATAAAGCATCCCATGATCACCGTCCGCCGATCTTCCACATAGAGTGATCGGCCAAAGCATGGCTCGCCCATGCAGCCTCCAAATGATCACTCGAAGATGGTTGGACGTGGTGCTATTTTAAGACGCCTAATCCGCGCCTTACTCCGTTAAGCTTTAATAACATCGATGCTTCATACATGCTGAATGTATTCGATGCATTACATGCATAAAATACACACGATATTTCATAAATACCGATTTCCCAAATAACTTAGTTATTTAACCTAGCACCAAATGCTACTTTCTGTGGGTCCCACATCCACACAATCGAGACATCAAGCATGTCACAAACTGGGGTTTACTTACTGGGGTATTGGTCTGGCGGTTTACAGCACGCAGCGTGCAACGCGCCATCACAAGAACATGTCAGGAAGACATGGACGGTTAGTGATGATGGGAAGAGTGGGCAAAGGCTGATCGTGAGACATTAACATGATTCCCACTACTCTATCACTCCACTTCCTCCACTTCCCACGAGAGACGAGGGTTAGGCTCAATGGCTTGTATAAATAGGTTCTCCTCCCTATTTCCAGAAGAGACAGAAATCAAGTGTTGATACAACGTATTCAAACACCCAGAGTTGCTTACATTATTGCAAGCCAGTTCGATATTATGATACAACTCATAAATAGCCAACACCTTCACAATCTCAACACCTTCTTCGCTTCCCTCCCTAAGATCAACCCCATCTCCTTCACTTTCTGACCGAAGCAAGTCTGGAACGGCCATTTCTTAGTTTAGGCCAAAATTGTATAGATTGATCTCTCGAATCAAAAGCACTCCCGTGCAGTGCATTTGTTTTGGGTTTAGATTCGTTTCTAGTCCACACACACACCCAAATTTACCAAAAACCGCAGAAACAGTTTTCACCTATAAACACTACCAAACAAATTTGTTGTTCCTTTACTGTTTGGAATACAAACCAAAGGAATTTTACTAAGTACGTGACTTATTACAAGTTAGAGGCGTGGGAATACAGATGGATCTAGGTGAACTATAGGTTTAGTTGCTTTGTCTCAACTATACGAAGTTGGTTTGATTTTGTATAGCGGCTTAATCCTGAGAGTATTTAATTCTGGACAAGGTCCCGGGGTTTTTCTGCTTTTGCGGTTTCCTCGTTAACAAAATCTTGCTGTGTCTTTTACTTTTCTATTTTCGCAATTATAATTGTTTTTATTATAATTAGAAGTAAAATACACAAACGTTAATTCCTATTTACTTGGTAGTAATCCTATTGTGTTTGGTTAAGTCCGAACCATTTATCAAGTAAACATACTTCGTTGTTGCATTGTCTCGATCTTGTATCCATAGTCAATCACACAAGTTATCTTGTTGTCGTATTGTCTCGATCTCGTATCCATAGACAATCACACGAAGTGTGAACCGATTAGTTGTATTGTCTCGACTCAGTCCATAGACAATCACTTTCGGAGAAAGGACTTATAGGTGAAAAAGTTTTAGATTGAGGTATATTTTGGTACCCTCGTCTTTTCATTCCCCATTTGATAAATCATTTTTTTTCCAATTGACGTAGAACTACTTCGCAACCACCATAACCACCATGACTACCAAAACCTACCTCATCTTCTCCTATCTCTTTAAAACATTCTCAGTTCTTTACAACCACCACCGTCACCCAAGATTGAAGTTTAAGACATCTCTCAATCATGAATAGACGAAACCCATTTTCATCTTCTTTTATGATTTTTCTGAACTCGCCTCCTAGTACAGTTTAACCTCGATAAATGAATGCTTTATAAATGAATAACCTCACCAAATGAATAATTTTCTTTGGTCCCGACTTGGGCAAAAGGGATAAATAAATAACCTCGATAAATGCATTAATGGATAAATAAATTTGAGTCCTTAAAGTCCATATGTAAATATAAATGAATAATCACAAATTTTCATATAAAAAATATATATAAACAAACCAAAATACTTCGTCAAATCAACAATGTTCTTATCAGAAGTCATTTCTTTTCAAAAAATACATCTAATAATGATTATTATTTTCTTCCACTTAAACTAAAATGCCTCACATCCTTATTCTTTTGTAATGCATGTATACTTCTGGAATATTTTGCTCATGTTGTAGCAAAAACTGTTTTATGATGATTACTGCTTGAAATGCCTATTTTGATGACATATTTGGTATGATAAGACAATAATCTAATTCAGGATCATTCTCATAATTTATTAAACTCGATAGTTTCTTCATTCATAGGAGAAAATAATCGCAACAAACACCCATGAACCATTTCACGAAGTATGTGCCCGGATAACCCAAAATATTGATAGTTAGCTCTCGGTTAGATTATACAGGATTAAGACTATAGGGTTTAGAGATAATTTTTTCACAAATTCTAGGGTTCACGTGTAAAATCAGTAATGATGAATTTTTTTAGCGGGGTATACGTAACTGGTGTTGTTGGCTGAAGAATTTGAACAACGAACGAAAGAAACAAGCGAAAATGGTTGAACATTGCCCAATCATTCTTTATTGATTTTACCAATCAGAGTTTATTAGTTTTTTCTTTACTTCCCTGAATTTTTGTGCATTTTTTATTCATTTCCAGATCTTGACTGCAAGTTTGTTGAAAAACAATTCATCTGGTATAAAAAAAATCTTCTCATTACTTGGTTCATTGATGTTATTATTAGGGTTTTGGTGGCATAAAATTGGGGGGTTTGCTTTTACCCTCGTTGAAGAAGAACCAAACAGACTGTTTGATGTTGTGGAAGGTTGCTGAGATTCTCCTCCAGTGGAAGGTGTGGTTGAAAACGGTGAGGAGGAGCAGGCAGTCCGGAAAAACATTGAGATAGGATTTGTTTAATGGTGTATTTGTAAAATTAATTATTTTTTTTAATAAAAAGTAAAGTAAAGATAAGTCAAACGAAGTCCTACACAGTCAACATCCACTTAGGTACCAACCATAAATATTTAAAATGTTGGTTACCAAAGTTAGGTATTTGACATTTGTTGGGTACCAAACGTTAAATAGCCATATTTTTAGCTTTTTACTTATATAATTATGTTGTTTTCGAACCAGAAATTGTTCAATTAGAATAAGATATTCAAGAATTAACATATTTGATTTCTTAACTTACATTATAGAAAATGTGATGAATGTCATGAACTAGTTTAATGAGAATGATGTGGTTTTGAAATCTCGTACAAACTAAGAAACAATCGAGTTTAATAAATTATGAGAATGATCCTGAATTAATAGTAGTGTCATACCAAATATGTCATAAAAAAGGCATTTCAGGTAGTAATCAACATAAAACAGTTTTTTCTACAACACGAGCAAAATGTTCCAGAAGTTATACATGCATTACAAAAAAAAAAAATAAGGATGAGAGGCATTTTAGTTTAGGTGGAAGAAAATAACAATCTTTATTAGAGGCATTTTTTGAGAAGAAATGACTTCTAATAAGAATATAGTTGATTTGAGGAAATATTTTGGTTTGTTTATATATATTTTTTATATGAAATTTAGTGATTATTCATTTATATTTACACAAGGCCTCTAAAGACATCAATTTTTCAATTCATCAATGCATTTAGTAAGGTTATAAAATTTAGCCCCTTTACCTAAACCGGGACCGAAATCGAGCATTCATTTATCGAACATTCATTTATTAAGGTTAGACTGTATACATTATCATCTTCTATTTAGGACGCCATGCAAAATGGGTATCAAGGCCATGCAAAATGGGTATCAAAGCCTTGCAACGACATATCCGCAATCCTAAGGGTGCACAGGAACCGAGCCGGACAGGCGGACCGTCCCGGAACCGGTGGAACCGTACCTGTTTTTGTACCGAACCGAGGAAGGGGGTACGGGTACCGGTCCAAAAAATAGGAACCGAGGCTAGGGAGGTACAGGTACACGGTCCTATCTCAGTCCCGTACCGTCCCGGACCGAATGTACCAAGTAGTAATAGCCGTTAGATTTAAGGATTAATCTGAGTATCTGATGGTGCCAGTATATATAGAAAAAATACTAGGGTTTCTTATTTTCTTTTTCTTTTTCTTTTTTCATCTTCTTTGCGAACACCACACCTCTCTGAGGCTCTGAGCGAAATTTTTTTTCAATATCAGATGGAGAAGCTGCCACTTGAGAGAGTTCTCGGTGTTAAGCTCAGAGGCAAGATTCATCATGGAAAGTGAGTAGTAGTTGCAGATCCGGGGTGAGGTGTTGGTTAGGTTCATGTTTTTAGGGTTTAGATGCGGAAAGTCGTAAAAAAAAAACGGGGAAAAAACAAAATAGTGAGGTCTGAAAGTGTTTGTGAATGTGGGTTTTAATTTACTTTTGGGGTAATGAGATGTTGGAGTATGGAAACTAAAATGTGTTGTTGATGAATGGAATGCTTAGGTTCGTTTAGATTTAAGTTTCTGTTGATTTCATCGCTTTAATTTCGTGTTTTCTGCAACTTCTGGGTGTAATGAGATGTTGGAGCTGAAAACTGAAATGTGTTGGTGTTGAATTAATGGAAATCGGGATGTTAGTTTCTTTTAAATATGAGTTTTAGTTGATTTCATTGCTTTAATTTATGTTTTGTTAATGAAAATTCGTCTAAATGCCTTGCAAACTTGAGCTAATTGTAAACCAGGGTTTCCTCTCAGTCCACGGGAATTAAGGTTAAATTCCAGTTTCATTTAGGTTAAAAATTCCAGTTTAAGTGTACTCTCCCAGTCCTTGAAAAAGTACCGAGTTGGTACCGAAACCGTACCTGGTACCGTATGTGTACCGAATGGTACCAGAACCGAGGTACAAGGTACAGGTACTGGTCCAAAATTTTGGAACCAAGGTTAGGGAGGTACAGGTACTCGGCCTCGGCAAGAACCGAGCCGAACCATACCGTGTGCACCCTTACGCAATCCCAAGTTTAATCATAGTATTTGTACCGGAAACCCACTTACTCCTTTTGGGTACGAATGACACGTACTAACAAGGATGGATCCTACGAGCACCTACAAACACATATCAAGGTTTTCCTGAATTAAGAAAAGTTGGTTTGCCAGTTTTATAAGGTGAGATAAATGCAATTTTTGCAAGAGGAGCAAATTGCAATTTGAGATATTTGTCCACTCATTTTTAGGAAAAAAGTCGTTCCAAAATCTAAAATAGGACGAGCTTGGCATGTTTTTAGCAGAAACCGTTTTCAAAAAAAACAACAGACAAAATAACTATCCGGCACAAACCAAAAAATGGTTACACAAGTTTATCACATCTACTTTCACCTGTAGAGATAAATTTCCATCTGATTTCCATATTTCATTCTCTCTCTGTTCCTACCCCTCCTCTCTCTCTTTTTCATTCCTTTTCTCCCTCAAATGTAAATATCTCTTAACCCACCTTGATCCACCTCATTTTTTTCACCGAGTTTTGTTTTTCATAACTCTTTTGAATTAAGTAATTATTCTGATTGTAGTTTGGTTTATATAAAGATCATGAATATGTGTTTGAGTAGCCAGACATCCAAAAGGGTGGATGGAGAGCCTGATTGTGGATTAAAATTATGTTGCATTGGGGTCGACCGAAGTTGGTCGGGAAATCTTACACCGCCCCCATATGAACAAATTGGGAATGGGTCGTCTGTGCCTACGAGTAAAGGCCGACGAGGTCATCATCGAAGGATTCATAGTACAGGTATTCTTGCATTTGAAGGAAGAAATGGAGAATCAGGAGAACCTAGGTTGATGAGGAGCTGTGGTATGAGAAGGGATTGGAGCTTTGAGAATTTAAGACAGATTATGGAGGAAGCATAACCAAAATCTGGAGAGAGAGAGAGATTGACGATTGTTTGTGTGAGAGGCAAAGGGGTATTAATTTTTCTTTCTCATATTTTTAATTTTCTTTTTATGTTAAAATCTGGATTTTTTTTATTGTTAATTTCTTGTTTATAAATCTTGTCAATTAAGTTTCTTGATTTCATGTTTCATGGTGTTCCCTGAATTTATAGCACAAATACACCAGTACTAATTTAATTATCATCGTGCTTTCTACTTGTCTAAACGAAATGGTTATACGTTTTTTCAAATATTGGAATGAATGGAAACATTGTTAGGTAATAAGGATTAGGAGGCTTACGTCGACATTCCATGATTACTGTAGTAGCAGGAAATCCTACACTACACCCCTCACAAGAATTCACACAATTAAGTCATTTTAAGATGAACAATTATATTCTTTTTTGATTAAAACTCACAAATGTTACAAGATGGAAAGGAAATAAGCTAAAGAATTTACAATCGCTCTAAACTTTCTCTCTCTTAATAACTTGACCAACACTTGAAAAAGATCCACCCTCTCTTAAGCCTATTCGGCTCTTTATATAAGACATTACATAGTGGTTGACAGCTAAGCTGTCCTTTATTTTCGGATCTGACTTGCGATATTCTCGCGAGTGTACAAATGCTAAATCTTGCAACACTCCTAAATCTCGCTAGGTCTTCACATCTTTCTCGTGTTCAAGCTGTCGTCATCCGTTGCGTCATTTATATTATCCATCTGCGACATTTTCGCAATGTGTCGTTTATGGATTTCGCAAGGATCTTGGTGTTGCGATATTTTGATCCTACATCTTGCCTCTTCTCATGTCTTCTCTGCGAAGGGGAGAATGTCATGAGAACTAATACTTTCAAAATGCCGCAGTTGTTCATTTTTTTCTGCCGACAAGATTCCGTGAATTAAGCACAACCGTTTACACGTGTTAAATTTTCCCCTATTCACCGGCACTTTAAATGCTAACCGGTCATCATTTTTTTGTCTATTTAAGAAGAGATCCATCGTAAAAATGTCTTCTTTCTTTTACTTCGTCTTCTTCATCTGTAAATCCTCTTTTTGTCATCTGCAACTTTTTCATTGTTCATCTTTCCGTAAATCCTCTCCATCTTTCTGCTACTGTTCTTATGGAGTCATCAAGGTTTGTTTATTTTGCTGAAACTGATCTTCTTAAAATTGATTTTCTCTACTGAAATTATTTTATTTGATATTGTTCATCTTTAGATAATTCCCATATTGTTTCTGTTTCAGCAAAAACACTTCCAGCACCAAGTTTACAATCCAAAACCCTAATGTTCCCAAGAGTTCGCAGCAAAAACTCGTTGTGAACAAAAGGAAGCCTGCGAATAGCAAGGTATTAAGAAACACTTATTCTTTTAATAACAATATTTTTGCCTCTGTTTCTTATATGATTTGTGATTCGCAGGGTGATGCAAATGTCGAGAGGCCCCCCCAAAAAACCTCGCCATCCTAAAAATGTTGAAACAGCTGTTCCATTTCCTTTGTTTAAGATTTCAACACCTCCTGCGACATCTTCGCAGGCGGAATCTCCTCTTCTCATTTGCGAAAATGTCGCTGCAGATTCATCTCTTGTAACTAATCTTTCTATAAATGAAATTCCTCACCATAACCCTGTTGCGAATGAACCCCTTTCTTATTCTACTATCCATGCCTCTTCTCTTAACATTGCCTCAACCCCAGTCATTAACCTTCATCAAATCTCGTCTTCCGATGACATACCTATGGCGAAAGATGATTCAACTCTCCCACCTTCTGCCATCATCACTTCATCATCTGAATCTCTCCCTTTTACTAAAGAAAATTTGGAAGGGATGGATATTGCTTTCAAGGTTTTATCCGACCTTCTCGATGATGTCAAGAAAGCTTCCACTGATCCTATCAGATTTGGTGTTTGCGAGGTTGTAAGTAAATATTTTTGCTCTGACAGAATGGTTTCGCAAACATCTTTGGAGAAAGAAGTTGAAGCTTTGAAAAGTAACCTCCAAGCTATGACCTTGAAATGTGACACTCTTCATCTTGAGAATCAAAAACATCAAAATGTTTCGCTGGATCGTGATAATCTTCGCAGGAAGAATGAAGAACTAAAAGGTAATTTTTTTTATTTATTTTTTTTAAATCTATATTCCCTTTTTAAGCTCTAAACCAGCAACGAAAAATGGAGATATATCAATTTGAATTCGTCGTCGAAGAAGCCTGAATGGATAGAGATGCTTGGATGGATCAATATAACCAATTAGATAATCTTCATGCGTACTCTGTTGATCAAATAGATAACCTTACCAAGGAGAACGCTCAATTAGTCCAAAAGCAAAATTTATTAAGTAATGAATTATCTCGCCTCTCTTACTTTTTGACTAAAGCTAATCTGGAGTTGCAAACTTTATCAGATGAGAATCAAACCCTATCTCAGGAGAAACGAGTTCTTTTGAATAAGGTGGCGATCTCTTCGCAAGAACTTAAAATTTGCCAAAAAGTGTGTAATGATCAAGAACGATCTCTCTGCTCATTGAGAAATAAACTTAAAGAAGTAATGAGAATCATCTTCATGGAGAGAGATAAACTTATTCAAGGTAGAATAGCTTTAAGCATAAAAGCAAGTCAACTCAAAGATCAATATTCCAAGTTAGAAGAATCCTACACCTCTCTTGCGAATCAAAACACCTTACTTATTTCTAATGAAAAAGTTTACGATCTCTATTTGAAAGGCTTGGTTGGTGATAAGTTTGACAATGCCATGGATCACTTGGAGAATAGTTGCTTGGCTTTAACTCAATATCTTATCTCGCAAAAGGAAGGTAGTCATAAAATTTGACTGCCTCAACCATTTTTTCTTTGTTAAGTCTTTTTATTATGTCTTCCTTGCGAATATGTCGCCTATATGATTTTCTTTATTCTTTGTCTTTGCAGAATCTGAGAAAGATCTTCGCTCCTCCCTTTCTACTTTGGAATCTAACTATGCCAAGATTCGCAAAGAAAATGCATTACTTGCTACTTCTCTTGCTCGTTCTCGCGATCGGGCAAAAAGAAGATTTTATTATCTCTCTTACTCCAAAGATATCCAAAGTAGGAATCACCAGAAGGCACTTCTTCGCCAAGTTCATCTTAGGGCTGAAGTTATTGTGAATGAAATTTTATTATCCAAATCTCTCTCCCCTGTATCCATCGAGCCTTTGGAAGTAGGTGATGATGAAGTCCCTGGTACTCCGGACATCGATTATCATTATGAAAGTGGCGAAGATTTCGCAAATGAAGAAGGGATTCCTACAAATGATGAAGGTATTGATAATAATCCAGATGAAGGAGAAATTGAAATAAACCAAAATGAAGGAAGAACTGGCGAAGCTGAGAAAGCCAACGAGATCAAGAAAGCTAGCGAAAGTGATAAAATTAATGAAGGATGTCCATTATCTCCTTCTTGCGAAAAAGTTGATGTTGAGAGTTGAACATCTTTTGTAATTTTATTTTTTTGAACCTCTTCACCTATATAACTTCTTGCATATGATGCATTTCTGTCCTCTTTGAGGTGCACTTATTTCTTTATTATTGTGTTTATTTGCGAGAAAGATAATGTCCATTGTTGAATAATTGCCATACTTCCTCTCATTATCTTTCTTGCGATGGATGACCTGCATAACTAATAATTAGTTTTTATAAATCTTTTATTGAATCATGTGGTCTTATTTTGCCTTCCTAGTTAAAGGTCTTATTGCGCCACCTCTTGTCATTGCGACAAGATCGCAGGACGTCTTTACATTTGCATGCAAGAACCCATTGATCTTGCCTTAACCTTTTCTTTGAAATTTTTGTTGCGACAATATGACAGGCCTAAAAATCCTTGCAAAAATAAAGCCCCATGACATTGCCGTCTTGCGACGAAATCGCAGGACGTCCTTACATTTTCATGTACTGACCCATTGATCTCGTCTTATCTTTATCTTTTGTATTATTGCCTCTTCAGGATTGTCGCACAAATATCACAAGCCTAAATTTCCTTGCGAAAATAAAGCCTCATGACATTTGCGTCTTAAGACACTTATCAGCTCCCTAATAGAGGGTGCCGCCCTTATCATCTCCCTGGTTGCCCCTTCAAGGAGGCGTACTTCTGCCATACAAGGCTATCTCCCACCATCCGGTCTTAACAACAACCAGTTGTTTTCGCAGCCTCTTATCCCTTTTTCCTATAGGGCTTATGGTTACGAGACTGCACCCTAAATGGAGTTTTCTTCGGGCCGAAAAGATATGCCGAGACTTGCCAAGAATGGCCGAGACACTTCAAATGCCCCAGGCACTCTTGGCTCAACCGTGTACCTCGGTGCCTTGGTCAAATGCTGACTCCTTAGAAGAGACCCTCGGTCGTCCAATCTAAGTCATAATCTTAGATTGAAAATCCAAGGTATCTCTCCTAGATGGGATTTATTGACCCCAATTCTCCATGACTCAAGTTCCAGGGACGGTGTAACCTTTTCCCTGAGCCATGTTAATAGGTACCCCCTTTTATGACGTACTTTAGGTCTTACATTTGCCTCTTGCGAAATTTTGATTTCGCGAACTAGGGTGTACGCCATAGCAGGTTTGCCCCTTCCTGATATGTCATTGATTTTTGATTATTTCTTGTCATTTTCTGAGCGAGATTTTCGCATGTTCTTTCTTTATTTTGTACAATCTCGCAATAATTCTTGCATAAGATTTTCATATAAACTCACTTTGCTTCAATCATACATTATTTCGCAGTCTAATCTTTTCCTACAATCTTTTACGGGTAATATATCTTCAAGTATAACCTATTCCATGGTCTATCCAATCTGTGGCCCACGTCTTTACCCTCAGGATCCATCAATCTATATGCCCCTATTCCAACTATATCCTTAATGATATAAGGTCCATCCCATTTTTTCGCAAGCTTGCCACCATTTTCTCGCTGATATATTGGTGTTTCTCTTAGTACCAAATCACCTGGTTGAAATTCGCATATCTTAACACGTTTATTATATTCTCTGGCTAATCTTCGTTAGTAATTCTCCATATGTTGTAGAGCTATTTCTCTTTTTTCTTCTAATTCATCTAGTTTGGTTAAAATATTACCCTCACTAAGATTTTTCTCCCAAACTTCTCTTTTTGTTGTTGGAATAATAACTTATGTTGGTAGTACAGCCTCAACTCCATATGTTAAACAGAAAGGTGACATTCCCGTAGCTTCTCGCCTGGTTGTATTGTAAGCCCATACTGCATTATGCACTTGTTCACACCATGCTCTATTATGCCCTTCTAATTTCTTCTTCAATATATCTGCGATTGTTTTATTTGTTGCTTCACTGTCAGTTGGCTGGCCTGAGGGTATAAAGGAGTTGACTTTCCATATTTTATCTTAAATGCATTAAGTAACAGTTCTATATTCTGTCCCTCAAATTGTTTCCCATTGTCAGACACCAACTGTGCGGGGATTCCAAATCTGCATATTATATTCTCAAATATGAATGTAAAAATATCTTTGTCGCGAATGTGTTGTACTGCCTTTACTTCAGCCCATTTTGTGAAATAATATGTAGCGACAATCAGATATCTTCTTTGCCCAGTTCCTGGTAAGAATGGTCCCATAATATATAAACCCCATTTTCCAAAAGGCCATACACTTGTTGAAGATGTTAATGGTGCTCCTGGTGCATGTATTTTCTTTCCGTGCCTTTGGCAATCTTCGCAACTCCTTGATATTTGCTTCGCATCCTCATGCATAAATGGACAATAATAACCTTGCATCTTTGCTTTGTATGCCAAAGATCTTCCACCGCTGTGATTACCAGCATCCCCACTATGTAACATCTTTAGTACTTCTTCTCATTCTTTCCGTGTTAAACATCTGAGTGAAGGTCCGTTAAAGGCTCTCCGGTACAATATTCCATCCCTTAGTTCATAATTTGTCGCACGGCTTTTTAATTTGTGTTCCTCCAATCTATTCCTTGGTGTTTCTCCTCTTTTTAGATATGCATGAAGTTATGCTCTCCAATCTTCGATACTAGGTATTTGTTCTCCATCTTCTATTATCATTACATCTACCTCTTCTTCTTTTTCTTTATTGATTGATGGTGATAAAAGTGTTTGTATCTTTATGCATCTCGCAGCTGGGTCTGTCATCATACTTGAGATGAAAGCAAAAGCATCGCGAGTCTGTTATCTTTTCTTGATATGTGTCTCCATTTAATTTTTGGGATTCTCACTGACAACTCTTCAACAAGTTTTTTGTATTTCTTCATGGATGTTTCATTTGTAGTGTATTCTCCTTTTATTTGACAAATGACTAATTGCGAATCGCTGGTGTTGATGGTGGATTTTCGTTTAAGGTTAAATTTGTAAGTAACCAGAAAATCATGCGCTGACATCTTGTAAAAGATAAAGCCGTTTATAAGTGACGGATACTCCTCACTTAATTCACCAAGGATGGAGCATGTAGCAACAATCCCATTCTCGTGAATACATGAAATTCCTCCGGTTGGAGCATGCGCAACAATCCCTTCTGTGAATTTCATATCAGCCTTGTATTTCCTGTACCCATTATCGGTGTGGCATGACGATCGAGTGTTACTCTTACTGAGAGTAACACGAACCTCCAAGCACTATAATGAATCCATGTAGAAATACCCGTGACAGTTGATTCTCGGTGTGTTATACTAGCCCGAGCCCTCTCGGTGTGTTATACTAGCCCGATTGAGCCCCTCTCGGTGTGTTATACTAGCCCGATTGAGCATCCGGACTTGATCGTATCGATCTCCGGATATGATCTAATCGCAGTCATCCAACTCCACAAGCATGATTGGATGACCACGGATCAATTCCATCACCCCCAAGCGGTATGGAATACACACGGCCTTAGCTTGCCAAATATGATCGATCGCAGTCATCCAACTCCACAAGCATGATTGGATGACCACGAGATCAATTCCATCACCCCCAAGCGGTATGGAATACACACAACCGACCCCGCATGGTCGACCATTGGCCTTCGCTTGCCAAGAAACCGTCCATACCAAGCATTATGGACGGAAAACCCTAAATTAGGGTTTGCGGCATGTTACATGTGCCGCAAAACGGTCTCAACCGTCCATCTTCGCAGGCATAGATGGAGGGTGCAGATGTAGACTCAAAGGGCCCAGAGCATGTCAACACGATCACCGCGTGACCGTCTACACACTTGACCTATCGGTCAAAGCCAACCATGGTTGGTTACAGCAAATTCGTCCGCCCAAAAGAGCATGGTCGCGCGGCTTTGAAAGCTAAAATTAGGGTTTCAAGTCATCACGCGCGTCCATCTTCTCCGGTACGAATGGAGGGTCACAGATTGGATTAACCAAGGCCGGTCATACCAGCATGACCACCGTGGGCCCATCTACCTCCTCTTGCGGTCGGCCAAGGCACATCATTCCCGGCCAACCCAAAACGCACGCCCAAACTCGTGCGGTTACACTCCCAAATCCTAAACTGATCTCGACCACTCAACTTCACCGGACGAGGTGGGTGGCCTAGATCACGTTTCATGAGACAGTAAGACATAGGCGTGAACATCGGCCCTACCGTCTACACGCCAAACCAATAGGCCAAGACCGGCCAAGCTAGGTCGTCTTGGAAAACGCAGCCGGAAGAGAGTATGGCGCGCGGCTTCTTGCGGCATCCAACTCCTATCGCAAATCGATCTCAACCACTCAACTTTACTGGGGTCGAATTGAGTGGCTTAGATCGCGCCTTCTTTGTAAAGTGAAGTATGGACGTGCACACCGGCGTGTTTTCTACACACATGCCCGGTCGGTCCTCTTCAAAATCCTTCCCACGCTTGGTTTCGACCAAGCTAAAGAGTGATGCTTGCGCACCTCTTTAAAAACCCTAATTTCATCAACGGTCGCAGATGAGTGTCTCAAGCATCATCTCATCCGTCCGACCTCACCGACTTGGTTATACAACCCCCGGTCGGGAGTTATTTGGTTAGTGAGGAGTCGTTACCCATCACTTTACCACACTTTGCAATGCAAAGACTGCATGAAATACACACGATACTTCACAAGTATCGACTTTACGAATAACGCAGTTATTCAATTCAAAGATTACATGCTATCTTCCGTGGATCCACGATCCACATTCAGTTATCAATCATGTCACAAACCTGGGGATACATATTGGGGTATTGGTGCGGCGGTTTACGGCGTGCGGCGTGCAACGCGCCATTACAAGAACGTGTTAGGAAGTCATGGACGGTTAGAGATGAAGCTGGAGAAGTGGGCAAGACCGGTCGTATGCTACCGACACACAACTCCACCACTCCATCATTCCACTACCTCCACTTCCCACGAGAAACGTGAATGAGGCTCAATGACTTGTATAAATAGGTTCTCCGCCCTATTTCAAGACAACAAGACAGGACAAGAGACAGAACAACACAAGTTCAGTCGACAGAAACCAAGTGTTAATACAACATCGTATTCAAACACCCAGAGCCTGCTTGCATCAACCGTAAGCTTGCTCATCTTTACGTTACAAGTCATAAGCAAGCCAACATCTTTCACAATCTCAACACCTTCTTCGCTTCCCTCCCTAAGATCAACCCCATCTCCTTCACTTTGTGACCGAAACAAGTCTGGAACGGCCATTTCTTGGTTTAGGCCGGACTTGCACAGATTGATCTCTCGAATCTACAAGCACTCACCGCGCTTGATGCATTTGTTGTAGGTTTAAATTCATTCCTCATCACACCCCAAATTACCAAATTCAGCAGGAGTAATTTTCACCCATCAACAGCTGGTGATTCTTACATTTTCCAACTTCATTTCTATTGCGAACTTCAAGGCATGTATCACAGCCTCATATTTTGTCTCATTATTGGTGGATGCAAACTCCAATCTGAAGGAAAAAGCCATTTTGTTGCCCTCTGGCGAAATCAAAACAACTCCAACTCCATTACCTTCCCCATTTGATGATCCATCCACCAATATTTCCCATATGTTTGGCTCTATTAATAGATCTCTTGGATTTCCATGCTCTTCTTCTATATCCATCATTTCTTCCACTGCTTCATCATCTTCTAAGGGAAATTCTGCTAAGAAGTCTGCAACAACTTGCGATTTTGGTGAAGATAGTATTTCATATTTGATTTTGAAATGTCCTATCTCTGTGCATTCCATCTCTCAACTCTGCCTGATCTTTTTGAATTTTTCATTACTGACTCTATTGGTGTTTTTGTCAGTACCCTTATTTCATGCGCCTGAAAATATATTCGAAGTTTAAACGCTACATAAACTAATGCCAAAATTAGTTTTTCAATCTTTGAATAATTTTTCTCTGCAGAATTGAAGGTTTTGCTGATGTAATAGATTGGTTTTTCAACTCATGCGTCTACTCGCAATAACACAGCACTTAACGCATGCGAAGTTGTCGCAAGATAGATTAATAACTCTTCTCCGGTTACGCCTTTTGCGAAATAGATATATTTGTCAGATGTTCTTTTATTCCTTGAAAAGCTTTCTCGCAATCGTCTGTCCATCTAAACTTCGCCCCCTTTTTGAGTATATTGAAAAAATGTTTACATTTATCTGATGATCGCGAAATGAACCTTCCCAACGAAGCTAAGAGTCCATTTAACTTCTGTACATCTTTTAACGTCGCCGGTGTTGGCATGTCGCGAACTGCTTGTACTTTATCTGGATCAACTTGTATTCCTTCTTTTGATACGATGTAACCTAAAAATTTTCCCGATGCAACCCCAAAAATACATTTTTCTGGATTTACCTTGATATTAAAATGTCTCATTTGTTCAAAAATTTCCCTCAGATCTTGGATATGATTTTTTCCTTCTTTACTTTTTATTAACATATCATCTACATACACTTCCAATGTTTTGTGTATCCACTTCGCAAACACCTTTTCTACCATCCTTTGGTATGTTGCTCCAGCATTTCGCAAACCAAATGGCATTTTCATGTAACAATATAACCCTCTTGGAGCGAAAAAAGCAGTATGCTCCTGATCTTCTTCAGCGAGAGGAATTTGATTGTACCTAGAGAAGATATTCTATCATTTCCTGCTGTTGATTCGACCATTTGTGGGATATCCGGTAATGGAAAACTATCCTTGGGAAAAGCTTTATTTAGATCAGTAAAATCTATACAAATTCTTATCCCTTTTTTCTTCTTTGGAACTACGACCATATTTTCTATCCACTCTGGATATTTTGCTTGTCTTATAATCCCTGCATCGAGCATCTTCTGCAACTCTTCTTCTATTTGAGGATGATACGTTGTCACGATTTTTCTGATTCTTTGTTTAAATGGCCTTACATTTTTGTCAATTTCCAATCTGTGACATGCCACAGATGGGTCTATTCCAGGCACCTCACCCATGTTCCATGCGAAAATATCTTTAAATTCTCGCAACAGACCAATAGTTTTTTCTTCTTCATCTGCTTCCATCTTGGTCCCAATTTTTAGTATTTTGGGTTCTTCTTCGATCCCAACATTCACTTCCTTTGTTGGTTTGCCGCATGGTGTAGGCTGGCCTTAGGTTCTCCCATAGGTGTAGGTTCTTTTATCTCCTTCGCAAGCTCAGTTCCTTCTTCCAAAATTTCGCTGGGTATCCCTTTTCCTTCCTCTGCTCTTATCATATAAGCTCTAAATTCTTCTTGTTTCTTTGCTTCCTTCATCATTTTTCTGCGATTTTTTCGTTTCTTTGCACGTCCTTCATATTGTTTCACTTCAATTTGATAACATAATCTCGCTTTATCAGCTTCCCCTCTAATTTCACCAATCCCACTTGGCATAGGAAATTTGATGCATTGATGTAATGTTGATGCTACAGCTTTAATTGCATGTATCCATGGCCTTCCCAACAGCATGTTGTATGGTGATTCCATATCCACTATGCATAATGCCGTTTGTGTTTCAATCTCTCCCAGCAAAATTCGCACCTCTATTTCTCCTTTTGGTTTTATTATAGATTTTCCAAAGCCATGAATATGATAATTTGAAGGAGACATCTCTTCATCTTTGTATCCCATTCCTATGTATGCATGGTAAAAGATTATATTCGTCGAACTCCCCGTATCAACTAAAGTTGTGTTTACCGCCCATTCTTCCATAATTTTTGCTGATTTTTCTTTTTCTTTCTGTGTGGTTACTGTGATTACCAAAGGAGATGTGTGGTTTAAGTTTTCTCTTGATATCTCTGTTGTTGTGAATGTAATCTTCTGTTTTTCCCAATCTTTCATGGGTGACGCTTTCTCCGTTGTTACGATTTTCTTTCCTTCAAAATCTCGTTTATGTATTCTCCCTCTGATATTTTCATGAAATTCATGAATCATTGTTTTTGTAATCAAACTACATTCCAACTTTCTATTACGTTCCTTGATTTTGATTTTCTCTACTTTAACCGATTTATCAATCATCTTCTTAATTTGAACAATCTTAACAACAATCTCCAATCTTTAATCTTCAGTCCCTGTTTCTAGCGCCATATGTAGTAGCAGGAAATCCCACACTACACCCCTCACAAGAATTCACACAATTGAGCCATTTTAAGATGAACAATTTATTTTTTGATTAAAACTCACAAATGTTACAAGATGGAAAGGAAATAAGCTAAAGAATTTACAATCGCTCTAAACTTTCTCTCTCTTAATAACTTGCCCAACACTTGAAAAAGATCCTCCCTCTCTTAAGCCTATTCAGCTCTTTATATAAGACATTACATAGTGGTTGACAGCTAAGCTGTCCTTTATTTTCGGATCTGACTTGCGATATTCTCGCGAGTGTACAAATGCTAAATCTCGCAACACTCCTAAATCTCGCTAGGTCTTCACATCTTTCTCGTGTTCAAGCTGTCGTCATCCGTTGCGTCATTTATATTATCCATCTGCGACATTTTCGCAATGTGTCGTTTATGGATTTCGCAAGGATCTTGGTGTTGTGATATTCTGATCCTACAATTACTATATATATATATATATATACTAGTTTCTCACCCGTGCGATGCACGGGTCTGTTTCTTATTTATGGAATATTCGACGCTTCTTGCAAATAAAACATTATAGGAAATACCATTAGGTCCTGGGAATAATATATTCGGATGAGTCTAGTCCATTTGACCCGGTCAAATGTCTATTTGGTCCTATTTGGTAATATAAATTATAGTTTGGTCCTAAAAATTATTGTTTGGTCCTACGCTGATGTCATGGATGATGTAAATGTCCCCCTGTAGTGGCAGAAATACCCTTTTGGATAAGGACCATATATATAGTCAAAAGGTAAGAGAGATGGAATCATTTTCAGATTTACTTTCTCTCTCATCTTCTTTTCTTTTCTAGATCTATTTTTCTCTCTCTTTTTTTCTTTGTGAAACAAAAAACAGATTTCATGTGAAGATGAAGATGAAGATGTAAACGAAAGATTGAAGATGTAAATGAGATGTAAATGATTTTTAGGGTTTCTTCATCGTTCTGCTGGTGCTACTGTTGAAGATGTAAACGATTTTTCTAGGGTTTTCTTTATCTTTTTCTTCTTGCTGCTGTAAACAATGGTGATGAAGGTGAAAATCGATTTAGATGTTTAGATCGGTAGTTGTGGATGATGAATACGATGATTTTGGTACTGTTGAATATGATTTTTTTAGGGTTTTTTTTTTCTGCTGATGTTGACGATGAAGATGATGAAGAAGATGAAGATATGTTGTTGCTGCTGCTGTTGACGATGAAGACGATGGTGTTAATCTTGATTTTGATGATGAAGAAGATGAAGAATATAAAGATCTGCTACTGTGTTGATGATGAAGACGGTGGTGTTTTTGAAGAACGAAGATGTTGCTGTTGTTGTTGAAGACGACGAAGATGATGAAGATGATGATGCTGCAGTTCATTCCAGAAATGAACTCTGTTTTTATATGGACTTCATTCCAGAAATGAACTCTGTTTTTATATTGAGTTCATTTCTGGAATGAAGTCCATATAAAAACAGAGTTCATTTCTGGAATGAACTCTGTTTTTTTTAGGTTTTTATATGGACTTCATTTCTGGACTGAAGTCTGTTTATTTAGGTTGTTATATGGACTTCATTTCTGGAATGAAGTCTGTTTTTTTAGGTTTTTATATGGACTTCATTTCTGGAATGAACTCTGTTTTTTTCAGGTTTTTGTATGGAGTTCATTTTCTGAAATGAAGTCTGTCTATTTAGGTTTTTATATGGACTTCATTCCAGGAATGAAGTATGGTTTGTATAGGTTTTATATGGACTTCATTTCTGGAATGAAGTCTGGTTTGTATAGGTTTTTATATGGACTTCATTTTCCGGACTGAAGTCTGGTTTGTATAGGTTTTTATATGGACTTCATTTTCCGGAATGAACTGCTACAAAAAATAAATAAAAATTAACACGAAAGGATATTTTTGTCAGTTTAATATTTTTATATAATTATGGACCAAACAGTAAAGGTGTTTGACCAAAGGACCAAACAGACATGGGCCCACCTACAAAAGGACCAAACGATATTTTTCCCTTATAATAATTTATTATAAGGAAAATTTGCTATTTGATCCTAAGCCCATATAGTTATTTATAGTAGGGTCCAACCAGAATTTTCTTTTATCTGGAGGTCCAAAATTAATTAAAACATGGAAATGGCCATAATACCCTCGACTACCAAACGTGTGTGTCTACATGCTCATTATATCGAGTACATATCTGCTACACTGTTTACAAATTCGAGTACATATCTGCTGCACTGCTTACATAATTTGAGTACATATCTGCTACACTGCTTACATAATTTGAGTACATATCTGCTACACTGCTTGCAGGTTAAATTTCATTATTTGCATAAGTTCATCACTTACTTTAGTTGCTTTTTACAATATAATTCAGCAGTACATATATGATATACTTAAAGAAACGGGTTACAATGAAATGTTTCACTACATATATGTAAAAATTCATACACTAAAAAAAACAGGATCTCTCTAGTGTTCCACTCCCATTGGACCACTTCCTCCCAAAGCGCCAACACTCTTAACAGTAGACATATTAAACCTGTAAATGTGACCAAAATGTAACAATTAAAACACAACAACAATCCATATATGAATAACAGATAAAAATGAACAGTACAAGTAATATGACAAACATCAAAATTAATATTACCTAACGATGGTTCAATTATATTTCGGTATTCCATATATGCACTGCCAAAATCATAGAAATCAACTGACTAAAATATATGTATAAAACAGATTCAAAAAGCGATTTTTCAGTATTCAATATATGTACTGTTAATTCACTATATACAACAACTCCATGACAAAAAATAACAGAATCGAGAGAGTCTTATTTCAGTATCGCATATATGTACTTATGGATGAAACAACAACAAGTGATAAAACTAAGAATAAAACATAATCAAAAGCAGTTCGTATAAGTATGCCACATATGTACTGCTGATTCATGAACTAAAAAATAACTGCATGCAATGAATCTATCAAAAAAACAGAATCGAGATAATCTTATTTCAGTATTGAAGATATGTACTTATGGATCAAACAACAACAAGTGATAAAACTAAGAATAAAATAGAATCAAAAGTAGTTTGTATTAGTATGCAACATATGTACAGATGGATAATACCCCTGAAACAACAAATAAGTATGATTTTGAGAAAATAAAGAACAAAAATAACAAGAAAATCAAATTGAGAGTTCAAATAAGCTAAAACCATCATAATCTAACCAAAAAATCAAATAATTACGATCAAGATTCATAAAAACAGTACGTCATATACGTACTGATGTTTAATACACAAGCAAAAACTGAAACCAAACATATAGAAGCATAGTAAACACAGAAAAATCAGTACGTCATATACGTACTGATGGTTAATGCACAAAACCAAACTGAAACCAAACCAAAAGCCAACAAAATGAAACTAAAATACCAAATCTGCAAACGAAACGAACGTAAAACATGATTTTATAACTAGATCTGGACTATTTTCATCAAAAACCACCAGTACATCATATACGTACTGATGATTGATACACAAAAGCAAACTAAAAACAAACCAAAGACCAACAAAATGGAATTAAAACATCAGATATACTAATGAAATGAACATAAAACATGACTATTTATCTAGATCTGAAGTATTTGTACCAAAATTGAAGTAAAAAATTAACGAATCAAGCATGAAGATCGTAAACACAAAAAAACTGAATTCAATTCCTCTTTTCGGAACCCTAAAATCTGAATTTTGAATTTTTCTCCATGAAATCAAGAGATTTGGATCTCAGATTAAGATAGAATCAAGAAGAAACTTAAAATAAAGATCAATATAAGTAAATCAACTTACAAAATACCTCAGAAGATCTTCATAGCCGGAGCTCTTCACCAAAGCACAGATGAGAAAATGAAGAAGAAGAATAGATCGAGAAAATGAAGAAAAAATGGATTTGGTTACTGCTTTTATATACTTGAGGGTGTTTTCGGTATTTAAAAATACGTCCTCATATGTTCCACACGTGTACAGGACCAGAGGATAAAATTTTGGGTCCAATTTTGTTGTTTTCTTTTTATTATGGACCTCCAGTTACTGGGCTTTAGTGGGTGGACCTGCCACTAACTAAGACCACTATAATAGTACCTATTGGTAATTCCTACGGTTAACAAATCGGTGAGTATAGAAATAAAAAATCACATAAGAAAAATAAAAATAAAAATAATAAAATATCAATAAGCTATCTCTAGTGTTGTTTCGCGAAAACGCACTAAATACTTGGACAAGTGTGTATCACATGGTTCTGATCTAGGTGTTCTAGCTTTCTCTACCTTAGGTGAACTTGGTGAGGATACTTTATGTTTTTTCAAGCGTCTGAAGAATCGCTTAGTTAGTAATAATGCTAGTAGTGGTTTTGGTAGCTTTATTTTTCATAGATTAGGTATTGCTATTCAAAAAGGAGTTGGAGCCCAGCTTGTTGCTAGGTTGCCAACCAAAAGTTTTTAATTTAAACATTTCTAACTAATTATTAGTAGAATAATATATATATTTCAATAAGCTAATACCTGAGTTGATGTTCAAGAAAATAAAATGAACCAAAAAGGGCTAAAAATGGCTAAATATGTAAGGAAGCCGATGCAATGAAAATGTATATTTTTTTCTTAGCATTCTTCCACATCCTCTTGTCCGCATTAAAAATATTTATCTATGTAAGGAATGATTGATGTCTGTTTCACCTTATTTAAATATATTTTGGCATCTCAATTCTTACACTTGATTAAGCATCGTAGCATTCTGCATTATTAGAACCTAAAATAGATAAATCTTTTCCACATCTTCTATGTCAATATCTATACAGTTGCTTCTCGGTGCTTCTTGGTGCATGAGTTTGGGAAATACATTGATTACAGATTATCAACAAATGCGAGAGTTTGGGAATCTTCATGGATAACATATTCCATGGAAGTGAGACTATCACCCGGCAACCTACAAAACTTTATTAACCGGCCCTAGTTTTCATAGAGAGCTTAAATTGTTTCAGATACACTCTACAACAGTAACAGTACGATACTGAACTATCAAAATTAGTTTACATATTTTATTATGGCGAAGAACAACAGGGTCACCTCTCACCTCTCATTCATGTCTTCATAATTAATTATTGCAAGTCCATATTTGGTCTGCGATTGGATAACCAGGATGAACAGAGCCGAATTGTACTGCACTCCACGTGTCCACGTGATGCAACAAAGCTAACAATATAATAAACATCAAATTAGGTCTCGGCACAAACAAAGACCGCAAACACCTAACGTAACTACTGTAGTTGCAGGAAATCCCACACTACACCCCTCACTATATCTTGATAATAATTTCTAGATCTAAACTTATTTGATATGAAAATGAAGATAAAAATGCTAAAATTGTAAAATGGACACAAGGATTTTTTACGTGGTTCGATCAATGTGATCTACATCCACGATTCTTCACTATGATTGTTGAGGTTACATTTGAATTACATTGAGAATCTCCATTAATGGATATTTTCTAGAGCTCTAGATCTAATTATTTGGGGAAGAAGATGATAAAGAAAATAAATATCTCTCCAAAAATATCTCTCTCTAAAAAAATGTCCTCCCCTTCTCTCTCCTGCTCTCCTCTTTATATAGGTGTTTACATAGTGGATGACAGCTCACATACAGCTCATATTCTCTCGAGCTCTTTGATAATTTCGCAGGCTCTTGCTACCTTCTCGCGAGACATTCTCGCGACCCCCTTTAATAATTTCGCAGGCTTTTGCTACCTTCTCGCGAAACATTCTCGCGAGTCTTGCTACATTCTCGCGAGTTATGGAAAATAATGAATCTCGCAATCTCTTCTCGCGAGTTAAGGAAATAATTGAATCTCGCACGCTAAGAAAATATGTTGTGCGATATTTGAATCCTACATCTTGCCTCTTTTTCCTTGAATATTGCTTGAAGAGCATTCTTTAAGGAAAAATCCGTTGTTGATGTAATCTTTGATCTTTGTTTGATGAAGGAACGAGCGGAAGAATACTGGACTTGAAAAGTACGTACTTGCCTCTATTCTTTTGCGAAGTTCCGAAGTTTTGAGAAGTGAATATGAAGTATCATCTCTTGAAGTATGCGAAGTATGAAGTATCCTTGAAGAAATATAAGAAGTACTCAATCCTCGAAATATATAAGAAGTATGAAGTATCCTTTGAGAAGTATAAGAAGTACTTAATCCTCTAAATATAAGAAGTATTGTGAATCCATCATGCGAAACTCCCGCTCCATGTTCTTTGCCTCATGCTATCTTTGTAATGCAAATAAAAATTTAGATTAGTATTCAACATTTATTTTATCAAAAATATTCATTTAATTGCAAGTTCAAATCGTTTTTCTTTGTTTTGATTTCCTTTGTATAACTTATTTCATTTCATCCGATAAACATCCTTCATGGAGATGATCCTAATAGGTACCCCCTTATATGACGCACTTTAGGTACATTGCCTCTTGCGAAATCATAAGGTAAATTCGCGAACTAGGGTGTACGCCATAAAGGTTTGCCCGCTACTACTCTCCATGTTGGATATCATTCTCATTTGAAACAAAGCGAGTATTTAAGGGAAATATATAAATTGATCCTTGCGAGATATTGTTCTCGGATTATTGTAATCGTGAAATCTTTGTAGTTCCGAAATCTTTGTAATTCTGCGATTATCTCGCCTTTTGTAAATCAAATCAAAAATCTTTTATTTTTGTAAGTAAAATGTTTAAGGAAAGTGGTACTTAGCTTTTGTGGTTTGTTGTTGTCAATCTCGCGTAGCAAAAAGAAATGTGAGAAGTGAGACTTGAACCCTTGACCTGCCTCTTGCATATTCTCGCACCATACCAACTGTTTCTAACCCTCTCTCGCGAAATTCATTCGCGAGATAATCATCAACTTTATTCTTTGCGAGATAAGCAAAGTACGTGCGAAATTTCGCATAACAAAAATAAGTGTGCGAGAGCAAGAATTGATCCTGCGACCTTCGCTCGCATTCATGCCTCCTGACCAACTGTGCTAGCTCGCTCTCGTGAAGTGTTTTTCGCGAAATAATACCTATTTTCTTCTTGCGAAATACTCTTTGCGAAGTGATCGAAGTAACTTGCGAAATAACCACCCTTCTGGTGCGAACATCACAACAAAAGATTGAAGTAACTACCCTTCTCATGCGAACAGCAAAACAAATAAAAGATGGAAAAAGTGCGCGAATGGTGAGATTTGAACATGCGAACTGAAGCTTGCTCTCTTCCCACTTTGCCATCTCTGTGCGTCCTTGTCTTTGTGATAGAAACGCACAATACTGACTTTTAACCTTATCTTCACCCTTGGTAGTTTAACAAAATAATGCTAAAAAATTTGCGTGAGATGCAAATCGACCACTGCGTCCCCGCTCTCTGCGAACTATAGGAACATGACCCATTGTCTTTGGACCTTATTTTGTGTTCTAGTGTAACCATACTTTGAATTTATCATGTACTTCGCTCGTGGTACTCCATAAATTTGCGAAACATTCGCATGGTTTGTGAATTCGGAGTTACAGAATTCGCACCCTCTTTCTTCGATGTTTGACCACCTGTGCAAATTTCTGTTTGTGATAGAAATTGCAGCGTTTGCCTATTATCCTCTCTTCTTCCTTTCTTAAGTTCTTTCACATTTGCTTCTCTTTCCTGTTGTTATTGGATTTTTGAGAACTTCAACATCATTTGTCTTCTGAAGATGAATTTCTTCCACCGAAACTTCCATTTTTGAACCCAAACTTTATAGATCTAGAAGAATATGAACAATAATTAATTTTCACGGAAATTTCTTGATCCAACAAGTTACAGGTAGGACAAAATCCATTACTCTCCCCCTGTTTCTAGCGCCAATATGTAGTTGCAGGAAATCCCACACTACACCCCTCACTATATCTTGATAATAATTTCTAGATCTAAACTTATTTGATATGAAAATGAAGATAAAAATGCTAAAATTGTAAAATGGACACAAGGATTTTTACGTGGTTCGATCAATGTGATCTACATCCACGATTCTTCACTATGATTGTTGAGGTTACATTTGAATTACATTGAGAATCTCCATTAATGGATATTTTCTAGAGCTCTAGATCTAATTATTTGGGGAAGAAGATGATAAAGAAAATAAATCTCTCTCCAAAAATATCTCTCTCCAAAATATTTCTCTCTCTAAAAAAATGTCCTCCCCTTCTCTCTCTGCTCTCCTCTTTATATAGGTGTTTACATAGTGGATGACGACTCACATACTGACTCATATTCTCTCGAGCTCTTTGATAATTTCGCAGGCTCTTGCTACCTTCTCGCGAGACATTCTCGCGACCCCTTTAATAATTTCGCAGGCTTTTGCTACCTTCTCGCGAAACATTCTCGCGAGTCTTGCTACATTCTCGCGAGTTATGGAAAATAATGAATCTCGCAATCTCTTCTCGCGAGTTAAGGAAATAATTGAATCTCGCACGCTAAGTGTAGTAGCAGGAAATCCCACACTACACCCCTTACTCGATTTTGCTTAATTAATCCATTGAAAGAAGTAAGATCAAGAATATTTATTGATTGAATCCATGAAATGTTTACACAGGATAATAGAATTACACTTAGAAATTAAAGCACTCTTCAACTTTCTCTCTCCTATTGACTTGCCTAACAATTCCCAAAAAGATCTCTCCTTTTACAGACTCATTTAGCCCTTTATATAGGGTAATACATAGTGGATGACAGCTATGCTACCCTTTATTTTCGGGAATGTCTCGCGAAGTGTCGCAGATGCACAAACATTCGCTCTCGCGACACTTCTTAACCCTCGCCAGGTCTCTCGTCTTCTTTATGTTTTGCCAGTCGTTATTCATGGCGTCGTTTATTTTAGCTCTGCGACTGCCTCGCGACAGCGTCGTTTATTAATCCCGCGAGTCTTGTACGTTGCGATATTATGATCCTACATCTTGTCTCTTTTTCCTTAAATATTGCTTGAAGAGCGATCTTTAAGGAAAAATCTGTTGTGGTAGTAATCTTTGATCTTTGTTGATGAAGGAACGAGCGAAGAATACTTGGACTTGAAAAGTACGTACTTGCCTCTATTCTTTTGCAAAGTTCGAAGCTTCTTTGAGATATATACTGAAGTATCGTCTCCCATCACTCCTCATATTTCTCCTGCGAGGGAAGAGTATCATGAGAGTTTTTACAATATTCTTGCCGCGATTTGCTTATCTTTATCTGTTTGAGTTTTGTACTTTTACACGGATTTTGATTATTAATGTCTTTTCTTGACACGTCTCTTTCAACCGCTTATTCTTGACCATTCATGTCTTTTCTCGCATTAAATGACCTCGTTTTCTCGAGGCTCTTTTTCCCTATATATAGTTTTCTTTTCCCTCCTTTTCATCCTTTAGTTTGTCTCTGCAACTTTTCTTTGATTCTCTCCTTCCGCAATTTGCGCTTCTGCTACTGCAAATCTTTTCTTCGTCCTTTTTAGCACTGATCTTAATCTCCAATCTTCCATCCATTCCCATACTGATAAATGGCTTTCATCAGTCGTGCATACAAAGCTTCTTTTGAAGAAGTTCAACGTGAAGTTGCTCGAGAAGGGTTTTACTCGTCAACCATTCCCGATCAAGAACCTTCATCTATTCTTTCGCAAAATTTGTTTTCCGATCATCAATGTGATGATCAAAAGATTATAGCTCGCTAGGTCGACTTCTCGCGAGGACTTCCCATTCCCTTATACAATCCTGAGATGCCCTTATTTTATGAAATCTTGTCCCATGAAAAATTCTCTCGGGCTGTTTATCAATTATGTGGCGATTGCATTCGCCTAATGCTTGAGTTCGCGAACCGTGGTGCTGGCAAAGGATCTTTATACCCTAATACTGTTAGAAACCCCGAATTCGCAGACTTGGAAATAGATCTTGAGAAATACACTCGTAGAGAACTTTTTGAAAACTATTCGGTGATAAAGATGGTTAATGCGAAATCTCATTTGGGGCATTCGCCTGAAAAAGAAGGATAATGTCCCTGAGGATAAATTGCTCATGCAGGATATTGATTGGCACCCGGGTAATAATACTACTCCTCGCCACTCCAAAGATGAGAAATGGTGGGTTGTACCCTTGATTTTAAATGGTCCTTATATCGCGGGCCGCACGTTCTTCCCGCGAATCTCGCAGGTATCATCCTTGGGAATTCAAATGGCCTGATAGGGCAAAAGAGGTATTTTTTACTTCAAATCTTGCTTTCGCTATTTTCTTTTTATATTTTTTGAGTTTGTGGAATTTTTTCAGATCAACAAATTGAGAAGAAGCTACAAGGATAATCCGTTGGAGAGTACTCTGACGAGACTTCGATCGCTTACGGGTGAAGTAAGAAACATTCCTTTTATCATTTTTACAATATTGTTGCCTCTGTTTCTTATCTTTAAGCGTATGCGAAGGTTGGAGTTGAAGAAGTCTGTAGCCATGAAGATTAAAAGTAAGGGTAAAGCGCTCGTTCGCAAGGGTAAATCTTCTCGCTCCATTAACTAAGAAGCGAAAGGTCCAATCTTCTTCTCGCCTTAGCTCAAGCTCGAATCTTCTGACGAGGATAACCATGACTCGAATCCTTCTCTTGCCAAGAAGATTCCGTCAACCAGTTCTTCTATGGATCAATTATCTAGCATCTTCTCAGACTCTTTCCAAGGAATGGGAGATGCTCCCCTAGCTTCTCTTTGCGGGGCTCTCGCAAACGTGTGTAATGCTACTTTATTAGAGGGCAATAATTCTTTCAATGGAGCCTCTAGAATTGTGTCTCCTGACTTCTTGAATGCACTTGGATCTTTGGTACGTATGCAGTCGTATTTCCCTGTTAATTTTAAATTTTTAAATATATATATTAATGATTTTTCTATCTTCTTTTATAGGTTGGAAGAACTTCTTTTGTAGTTGCCTCAGATCTCGAAAGAAGACGCAACAATCTTGAAAAGAAGAATTTGCAATTGAGCAAGAAGATTCAAGAATTAGAGACTGAAGCTGCGTCATCTCGCGATAAAGACGAGAAAATTCAAAAGTTAAGTACCGAACTTGACTCCCAAAAGGATAAGGTGTCCACTCTTCAGAACGCTAATCAACAACTTTATGGTATAAGATTTTACTTCCTTTTATCATTTCTATTTTATCGGTTGCATATTCTTTGCCTAACTTATTACCTTCGCAGATGTATATAATCTCTCCGATGAGGCTATTCTTCTCCATACATTTCCTGAACCTATGGATAATGATCTTCTTCTCGCTCACCTCAATCAATCTCTAAGTAGTTCCTCCAATAAAACTAACCTCCTTTCATTAAAGGATCTTCAATCCAAATATCATCTCTTGGAGATCGAACACAGATCTAGTTTAAATTTAACTAATCACTTTAAACGAATGTACCTTGATTCCGAGAAGAAAATCAAGACTTTAAGGAAGAAAATTAGTGATCTCATAGATGAGAACGATCGTATTACTAACAGAGGTGCACAGGCATTAGCAGAATTCCACAAATCTCTTCTTGGCGTGCAAGTTGAACGAGATGAACTCCTTCATCAGAATACCATACTTAAGGAGCGAGAAGAGCAAGTTCGTTCTCTTCTCGTTATTAATAGTGATGATGAATTCGCCTGGGCTGCGAAGGTTTTAGATAATGCCAGGAATAACCTAGGTGTTGATGTTAGTCTTCATGCCGAGCATACTTCCTTGATTAAAGATATGATATCTGATAGAGAAGGTTACTTATTATACCTTATTGCTTCTTACTTCTGTAGTATTGCTTGTAAATTGTTAACTTGTTGTTTCTTATTTGCGAGAATCGAGAAGAGGCTTCGAGGTTAGAATTAGAGAGCTTGAATCGAAAAGAACAACTCACGGGAATTTTCCAGCGAGAATTGAAGAACTCGAAACCGAAAAAGAACAGCTCGCAAAGAATCTCTCCCTTCGCGAGAATAGATATTCCAAGTTGAAGAAACAATTTCTAACGACGGTGGGGAACTTTAATAATGATGCTGTTCGTTTTCGCAATGGAGGCATGGAGTATGTTTGTAAGGACCACAATATCCCTCTGCATTCATATCCCTGTCTCCTTGAGAAGGTTCCTGAGAATCGCTGTCTCAGACGTTTCTGATAGCGAGGTTGGCGAAGAAGAAAATTCTGGCGATGAGAATAACCAGACTGAAGAATCAGATGAAGAAGAAGAATCATCAAAGAGATAACTCTTTTTGTTTTCTTTCTCTGCTTGTAATATCTGTACATTTCTGTATCCTTATTATAGTGTATTTCTTGGATTTTCCCCCCTGAATTCAATCTTCACTCCCCCTTTTTGGTAGTTCTTCCTTGTAATATAATTGGCTAACATTATTGATGTATAACTCTTTCATCAGAAGATGAATAACAATATTCCATCTTTTCCATTCCCATACTTGCCTCTGTTATTTATCTTCAGATGGAAGATTTTAGTTGTCATCCTTGCCTTATCTTCATAAATGTATTTTATCTCTTCTCATTGCGACAAGGTCGCAAGTCGCCCTTACATTTTCAAGTAAGGGCCCATTGACCCTGCCTTGTCATTTTTGTGTGGTCTTCCGAGTTAGACCTCCCTAATTAGAGGTCTTCCCCTGCCACCTTTTATTGCGACAAAATCGCACGTTGTCTTTACACTTGCATGTAAAGACCCATTGATCTTGCCTTATCATTTTCCAAGTATTTTTGCCTCTGCAGGATGTTTTAGTTGCGACAATATGACAGGCCTATATATCCTTGCGAACACATAGCCCCATGACATTGCCGTCGTGCGACGAAATCGCAGACGTCCGTACACTTTCGTGTAAAGACCCATTGATCTCGCCTTACCCTCGCGTTAGTATTATTGCCTCTGCAGGATCATTGCACAAATATGACGAGCCTAAATTCTCTTGCGAAAACATAGCCTTATGACATTTGCGTCTGTTTTGACACCCCCTAATGGAGAGCGTCGCCCTTATCATCTCCCGGTTGCCCCTTCAAGGAGGCGAAACATCGGCCATACAAGACTAGCTCCTCCCATCCGGTCTTAACAACAACAGTTGTTTTCGCAGACCTCTTATCCCTTATACCTATAGGGTTTATGGTTACGAGGCTGCACCCTAAGTGGAGTTTTCTTGGGCGAGTGCAACATATGCCAAGACTTGCCAAGAATGGCCAGGGTAGGTTCATCCATCCCGGGCACTCGCTCAACCGTGTACCTCGGCGCCTTGAGCATACACCGACTCTAAGAAGAGACCCTCGGTCGCCCAACCAGGGTATAACCTACATATATAGTTGGGAATCCAAGGTACCTCTTAGGATAGGCTTTCATGGGCCCCAAATTTTCATGACTCAGGCTTCAGGAGCGGTGTAACCTTTCCCCTGAGCCATGTCGAGAGATACCCCCTTATATGACGCACTTTAGGTCTTACATTTGCCTCTTACGAAATGTTATTCGCGAACTAGGGTGTACGCCATAAAGGTTCGTCCCATTCTTTTACTCATTCATATTTGTTAAATCATTCAATCATTCATGTTTCATTATTTGCTGATACTTGTTTGCGAAGTATTCGCACAATTCTGTATTTTCATTTTTCTTTCTTAACTGAATTCCCATATACTCTTGTCTGCGAGATTCTCGCACATCATTACTTCAATTGCTACTTTTTCTCCTGTTTTTGTTGATTATTCACTTCTTATGCCTTTTGTTCCTCATATCCTTTGCTTCTTTATTACCATAATATTCGCCTGTCTCTAGGCACTCACCTCGCGAGGTATGTTCAGTCCTTACTTCTATGGCATCCACCATCAATTTTTCCTTTCTCTGCTCATCTCTCACATGTTGTTTCCAACCTTTTCTTTTGGCATTTCTTTCTTCGCAGCTTTCTACATCTACTTCATGACATTGTTGCGACTCCTTCCAATCTCCCTGTATAATACCAATGCCATTTGGATGTGGAAATTTTATACATTGATGATATGTTGATGCGACTCCCAAGATTTCATGAAGCCATGGCCTCCCAATCAGCGCATTGTATGGAGATTCCACGTCAACCACACAGAATAAAATATCAGTTGATAATCCTTGTAGAGGTATTCTCATGCGAACCTCTCCCTTTGGTTTGTTTGCAGTGCCATTAAAGCCATATATCTTGTATGTAGAGGGGATCAAATCCTCATCTTTTCCTCCCATCGTCTTGTAAGTATGGTAGAAGAGAATATTCACCGAACTTCCGGTGTCGATTAAGATTCGGTTGATCGCCCAACAAGCTTCTGCCTCATCATCTTCTCCATCAACTGGTTTCGGGTTAATCTCTAGTTTCACAACCAACGGGCTATCATGTGTTTCTCTTCCTTTTGGCACTTCATCGCAGAGAAAGAAATGGTCTTCAACTGCCACTTTTCTAACTGCGTCGTTCTCGCCAGGCTCATTATTTCTTTATCATTAGCATCTCTCGCAAAGACTCTACTGAGCACGTTGTCATGAAAATCTTCGATTGTGCGATAGGAGTGGATGATAGAGTTGCAGTTTAAATTTCTAGCTTTTGTTCCAACTTCGATAACAAATGTTTCCTTTCCTTTCGCTGACACTGTTCTGTGCATCTCTGGTGGTGGTGGTAATGTTTGGCCTGTTTCTTCTCCCTTTAGAAAGTGATTTAGCTTCCCCTGATCAATCATCCTGAGAATAATTCTCTTTATGTTTCTACAATCGTTTGTCTGATGTCCATGAAAGCGATGGTAAGAACAAAACTCATGACTTCTATCGCCTGGCGGTGGTTCCATTCCCACATTCCAAGGTGCTGGTACATTTTCCATCACAAGTATAGCTTCCCAGATCTTTTCCACACTAGCATTCAGTGGAGGCATCTTAATCTCTTCCCATACTATTCTGCGACTTCTCTGCCCTCCACGGTTATTTTGCCTTCGTCCACCGTATGTTTCTTGCACATGATCTAGCCTCTGAATCTTATTATTGCTGTTACGATTGTGATAGTTCCTTTCTCGTTCAAATTCCTCTTGATCGTGGCTTCCCATGGCTACTATCTTCTGCTGTCCCTCATCAGCTTTCCTTGCTTGTTGTCCTCGAAGTACTCGCCCTTGTATTTATGAATTGAGGCAACAAACTTGCGTTCGCAGCATTCGAGCTTGTGTTCGCGACTGGATAAGAATTCATTTCATTCTGTCTCTCTTCTAAAGCAATATATTCTTCCTGTAACTCTCGCAGTTCTGCCATTGTGATTGTATTTTTGATTCTAAAAATTTGAATGTACAACAAGTTAGTCGCAAAGAGAGCATTCACAAATGAGAGGATGAGATATCTTTCTTCTACCCGTCCCGCCATTTCGCTACACATGGTTCTCCATCTTATTGTCAACTGCCTTAAGCTCTCGCCAACCCTTTGTTTCAACCCGAATACATCTTCAATACCTGGTCGCGAAGAGCTGTTACTTATGTATGCTCCCAGGAATGTGGCTTGCAAGTGGTTAAATGATGTGATTGTGTTCCTTGGCAGACCTTCAAACCATTTTAGTGCTTCTCCTATTAGGCTTGATGCGAAATATTTGCATAGTATAGCATCATGATTCTCCCACTGTAACATACATCTCATATAAGCCTTGATATGTTGTACCGCACAGGTTGTTCCATCAAAGATGTTGGTTAACGCGGGTAGATTGCACTTAGGAGGTATTCCTCCCATCAGCGTATTTTCTAGCGTGAAGGGATTCTTCGCGGCGTCTGCGATGGCTTCGTCTAATTGTCTCCTTCCTCCTTCCCTTCTACTATTCAGTAATCCTCTCATTTCAGCCAGCTCTCTTAAGATTTGTTCATTTGCCTCAGAGTTTGATTCTACTGGTCTTTTTAACTCTGCTTCTCTCCTTCTTCGCTCGTGCCTACTTTGACCTTCCCGCTCGTTATTTTCTCCTCTTCTTTCCCTCGCGACGCTCTTCTTCGTTTCTTTCGTCAATTCGCACGCCATTATATCGGTTGTTCTCTCTTCTTGGTCTGTCTCTCGGCTCTCATCTCGCACCCTCTCATATTCTTCATTAATATTTCTATTGGTACGATTTTGTTCTCTCCTTCTTTCGCGGTTGTCATGGTTATTCTGCCGGATTGCCTCTTCCATCTCTTGATTTTCCATTTCTTCTCTTATCCTTTCTCTCTCGCGAGCTAGCCGCGCTTGTTCAATGTAGTGTCTCTCGATGTCATCCTCAATCTCTCGGTTTCTTCTCAGTTCTTCTCTCCCGTGCAAGATTATTCTCCCTTCAGCAGCTGGGTCATTCGGTTCTTGGAGTTGCATGTTTCCTTGATTTTCCCTATTCCGCTCATTTTGAGGATTTTCGGGCTGAGGAATGTAACGATCTTCTATTTCCCCTCTTCTCTCGCCATGCTCTGTACTCGGATTTTGTGTCTCTTCCCCAGTACTTTCTGTTGGTAAAACTCTCCTTCTTTCTTCCCTATTCGATCTTGAACTTGACCTCACGCTACTTCTAGATCTCCTATTTTGCAACCTCATATTTTCCATCCTCAATTCATGATTCTGTCTTGTCAAGTTTGCTCGTTCTTCTGCCTCTAACCGTCTCTCTTCGTGTATTGTTTGTCTCAATCTTTCTAATGCTGCGATTTCTTCGTTTTCTCCATTCATTCCTTGCTCTCCTTGTCCATTGTTCACCAGCTGCTGCTCCTCTTCTCTCTCGTCTCAGAATCAGACCTCCAAGTATGTACACTTACTCTATCATAATCCACAGCCGCGTTTGCTACTGGGGAGATTGGTGGTTGGTTTTGATCTTCTCCATCGTTTCTCATATTCATCCTTGACGGTTCTCCTGTTTCATTCATCCTTTCTCCAGCAAGTCTCCCACTTCTTCTTACAATCGTTGGTTGCCCTTGTACATTTCTTCTTCTAGCCATTTTTCTTTTTCAATGAATTCTTGAGTACCTTCTCCAAATCTTTTCTCTGTTAATCCAAATTCCTTCCGATTTCTACGTCAATCTCTGCTCAGTCCCTGTTTCTAGCGCATATGTAGTAGCAGGAAATCCCACACTACACCCCTTACTCGATTTTGCTTAATTAATCCATTGAAAGAAGTAAGATCAAGAATATTTATTGATTGAATCCATGAAATGTTTACACAGGATAATAGAATTACACTTAGAAATTAAAGCACTCTTCAACTTTCTCTCTCCTATTGACTTGCCTAACAATTCCCAAAAAGATCTCTCCTTTTACAGACTCATTTAGCCCTTTATATAGGGTAATACATAGTGGATGACAGCTATGCTACCCTTTATTTTCGGGAATGTCTCGCGAAGTGTCGCAGATGCACAAACATTCGCTCTCGCGACACTTCTTAACCCTCGCCAGGTCTCTCGTCTTCTTTATGTTTTGCCGCCGTTATTCATGGCGTCGTTTATTTTAGCTCTCGCGATCGCCTCGCGAATGGGCTGCGTTTATTAATCCCGCGAGTCTTGTACGTTGCGATATTATGATCCTACACTAAGAAAATATGTTGTGCGATATTTGAATCCTACATCTTGCCTCTTTTTCCTTGAATATTGCTTGAAGAGCATTCTTTAAGGAAAAATCCGTTGTTGATGTAATCTTTGATCTTTGTTTGATGAAGGAACGAGCGGAAGAATACTGGACTTGAAAAGTACGTACTTGCCTCTATTCTTTTGCGAAGTTCCGAAGTTTTGAGAAGTGAATATGAAGTATCATCTCTTGAAGTATGCGAAGTATGAAGTATCCTTGAAGAAATATAAGAAGTACTCAATCCTCGAAATATATAAGAAGTATGAAGTATCCTTTGAGAAGTATAAGAAGTACTTAATCCTCTAAATATAAGAAGTATTGTGAATCCATCATGCGAAACTCCCGCTCCATGTTCTTTGCCTCATGCTATGCTGTAATGCAAATAAAAATTTAGATTAGTATTCAACATTTATTTTATCAAAAATATTCATTTAATTGCAAGTTCAAATCGTTTTTCTTTGTTTTGATTTCCTTTGTATAACTTATTTCATTTCATCCGATAAACATCCTTCATGGAGATGATCCTAATAGGTACCCCCTTATATGACGCACTTTAGGTACATTGCCTCTTGCGAAATCATAAGGTAAATTCGCGAACTAGGGTGTACGCCATAAAGGTTTGCCCGCTGCTACTCTACATGTTGGATATCATTCTCATTTGAAACAAAGCGAGTATTTAAGGGAAATATATAAATTGATCCTTGCGAGATATTGTTCTCGGATTATTGTAATCGTGAAATATTTGTAGTTCCGAAATCTTTGTAATTCTGCGATTATCTCGCCTTTTGTAAATCAAATCAAAAATCTTTTATTTTTTGTAAGTAAAATGTTTAAGGAAAGTGGTACTTAGCTTTTGTGGTTTGTTGTTGTCAATCTCGCGTAGCAAAAAGAAATGTGAGAAGTGAGACTTGAACCCTTGACCTGCCTCTTGCATATTCTCGCACCATACCAACTGTTCTAACCCTCTCTCGCGAAATTCATTCGCGAGATAATCATCAACTTTATTCTTTGCGAGATAAGCAAAGTCTGTGCGAAATTTCGCATAACAAAAATAAGTGTGCGAGAGCAAGAATTGATCCTGCGACCTTCTGCTCGCATTCATGCCTCCTGACCAACTGTGCTAGCTCTGCCTATGTGAAGTGTTTCTGCGAAATAATACCTATTTTCTTCTTGCGAAATACTCTTGCGAAATAATCGAAGTAACTTGCGAAATAACCACCCTTCTGGTGCGAACATCACAACAAAAGATTGAAGTAACTACCCTTCTCATGCGAACAGCAAAACAAATAAAAGATGGAAAAAGTGCGCGAATGGTGAGATTTGAACATGCGAACTGAAGCTTGCTCTCTTCCCACTTTGCCATCTGTGCGTCCTTGTCTTTGTGATAGAAACACACAATACTGACTTTTAACCTTATCTTCACCCTTGGTAGTTTAACAAAATAATGCTAAAAAATTTGCGTGAGATGCAAATCGACCCTGCGTCCTGCTCTGCGAACTATAGGAACATGACCCACTGTGCTGGACCTTATTTTGTGTTCTAGTGTAACCATACTTTGAATTTATCATGTACTTCGCTCGTGGTACTCCATAAATTTGCGAAACATTCGCATGGTTTGTGAATTCAGGTTACAGGAATTCGCACCCTCTTTCTTCGATGTTTGACCACCTGTGCAAATTTCTATTTGTGATAGAAATTGCAGCGTTTGCCTATTATCCTCTCTTCTTCCTTTCTTAAGTTCTTTCACATTTGCTTCTCTTTCCTGTTGTTATTGGATTTTTGAGAACTTCAACATCATTTGTCTTCTGAAGATGAATTTCTTCCACCGAAACTTCCATTTTTGAACCCAAACTTTATAGATCTAGAAGAATATGAACAATAATTAATTTTCACGGAAATTTCTTGATCCAACAAGTTACATGTAGGACAAAATCCATTACTCTCTCCCTGTTTCTAGCGCCAATATGTAGTTGCAGGAAATCCCACACTACACCCTCACTATATCTTGATAATAATTTCTAGATCTAAACTTATTTGATATGAAAATGAAGATAAAAATGCTAAAATTGTAAAATGGACACAAGGATTTTTTACGTGGTTCGATCAATGTGATCTACATCCACGATTCTTCACTATGATTGTTGAGGTTACATTTGAATTACATTGAGAATCTCCATTAATGGATATTTTCTAGAGCTCTAGATCTAATTATTTGGGGAAGAAGATGATAAAGAAAATAAATCTCTCTCCAAAAATATCTCTCTCCAAAATATTTCTCTCTCTAAAAAAATGTCCTCCCCTTCTCTCTCCTGCTCTCCTCTTTATATAGGTGTTTACATAGTGGATGACAGCTCACATACAGCTCATATTCTCTCGAGCTCTTTGATAATTTCGCAGGCTCTTGCTACCTTCTCGCGAGACATTCTCGCGACCCTTTAATAATTTCGCAGGCTTTTGCTACCTTCTCGCGAAACATTCTCGCGAGTCTTGCTACATTCTCGCGAGTTATGGAAAATAATGAATCTCGCAATCTCTTCTCGCGAGTTAAGGAAATAATTGAATCTCGCACGCTAAGAAAATATGTTGTGCGATATTTGAATCCTACAACTACAACTTTCTTTTTCCATACAAAAACATATAGCATACTTCTAACCGTAAACACCAACCTAATCATTGAACATCTCCCTACCGCTTTAAACTATTAATGAAAAATCTTGAGAAAAGGTAAAATAGTTTCCAGGTCACTTAGTTTTCTTATTAGTTCCATCCTCTATTAGTGAGAGAGGAATTATCAGAACCAGATATGAAGGTTCCCAGCAGTGGTTCCGTCAGTACCCGTATTAGTACAATTGCGAATGAACCTACCACTGTGTGGTGCACCCATGCGATATCTAATAAATACTGACATGGGGGTTCAATCCAATTGAGACCATGACCACCAGTGGCTGCGGTACTTGAGTTTCTCTTTTGTTTTGCTGCTTTGTTTTGTTCACGTATCACTTTCTTGTCCATTTCGACTTCATTTATATCTATTTTTCCCTTTGTGTTGCCATTTACTTTCTGCGTTGGATCATGCAATGTCATCCTCGCCTCTTATGAAGTCTGTTTTTCAAACACGAAAGCGTCTATCAACATGTACAACAGTAGTAACTTATACTTTCCACATTAACTGAGGAGATACTTACAAAACTAAATACTATTTAGCACAATGAAGTTCACATCTGCAGAATTTTATATCCCAAGTTGACACTGCATAAAACAAACAAAAAGAACCAAAAAACAATTAGGATGCAAAATAACAAATCTACAGAAAATTAATGTAATGTTTTGTTTCAGTAATGATTATTAAAACAGAAAAATGAGGAAGAATACCTATATGCAAAAACCACGTTAGTCTTACATTTTATCAAGCCGTTATATCTATACTCATTGTGTGCACCAACCACACCCATCTTAGGCTCAATCAAGTTGTTGTACCATATCCTTTGCCCATGCAATCACCACATAACCCGTAAAACCATCTTCTCCTCAACCTCCATTCGCAAATGAAAATGGTTTTTATAAGCTACAATTGCCAGGGGATTGGCTAATAATGGTCAAGAACAACCTAATACCTGCAAGAGTAGTACACTGAGGTCGGCAGAAAATAAGAAAATGGTGTTAGTACCTTGTGGAGATTGTGCAGTCTTACAACCAGATATTTCGAAGAACAAAAAAAAGATAAGCCCATAAGAGTTTTAATAAAAACACAAATGGTGCAGCACAAATTAAATTTTAAATGAGTTGGCCTTATAGCTATTTTCGAGGAGATCAGTCTGGCTAGGCCAGGGAGTCAAATATGAGTTTTTTTACATGAGTTGAAAATGCTTCAAACCCCCTTAGAAATGATTCTCGATGTAGCTCATAGCTTATGCTGAGAAGAGGCGGTTTAATAAAGAAGCCATAAGACTACAACTTGTCAGATTTAACATCCTAGTCCGCATGGAAGGAAAGCTAAATACAATATACATTGTGGCCACATGAGCTTATGAAAACTTCAAATTCTCTGGCCAATTGATTTGTACTATTTGCTGCAATGCACGTTTGTGTGTAAAAACTTGGTCAAAGTCTTTAATCCCCGAGGTTAAAGAAATTCAATAGTGGCTCTAATGTGATCATTGTCACATCGACCCTAAGGCTACAAAAATTAAATCTCAAACTCGTTTAAAATGTGATCTTCGAAAATTGTCCAAATCTAATTATGTTATTCTTTTCTCTCTTTTTTTGATAATAAACTAAGAAGAAATTCACAAAGAATAATATGATGTCTTCGCCAAAATTAGATCAGTTATTAGATCAGTTAAAAAGATAATCGAATGCGAGTAAATAAAGACTTCCTTACCAACGAAATAGATACCAATTCCTTTCTTGCTTGATGGATTCACCGCAAGAACAGGTTGAACCTGCACGTCACATTTTCACCAACACTCACTCCATCTCTACTGGCAGTTTGGCATGGCTAGAGCCTAGATCCTTTCCTTAACCGACATAAAAATACCAGACTTCTCAAGTCTTTAAAAGTTTCAAACCATTTCTCAGGTATTTATTGTATCAAAAGATAGAAAAAAAAACACCAAAAAAAAAAAAACTCGAAAGCATAGTAAAAAATATACCATTTCCTTATGAATATTGTAACAAAAACCAGCAGCCATAGATGCAACTTTTCGAATTGGATCATTACAAAGTTCAATCCCAACAACTTTTAAAACTCCTAAATCTGTAAAAAAAAAAACAACAAAACTGATGAGTACACAATGAATCAAAAACTTTATCGGCCATGAATCCAGAAATGATATGAAAAATCATAGTTACCTTCACACTAAGAAGAACTTCAGCTTTACGCCTTTATCGTTCTGGTAATAAGAAGTACCACGTGTAAAAACAGTTGTGCATAAAAAGTGGGAATGATAACTCCTCAATTCCATATGTTACAATCATCGTGACCTTATTCTAATAATAAACAAACTGACCTAATTCTAATGTTTCTTTCCTCACACCAACAGTAAAGAACAAAACTATTACCATGTGAATATGGAACATGATTCTCCTCGCCGTCTTCGCATCATCAAAAATCTACTCACCGTCTTCAGTTGCATGGCCTCATCAAAAATTAAAATCTCAAGTTAACACCTACAAAAGAACAGAGAATCCTGCAACAACAAAAAAAAAGTAATGGAGCAAAAAAATACAGATGCAAACAATAATAACAGATATATACACAGAATCAAACAAACCAAAATCAAAGTACGTTGGAAAAAATCAAACAAAAATTATAGCAACTCGTTTATAGTTATACTCATAGTCTAATATTTGAAAGAGATAAAGAGCTTTACCAATTTCTCAACGCCACGACAATCATTAGAATTACAAATCCCAATGCAAGAGTATATACGTATTAGATAACAAAACCCTACAGAAAAAAGTTAAAACAAAAAAAAACATCAGAAGTGATTAGTGGCGGTTGCGGCGCCATAATAATAGAATTTGGCGTGAATGAAACAAAAGCGAGATAATCAAAAACCTCATAGAAATAAGGTGAGGGAATCATTTTATATAGGGGAGAGGTTGTGCCAGGAAAAGATCTTTTTTTTTTTTTGCTAGAAAATAAGAATTATATTAATAAAAGAAGGTTACATAGAGGAGTTTAAGAATGCCGGAACAGGATCCAGCCATTCTCCAAAGACTCTTGACCTTCTACTGTGTTTTGCTGCTTTATCAGCAAGCATTAAATGGCTTCGACGCAAGAATTCAAATCGTACTAAACTGAAATGAGAACTAATTGTTTTACAGTCTTCTATGACTGATTTATTATACCAATACAGCTGATTGGCACTAGAATTAAAGGAATCAATCACTATCTTGGCATCACTAACAAAACAAACTTTGTCCAACTCTTTAGATTTAGCCCATTTCACTGCTTCAAATAGTGCCAGACTTTCAGCTTCCTCAGCACTCCTTACATTCCCAGCTTTGAGTTTGCATCCAAGAAATGTGCCTGCAAGATCAGTTAGAACCAAACCAATGCCAGATAAATTAGTATCCTTGTCGAAAGAAGCATCAGAAAAGATAATATGACAGTCGGATGGGAGTGTGCTAGTAATTTGATCCATGGATTTATCAACTACTGAGACTACTCTAACTGGGTTATTGATATTACAGTTGGACAAGTATAACTCAGTGTCATTGATAAACTTAAGAGCCATTCTGGCAGTAGACTGATGATTAAGGTTTTTCCCTTGAAAGACACTGGAACATCTTTCTTTCCAGATGCTCCAAGCAATAGAAAAGACAGATCCTGCTTTCTTAATCAATTCCTTATCCGATAACCATTTAATAATCCAATCCTGCAGATTAATGTTAGAAGAACAATCCTACGTAATAATATCTGCATAAGGAGTTAGAGACCAAACAACTTTCGAAAATTCACAGTGAAGAATAATGTGTTCAGGTGATTCAATACTACCAGTGTTACACATATTACAAGAGGTCTCATGTTCATTAGAGAATCTTGCAAGAACAGTTTTAGCTGGAAGAATGTTTTCATGGCACTTCCAAGCAAAAATCTGTACTTTGGGAAGAATGGGAAGCTTCCACAGGGATCTATAAATAGGATTGATACTTTGAGGGTTATTCATATAAAAAAATCGACCGAGAGATGACTTTATAGGCTGATTTGAATAAAGGAACCATTTTTGGTATATGGCCAAATGATTCTGTCACATCCAGATAAGGTAATCCTAATTCCTAGTATACTACTAGCATTCTGTGGTGAGAAATAGGCTTTGACTAACTCAGAATTCCAAGAATTTGTTTCCTTATCAATGAAATCAGAGACAACAAAATTGGGATTGGGATTAGAGATGAACTTAGGCTCAATAGCATTAGGAAACCAGTTATCTATAAAAGCAAAAATATTATCTCCATTCCTAACCTCCCAAGTGGAGTGATTTCTAATGACCTCCAGACCACGATAAATACTTCTCCAAGACCAAGAACAGTCTACTTTTTTAGCACAATGAAGGGGATGACGATGTTTAAAGTACTAACATTTCAAAATAATGACCCAGAGGGAATCAGGGTTATGAATGACTCTCCAAGCTGTTTTAGTTAACAAGGACAGGTTAACATGTTTAAGGTTACGAAAACCTAGACCACCTTGGTATTTATGTGTGCAAATTCTAGGCCAACCTCTCAAGTAAAGACCCCCAGCCTTAGATTTACCCCACCAAAAGTCTCTCTGAGAAGACTCCATGCTGTTAATAATAGAATCAGGAACAGTAAAAGTATTCATATGATAAATAGGAGACGATTTTAAGACATTTTGGACCATAACCGATCTACCTGCCTGATTGAAATGTTTTCCTTTCCATTTAGCAACTCTTTTGTCAAAGTGATCATTGAGATGATTAAAAGAATCAGTTCTAGCTCTAGAGATGAATAAGGGTATACCTAGATACTTGTCATTAAGAGCTATTTTCTTAACTTTTAAATCATTAATAAGGGAGACAGCAAGATCTGGATGAACATTATTACTAAAAAAGCAACCTGATTTCTGAAGATTAATAACCTGACCAGAAGCAATGCTAAAATCCTTGATTAAACTCATTAAGTTAATAGCTTCAGCATGAGAGGCTTTAGCGAAGATGAGGCAATCATCTGCAAAAAGCAAGTGACTGATGCTAGGAGCTTCTTTAGTGATTTTTAAACCATCTATGAGATGACAATTTTCAGCATGAATGAGATATCTAGAAAATGATTCCATGACTATAATGAACAGGTATGGAGATAGGGGATCACCCTATCTCAGACCCCTTGTTGGTCTATAAGTTTTGCACGGAGAACCATTTAACAAGATAGAAATACTAGTAGTGCTGATACACTGATGGATTAGATCACACCAATGATCAGAAAAACCAAAAGCTCTTAGAATGTCTTTAAGGTAAGACCATTCCACTCTGTCAAAGGCCTTAGACATATCAAGTTTAAGGCCCATGACACCCCATTTATCCTTTTTCCTTTTCCTTTTCATCGTGTGGACTAACTCGTGAGCAATAATGACATTATCTTGAATATTTCTCCCAGGAACGTAAGCAGCCTGGTAAGGGCTTATCATTTTGCTCAAGAGAGGTTTCATTCTATTTACAACAATTTTTGAAATTATTTTGTAAATAGAATTACACAAAGAAATAGGTCTAAAGTCAGTAGGGATAGAAGGATTATTGGCTTTAGGGATTAATGACAAGAAAGTATGGTTCATCTCTTTGAGAAGATATTTGGAATCAAAAAAACTATTAACAATTTTCCACACATCATCAATTAAAAGATCCATATTTTCTTTGTAGAACCCAGGAGGGAAACCATCTGGACCTGGGGCAGTCCAGGGGGTCATTTGGTTGATAGTATCGATAATTTCCTGCTTAGTAACAGGTCTAAGCAAGTTAGAATTATCACTACTAGAGATGCAGGGTTCAATACAATTAAGAATTTCAGGATTCCTATAGGGATTAGAAGAAGTCCCAATAGTGCTGAAATGGTTCACCAGCAAGGTTTCAAGAGAGACTCTGTCATTAACCCATTTCCCGTTATCCAATTTAAGAGCACTAATATGATTAAAGTGCTTCCTTCTATTGGCATAGTTGTGGTAGAACCCAGTATTCCTATCAAAGGATTTGAAATACTCTTGTCTAGATTTTTGCGCGTAAAAGTCCTCTTGGACTTTTTGCCAATGTTCTAAATCAACCTCTAATTGTTTAATCAAATCCACATTGGTAGGAGAATGTGGTAGATTATTAAGATCATTGAGTTGAGTATTCAAAGTTCGGACTTTGTTATCAATATTACCAAAATGATTGAGATTCCACAATTTCAATTCATACTTAACATTTCTCAACCTATTCGTAAATTGAAAAGAAAAAGACCCATTAATATCCATAGAATAAGCATTTTTAATGACATCTTTAACAGAAGGGTCACTACTCCAACATTTAAAGTATCTATAAGGCCTACTACCTTGATAAGACAACGAATTAGTCTCCAAGATAATGGGGATATGGTCACTGCCAATGGTATCAATATGGCTGACTGGGGTAGATCCAAAATGGGTTAACCAGTGACTATTATCCAGAGCCCTGTCTAATCTAGCATAAATGCAATTATCTCCAGACTGTCTATTATTCCAAGTAAATCTGTTACCAGTATAACCTAAGTCTGAGAGATCTGCCTTATCTAGAATAGTTTTAATTTCAGGGAATTCCACAGTAGTTGGAATAGATAAAGAAGATCTTTCTTGGGTATGCATAGTGATATTAAGATCACCTATGATAACCCAAGGGATATTGGCTTGATCACCAATTTCACTTATATATCTCCATTGTGCCATCTTTTGTTCATGATATACAGAACCATAAAGGAAAGTGACTAGGAATTTTGGTTTGCTAGGATTATCAGCTATTAAAACATTAATCATTTTATCAGTGTTGTGAACTATTTCACAGTCAAAACCAGATTTCCAAATCAAAGAGATACCACCAGCTCTACCTATTGAGGGAAACACCCAACAATTAGGGAAATTGAATCTACTAAGATATTGATTCATCTTAGAAGACTCATTTTTAGTTTCACACAGGAAGATCATGTCAGGGTTTTGACCTCTGATCAAATTCCAAAGTGAGTTTCTGGTAGAAGGGTTGCCGAATCCCTGAACATTCCACGACATAATTCTCATTTTGTAAAAATAGGAATTAGCAAGACAATGCTCTAAATTACTACCAGGAAAATTGTAATGAAGAAGGACCGATAATCGAGATTGAAAGAATTACTAACCACACAAAACAATTGAGAATGATTAACAGAATACCAACCAAGATACAGATGGTGCTTATGAGACAAATTAAACTAGAAGAAGGGACTAGGAAAAACGAAAGACTGAAACTGGAACTGATTTTGGTTTCTAGATCTAAAACCAAGATATTGGGAAACCCTAAAAATTAAATTAACACACCAATCAATCGAGAAGACAGGAATTAATTGAGGAATTGTGTAATTAAATAAATCGTAATTCTTAAACAGAGGGGAAGAGAATTTAGAAACCTGATTTGCCGCACTTGAAGATGGATCTGTAGCAGGGAGATGGAACACCAGGTTGTTTGATTCTCTACCTCCATTCTCTACATCTATCATGTTCATATCACCACCACCTAGGATGGTCCCATCGATCTCTGATTGATCTCCTCTTCCGTTAACCAATATTGAGTTGAAGTTGTCACTGCTAGAGTTAGGTTTGGGGGAATTCGTATCAAGAAGAACATAATTGTCTTCTAAACCCGAGTCTCTGCTTCTCTTATTTTTCCTAGGATCCGAGACGTCCTCATCCGACCCGCCTGACCCTACTAAACCACCAGAATTAACATTACCCAATACGTTAGGCCCATTATTTTCAACAGGGATGTTGTGCATATTTTGGACCAGATGAGCATGTTTGGCATAGTAAGCTTCGAACTCTGGATATGTCATGCCAAAAATGAATATATTCCAAGCTATTTCTTCGCAAAGCTCGTCATTGTGAGCAATTGTGAAACAATCAGTACATATTTTCCTAGGTTGTTTCACAAAGTGATAACGAACCCAAACTTTCTGATTAGCAGCTGTGAGTAGCCAGTTTCCTCTTTTCAATGTTTGACTGTGATCGACTTCAATTCTAGCCGAAACAACTCTGCCTCTAATGGTGAAACCTCTGGAACCCTCATCAGCTATCTTCCTTCCCATGTCTTCACATAATCTGTTAATAATACCTTCGTCCAGATGCTCAAGGTACAGACCTTTTATCTTTACAGAAAAGATCTGATGAGTGAAGGAATAGTTATCAAGTGGAATTGAGTTATCATAAGGTTTAAAAACCACCAAGTGTTCATGGATGATCCATGGGGCATTTTTCAAAACATCAACAACGTCTTTTGCAGCTTTAAACTTGAAAACATACAGGTTTCTTCCCATAGTGTTAATCTCAACTCTTCTATGTCTTCTCCATATTATGTTGACGTCTCTCTGGACTTTTTCGATCTCAATATCATCTTTAGAGATTATCTTCCCAAGCAGACAGTTTTTCCATTTGTTGGCAGCATCCGCTAACTCTTCTTCAGAAATCAAACTACCTCTTAAACGGCTTAGGTTTGCACCTCCCAGAGTTGATGCATTAAATCTTTTTGTGAGAGCAGCTAGATGATGTCTTGAGCCTTGCGACATGCTTATGAAGGTTGAGAGAGAATTACTTTCAGAGAGGAAAGTATATGGTTTGGTAGATGAGGTTTTCTTTCTTGTGTATCTAACTATATAAACAAGAAAGGGATTAGGGTTTCGAACTTGGACTTCAATAGAGCAGATATTCTTACTAAGAATACGGTATATTGTTGAGATATTCCAGTGATATCTGTGATGGAAAATCTCACAACTATTCAACTTTATTTTAGGAAAGTGGGATTCAGAATTTGAAATTTCCATGAAATGCGCCTTTTTTTGAAAACTGTTACCCAAACTACCCCTATCTCTGTGGAAGAACCAATGGAGACATTGATTTTTTTTACTATGAACCAGATAATGAAGATGATGGAACCTATACTCGGAAGAGAAGCCTACTGCTTCATGAATTAAAAAGTTAGAGATCACAATGATGGAAACTAATAAGAATTGGCCTTTGTTGTTGGTGATGAACATGACCATATTTTAAATATGGGGAACACTAGGTTAATATTAGTAGTTAGACTCTTAGATCCAAGGTCTTGCTAACGTTGTTTTCACACACAATTGCTCCACGGAATCCCTCCGCAAGGTCTCGTGTTTGCTACTTATGTAAAGAGTCAAGAAACGATTACTTATCTCTTCCTAATGAGAATCGTGAGAATCAAACACCAGCTCCCTAAAAGACCACAACCGGTACGCTACTTAGATCCACTACGTGCTGCAAATCGCAAAGATTAGAAATCCATGAAAAACAAAAACATGAAAGGCAAAAAAATATTAGACAGATTGATATATGAATTGACAAAGCGGAAATAAACTAGCACCTATTAGCCCTCGCCAACAATTCTAACCGTGCATGATGTGCCAGGAAAAGATCACGGAGTATCTATTCCGTGTGAAAACTTCCAGATAGAATTGTTACCCAAACTACCCTATCTCGTGGAAGAACCAATGGAGACATTGATTTTTTTTACTATGAACCAGATAATGAAGATGATGGAACCTATACTCGGAAGAGAAGCCTACTGCTTCATGAATTAAAAAGTTAGAGATCACAATGATGGAAACTAATAAGAATTGGCCTTTGTTGTTGGTGATGAACATGACCATATTTTAAATATGGGGAACACTACAGTTCCTAATGAGAATCAGAGAATCAAACTGCACCACTGCTCCCTAAAAGACCACAACCGGTACGCTACTTAGATCCACTACGTGCTGCAAATCGCAAAGATTAGAAATCCATGAAAAACAAAAACATGAAAGGCAAAAAAATATTAGATGATTGATATATGAATAAATCATGATGTGCCAGGAAAAGATCACGGAGTATCTATTCCGTAATAAATCAAAATATGTTTTTACCTAATTAACAATTCCTATTTTGGATAGTTTGTTTTAAAAATATAAAATTAACATTTACGGATATATGTAATTATGGTTAGAATCAAAAACAAAATAAAATTTCCTTATTTCATAGAAAAATTCCTAAAAAGACTTTTTTTTTTCTTTTTCTTTTTTATCTTACACTTCTATTTTTGGGATTTTTTTCATGAACGAATAATATCAAGAAAAATATTATGAAATCCCATTCATTCTTGTTTATTGTATTTTATTTTTCTGGTTCTCAAAGTTTTTGCTTAATGTTATTTTCGGATGCTCTCTGATTTTGTACTAACTATTTTATATCTTGACCATTTGACAGGATTAGTAATTAATTTATACTCAAAGAAAATGCATCGATCCCTCCTTCGATATACAAGTATTTTGGTTTCAAACTCCTGATCTAAATTTGAGATTTTGTTACTTTTTTCAAATTGTAGATGTAATTGCAGTTAGAGTTAGTTTTAATATTAATTAATAGTTTGGAATTGTAATTAGGATCAGTTTAATTATCAAAAACTGTAATTGGACATTGGACATTTTTCTTTTTATAATTTTGTGATTGATTTATTTTTGTGATGAAATCATGATCAATATTTTCTTTTCTTGATGTGATGTGATTTTATTTTATTTGCATAGTAGAGTTCGGTTAGAATTTTTTTTTTTTTTTTGCGAACCAAGTGAACTCAACATATTGATTTTTAGAGAAGGGTAGGACAAAATTTTCCAATTAACCTAACCAACCGAACACAATATATTGGTTTTTAATGAGGAGTTCGGTTAAAACAATTTTTGCGAACCAACTGAACTCCGAGTTCGGTTTCGGAAAAATAAATTTGTGGTAACGGAAGTGTTCTTCGTGTTCTTGGTTTCAGAATGTTCGGTTAGAAAACTAAATTTTTTTTAACTATTCCTAACCGAACATGCCACTTTAACTTCCATTTAAACCATATTTTGATGACTTCTACTCAATTTTCCCAATCAAAAACGAATTAAAAACGATCGATGGCTTTTTCAATCGAACGCAGAACGTCAAGGAAAAAGAGAAGAAGAAGAGAATATTTTTTTTTCAAAACTAAAAAATTTCGATGCCCCTCCTATATCTGTTTTTGTTTTTGATTTTGGTTAATGGATTCATTTAGATTAGATGTATATGATTAGATTTATATAGTTATTAGGTTAGTTTTAGTTTAAATTAAAGTAAAGGGTAAATGTGTATTTACCTAACTTTAGGACACCCCTTATAAGTATAGGAGGTTAGCCTAATAAAACCATGGTCCCCCAAAAAAACCATGGTCCCAAAAATGGTTCTCATTAAATAGATTTTGAGTCACAAGGCGAATTATAGGTCGTTGGGCAACTTTGGGTTACAATGTTTGGGCTCCAGTGCGCACATTGGGTCACACTGGATTTTTGGTTATATTTTGTTAGTGATTTTTAGGATTAAATGTGGACGATTTTTTAAAATATTTTTAGCAATGTATTAGATTTTATTATATTCAGTTATTTTAGGTAGCTTGTTTGTTTCTTGTGATTGGCCGAAAATATATTGTGAACCAAAAATATTATAAAATTACCAAAAATAGATATTATGGTGGGGCCAGAATCAACCAGAAGCTTCGATTAACCACAACGCTCGAAAAACTCTGTTTTTATATAGAGAATAAATATACTATATTTTGTGCCCGTGCTACGCACCGGGCGGACTTGAAAACTATCCACCATAAATTTTTTTATCTTTTAACCATATTTTTGGTTTGGTGTCGCGGACCGCCCCGTCGCGATGCTTTTTTTGTTTGGTGTGGCTCGGCTTTGCCTTTCCACGTCCCGATGCATGCTTAGGATTTTTTATTTGGCGTGGCTCGGCTTCGCCTCGCCTCGCCCCGTCCCGGTGCATGCTTAGGATTTTTGATTTGATGTGGATCGTCTTCGTCTCGCCTTGCCCCGTCCCCATGCGTTTTTGATTTGGTGTCGCAGGGCTTCACTTCTCCCGCCCATGTCTCGATTCGATCACCGACACCAGAAGCAGCAACATGGCGAAGCAAAGCCACACCAAATCAAAAATGCACGACGGGGCGAGGCGAAGCTATCCAAGCATGCATTGGGACGTGGCAATGCGAAGCTGAGCCAAGTATACATTGGGACGCGGCGAGGCGAAGTTAAGCCACACCAAATCAAAAATCCTAAGCATGCATTGGGACGGGGCGAGGCAAACCCGAGCCACACCAAATCAAAAATGCACCACGGGGCGAGGCGAAGCCACATCACACTAAACCAAAAATATGATAGATGGTTTTCGGGTCCGCCCGGTGCGTAACACGGGCACAAAATTCAGAGTTTCTTGATTGTATTTGCTCTTAATAACCGAGCTTGGATGGTTTTTAAAAAAGATTTAATGACGTTGCAATAACAACAATCGGGTTCCGAACATCAGGTCGTGGTATTGCTCTAAAACATCATTACCATTGGTAGTTCTAATTTTGAAACCAAAGTTCTGGAAGTGTACTACTTAATTAAGTGCAATTCCATATTTTATGTACATGTGGCTACATGTTGTCTAAGTATACATCTTGATATATTAAATCAACTAAGGTTTAGTACCAAACCATTCTATGATGCATCGCAAAAAGAAGTGGAGCACCAAGGGTTTCGATTTTTGATCACAATTCAACTGACAAAGACTACGAACAATTGAAGTGAGATCATGTCATGTTCACATGTCTTATTCACATGGGCTGCCCTGAACTGAGTATGGGTGCTGTAATAACTAAGATCTGATAGGATAAATAATGACCGTTCAGATAGTGATAGGTGTGCACTATCTGATCGTCATTACTAGGTTAATCAATTCTATTTATGCTGTAAGAATCTTCTCCCATTTCATTAATGAAAATATCTGAAGTTTGTAGTAAAGGTTGCGTTCATTAGGAACCAGATTTCTTAGTTCTTAATCTTTCGATTCCCAAATTGTACTGAGTACAGTACATTTGACATCAGAGCCACTCCAAATTTTTTTCCGACGGGTGTTTCCGATCCTAAGACAGTGAAGGATGTATTAGAACTGGTTCAACGAACTCAACATAGCTCTGATGATCGTTTTACTTCTATTGAATACAAGCTTCTTCTACAACAACAGCAGGCTGATTCGAACCAGACGCTGATTAACAAACGATTTTATGAATTACTTGCTTGATTACCTTCTGCATCGAGATCAACTCACCAGGATGATTCCGGTGGACAAGACCATGGTGTTCAACTAGAAAATCCTCCACTCTTTGGTTCCATTCCTCCAGGAGGGATTCAAAATCACTTCAATCGCGTACCCAAGCTTGATTTTCCTCGATTTGATGGTGACAATCCTCGTGGATGGATCAAAAAATGTGAACGATATTTTTTTTCTTCACAACATCGATGAGATTCGCATAGTGGATATAGCAGCTATCTATCTTGATGGCAAGGCTGATAAGTGGTTTCTCAATTTTCAGGTTGGTAGAAATCGTATAAACTGGTTTGAATTTGCTCATGGTATTTGTGTTCGATTTGAAAATCCTGTTGAAGAAAATTTTGTTGGTAGTTTTAATAAGTTGGTACAGCTTAACTCTGTGGAAGAGTATTTTGAAGAATTTGAAGCTCTTAAAGCTCTTATGCTTGCTAACAATCCATCCTTAAGTGAGCATTATTTTGTCATGAGTTTCATTAGTGGGTTGAGGAATGAATTGCGAAATTATGTAGCTATGTTTTACCCAAAATCACTTGCACAAGCCTTTTCCTTAGGAAAGAAATTACTAAGACAACGCTGGCAGTGCGTGTTACTGCATTCGATTTGAGTGCATGATAGAAGAGACTTTAGTGATAATTGAGGGAGCAGTGACTATAAAATCTGACAAAGTAGTAGTGTAACCCACCAATCCAGAGGTAATAGAGTTTTATGCAGTATGTACATATTTTATTTTTAGCGGCAAAATAGTATGCACTCATTACGTACGACCTTTTAACATGTTTAGAAGAAAGTGCTACTGAAACAACATGTTTGGAGAATAATACTTCCTTAACTTTTCAAGGTTTTTTGATATAACCAAGTACACATACTTCAAACCATGGTTTTATTATAAAATTTTTTTAAAACAAAAATTGTTAAGGATAGATATCATGTATGGTGCACGATAGAGTGACCTGCATTAGGATGCTTTATGGTAAAGTATCAACAGAAGTACAGAAAAATAAACATATAAGATGTAGCACACCTGCATGATGGCTATAATTCATCTCCCCACATCACTGAGCTCAGTCCCAATTGCACCTTCCACTTGTAATAAAAGCTTTCTTTGTGTGATGCGTATCCGCACCCAAGCTTTATACAGATTTCGCCTCTATACTAAATATATGACTCTTATATACATTCAACTACAAAAAATAATCTCTATGATGATGTGCACTAACTTCAATCTCTTATTATCTATATGAACATTCATTCCTTTAAGACTGGCAATCTTCGCCCACCAAATGTAATGTATTCTAGTATATTTTTTATTGGTTGTTTGTTTACCGTCATCAATATATATCTAAAGGTGTCATGGAGAACATATTTGACCTGAAAATATCTCTTTAAAGAAAATGTTTGACTGGTGCAATTTTTCAACTTGATTTTCACCAAGAATGGTCATTAGCTTACCTTATCATAAAGCAGGCTGAAGGAAGCAGAAGAAACCATGAAAAAACCAAATTGATTGAGCTGTGGAGAAGCACGTGTGTTTAATGGACATGTTTGTGTATTTGAAAATAATTCTTTGTGGAGAGGAAAATCAGATTATCAAACACACAAAAACCTCCACAAAACACAAATACATTTTGGAATAATACTACATTGCTGATTAACCTGCATTTGGAATTCAAAAGGAAAAAACTCAAAATAATAAATAATTAAAACCATGTGACTGGTTAATTTAAGCTACACAATCTAACAGGTTGATAAAAGAAGTTATATTTAAGTATGAATAAAAAGATATGGACTTTTTCAATTAAGATTGAAATAAGATTTGTATTTTTTTCCCTGGTACATGATGTCTAGGATGAAAAGATTGGGGGATATAAACATAGCAGATATTGAGGGAGATAACCTCAAATTAGACCTTTATTGAACCATCAAAATCCAAAAACACAGAACAGAGGACAATCAAATAGATTAATAGGAACAAACGAATAGGGTTTACCAACAGAGAATAAGAAATAATATTTTGTAGTTTATCAAGAGTACTGAAAATTGATTTGCAAAACACAATAAAATGGTAAGGGTTCATTGATTGGAAAATAAAAAGAGATAAAGAATAGAGAGAAAAGAAAAGATTAAGGGTTTATGAATTGAGAATTAGATTTAGTTATTTATACTTTTTCAGCAAAATTCGATAGAATAATAAAAAGAGATAAAATAAAATGTATAACATTACCAATTTGATTTGACTGAGAAAGAAAGTTACTTCGATGTGAATCAAATGGAAGAGGATTTGATCTTGCAGTTGGAATTATAGTTGCAGCTGTAGGTACATATGGTGGAGGTGGAGGTGGAGTGAGTCCATCCATCGATTGGAAATGAGAAGGACCGATTTAAGAAAAACAGGTAAAAGAGCTTTTTATGTGAGACTATTTTAAGGCTCGAGATCCAACGGATAAGAGCAATCGTAGATATCCCGGCGGCTCCGGACACCTGCCCGAAGTTCCCAGTCGTCCAATACAAAAACTCAATTCGGAGCTTCCTGACCGCCGGATCAGGTTCCCCGTTGAACAACGTCCATCTGATAGCTTTTGCTATCATGGAGACAAAGGCAATGTTTTTTTTTTTATAACTGAAGCAGATCGTACACTTGTGTTTTGAATCGGAATTACTTCTAACAATCCAACATCCTTTCGAACTTTGTCTTCTTCGGCAAACCAAGCATCGCGGACTTTATCAACATCCCAACTGTAGTATTGTAGCAATATGGTTGCTTTTACTCTTGGAGTACAAAGAGTAAAATATGTCTTGGTAATATCCTTTGATTAGAGTCCTACGTCATGTAGAATTCGGTATTTAACATAGGATTTTTAACTTGGTATTTTCCATTAAAATACTATAAAATATCACTAATATGTTTTTGTTATCCACGTAGTCCTACTGATATAGTACGATTTATGTTCTCCGGGTATCACCATTGATGATTACCTAAATTTATTCCTTCTTGTGTTTTTTATTTTTTAGTTCTATTAAATTATGACCATGAGGTCCATGACCATGACATGAATATTGGTTATAAAGACAAACTCTATACCGAAGAGAAAAATAGTAATATCTGAATAAAAATTTAAATTAGTAAAAAAATAATAAGGTTAAATAATGCAAAAACTTATGAAGTGGTCAAGTTGCTAATGACTTTTGACACAACCAAAAACCTGGTGAACCATATGATAATGTGAATAATATAAACTTGAGTTATAACATTGTTTATGGGTGAAAACTATTCCTGCCGGATTTGGTAATTTGAGGTGTGTGGATGAGGAATGAATCTAAACCCTAAACAAATGCACTGCGCGGTGAGTGCTTGTAGATTCGGAAATCAATCTGTGCAAGTCCGGCCTAAACCAAGAAATGGCCGTTCCAGACTTGTTTCGGTCACAAAGTGAAGGAGATGGGGTTGATCTTAGGGAGGGAAGCGAAGAAGGTGTTGAGATTGTGAAGGTGTTGGCTTGCTTATGACTTGTAGCAGAAAGGTGAGCAGGCTTACGATTGATGCAAGCAGGCTCTGGGTGTTTGAATACATTTTTGTATTAACACTTGGTTTCTGTCTCGTCCGAACTTGTGTTGTTTTTCTCCTCTTCTGGAAAATAGGGAGGAGAACCTATTTATACAAGTCATTTGAGCCTTATTCACGTCTCTCGTGGGAAGTGGAGGAAGTGGAGTGATGGAGTAGTGGAGTTGTGTGTTGGTGTTACACGACCAGTCTTTCCCACTTCTCCCTGTCATCTCTAACCGTCCATGACTTCCTAACACGTTCTTGTGATGGCGCGTTGCACGCCGCACGTTGTAAACCGCAGACCAATACCCCAAGTATGTATCCCCCAGTTTGTGACATGATTGATGTCTGGAATGTGTGGATCGTGGGACGCACAAAAGGTAGCATGTAATGCTAAATTGAATAACTGCGTTATTCAGGAAGTTGATACTTGTGAAGTATCATGTGTATTTTATGCAGGTACTGCATCATGGTGTGGTATAGTGATGGGTGGTGATTACCATGACGCCTCACTGACCAATTAACTCCTGACCAGGGTTGTATAACCAAGCCGGTGAAGTTGGACGAACGAGATGATCTTTGAGACACTCATCTGCGACCGTTGATGGAATTAGGGTTTTGAAGAGGTGCGCAGGCATCATTCTTCAGCTTGGTCGAATCCAAGCTTGGGAGACGATTTTGGCCAGGCCGATCGTACATGCGTGTAGACGGCATGACGGTGCAGGCGCCCATACCCCATTACCTCACGAAAGTATGATCTGGGCCACTCAATTCGTCCGGTGAAGTTGAGTGGTCAAGATCAATTTGTGACAGAAAACTAGTACCGCAAGAGCCGCACATCACGCCATCTTCAGGCGCGCATTCCAAGGCAACCAATTCTTGGTCGGTCTTGGTCAGTCTCGGTCTGGAGTGTAGGTGGTAGGCTGGTATTCACGCCTATACCTGACAGTCCCATGAAAATGTGATCTAAGCCACTCAAATCGTCCGGTGAAGTTGAGTGGTCGAGATCAGTTTGCAATTTGGGAAGTGTGACCACGCAAGTTTGGATGCGCGTTTTGGGATAGCCGGGCATGATATGCCTTGGCCGATCAGTGAGGGGATAGACGGGCCCACGGTGGTCATCTTTGGTATGACCGGACTGCTTAATCTAACTGGGACCCTCCATTCGTGCCGGAGAAGATGGACGCTCGTGATGCTCAAAACCCTAATTTTTGGGTTTCACGGCCGTGCGTCATGCTATGTTCGGGCGCACGAATTGGGATGACCAACCATGGTTGGTCCTGACCGATTGGTCAGGTATGTAGGCGGGCCCACGGTGATTGTGTTGACATGCTTTGGGCCCTTTGAATTTATATCTACGCCCTCCATCTATACCTGCGAAGATGGATGGTTGAGAATGTTTTGCGACACATGTAATATGCCGCAAACCCTAATTTAGGGTTTTCCGTCCATACGCTATGGTTTGGACGTTTTGGCAAGCTATGCCAATATTTTGGGGAGGCCGACCATGCGGGGTCCGCGTTGGTTCGACAGTGAATATTCCATACCTGCTTGGGGGTTATGGAATTGATCTGGGCCATCCAATCACGCTGGTGAGGTTAGATGAACGAGATCATATCCAGACTGATACGGACATTCCGGATGCTCAATCGGGCTAGTATAACACACCGAGAGTTATCAATCGGGCTAGTATAACACACCGAGAGTTGCAACCTGTACGGGTATTTCATACATGCTTTCATTATAATGCTTGGAGGTTCGTGTTGCTCTGCTGAGAGCAACACTCAGTCGTCATGCCGCACTGATAATGAGTACAGGAAATACAAGGCTGCTCATGCATTAATTAATAATGCTATAAATTCACAGGGTATATGGGATTGTTGCTACATGCTCCAACCTGGATGAATTTCGTGTATTTAATTCACAGAATGGGATTGTTGCCACATGCTCCATTCTAGGTGAATTAGTAAAGTGAAGGAGTATCCAACACTTATTAATGGCTTTATCTTTTACAAGATGTTAGCGCATGATTTTTTGGTTTTTACAATTTTAACCTTAAATTAAAATCGACCATCAACATTAAGTCCCCTGCCTAGCACATAATGGTTACACTATTGTGGGGTAGGCATGAGATGGTGACAGTTAAAGACAAAGCTTATGAGACAAAGTTAGATGTTACCAGGAGAGACGGGTCATCCTGTCCTTGGAGCATGTCACGTTCAAGAGGCGTCCAGGCGAGTGTTCCCCTAGCATGATGTCGGTCTTGCCTGCTTCGATAGACTGTTACGCATGTTTCATTCGTGGGGATACTGCACCTGCTTGATCGAACGTTGGCTTGATGTGCCTGCTTCGATCAAACGCGGGACCACCGTGTACATGTTTTAAACGTCGACCATGTCCTGCGCCTACTTTGACCGTACGGTTGATGTAATTGCTCGAGTGTCATCTTGCTACTTCGACCAAACACCGACCCAGCTAGCTTGACTAAACACCGGACTTGATGCTTTGACCAAACACCGGCCTTGCTGTTTGCTTTGCTCGAACGTGGGACCCGATGTGAGCAAGCTTGCTTTTTTTAAAAATGAACCTTGTGTGATCAAATGTAAATGTGGGTCCTGTAGAAAGCGTTGAAGCAGCTTCTGGAGCAGGCCCGGGAGAGCGTTAAAGTGTTGGAGCTGAAACGCCTTCTTCTGGAGAGAGAGCTTTGATTGGGGGACGGCTGTGTTTGCTTCGACCAATCTGGGGCTGGGATCAAGTGGGACCCGCCACGTGCCTGACTGAACGTCGACCTTGTGTTTCGACTGAAAACCATCCCTGCTGTGCGCGCCTGTTTTATTCGAATACTAGCCTTGTGACTTTGATCAATACCAGACTTGAAACTTGAGCAATACCGGACTTGTGACTTGATCAATATCGAACTTGTGAATTGATCAACACCGGACTTGAAACTTGATCAATACCGGACTTGAAACTTGAACAATACCGGACTTGTGACTTGATCAATACCGGACTTGAGACTTGAGCAATACCGGTGTTTGGACCCAATACCAGCCTTGTGTACTCCAACGTGAATGTGTGTTCTGTCGTGTGTGACTACACATCTCACGCGTTTTTTATACAAATATCGACTCATGTCTTTTATTGTAGAATGAATAAAAGAACTCTGTTGAGATGTCTACCGGGGATAATCTTTGGTGCCAAGTCGAAGTGTTGATGACTTCAAAGATATGCCGAACATTGATGATGAGTTGTTCACCGCGCCCTTTCAACTATATGAAAATATCCGTTCCACAAGATAACCCTTCTCCTATCGACTTCAAGGTTTTTCATGCTCCGCTAGGCCCTTATGAAGGATGGATGAGACGTATGTTGAGCAATGAGTACATCAAAGATAACTTGACCAGAGCGCAGATTATTGATGCAGCTTGAGTGTTGAAACAGCTCGAGAGGATGTTAAAGTGGTTTCAGTGCGAACGTTGAGGTGGATCTGGAGAGAGTGTTGAAGAAGGATTCGAAGCGAACGTGGGTCCCGGAGAGAGCGTTGAGGCGGCTCTTGAATAGACCATTGAAGCATCTTCTGCTAGAGGGAGTGTTGAAGTGTTTCCCTCTTCAGTTCGATTTACCCTTGCGAATTCCATGCTTCTTGACTGACCATCTCTCTCATGTTGAAGAATTCCTTGACTGACAGTGAAGGAACTTCATACCGAGCCTCAGTCCCCAAGCGTGGTTTACATGGTTTGTTCGTAGTGGTTGTTGTCGATCCAGATATGGAATATCTTGGGCATTGTTTCATCATTGTGGGAGTCGTGCATGTGATACTGGAGTTGGAGTTGACGGACGCGCAGGATGTTGTATCTCGGTGGTTTTCCTCTTGCTGCTTCAGGGAACCGCTACTGAGAAGGTCAAGGTTGTATCGCCTGTTGGTGAGATATATGCCCCTACAAACATTATGAGGTTCTTCATTACCGTCAGGCCTGGTTCTTTATATCAGGGGCATATGTTGTTGTAGATGAGCGTTCAACAGCTCCAGAGGATGACCAAAAGCGCGGATTCTCCAATATAACATGATAGACATGTACCCTTTGTCGATAAAGTGACTCGCCGGATCTTGTTCGACCACGTTCGATAGAGTGACTCGCCCGGATCTTGCTCGATATGACGCGTGGACATCGTTATCTTCTTGAGGCTGCTCCCTTGAAGTATCGGCTCCAGTGGAAGATTGCCGTCATAGAGCGTTGATACGTTGCACCGGCATTCTTTAAACCAAATGGCAGTATGGTATAATAAAAATTTCCGAGAGGAGTTCGAAAAGCTATCTTACTTGCATCATGCTCGTACATCCTTATCCGGTTGTAGCCGCTTGTTGATGGTGGATTTTCATTTAAGGTTAAAATTGTAAAAAACCAGAAAACTATGCGCTGACATCTTGTAAAAGATAAAGCCATTTATAAGTGTTGGATACTCCCTCACTTAATTCACCAAGAATGGAGCATGTGGCAACAATCCCATTCTGTGAATACATGAAATTTCTGCAGGTTGGAGCATGTAGCAACAATCCCTTCCTGTGAATTTCATATCAGCCTTGTATTTCCAGTACTCATTATCAGTGTGGCATGACGACTGAGTGTTACTCTTACAGAGTAATACGAACCTCCAAGCACTATAATTAAACCATGTACGAAATAGCCGTACAGGCTGACTCTCGGTGTGTTATACTAGCCCGATTGAGCCCCTCTCGGTGTGTTATAGTAGCCCGATTGAGCATTCGGACTGACCGTATCAGTCCGGATATGATCCGATCGCGATCATCCAACTCCATAAACATGATTGGATGACCCCGGATCAATTCCATCACCCCCAAGCAGGTATGGAATACCCACGGCCGACCCCGCATGGTCGGTCATTGGCCTAGCTTGCCAAGAAACCGTTCATACCAAGCATTATGGACGGAAAACCCTAAATTAGGGTTTGCGGCATATTACATGTGTTTGAAAAGCAATCTCAACCATCCATCTTCGCAGGAATAGATGGAGGGTGTAGATGTAGATTCAAAGGGCCCAGAGCATGTCAACACGATCACCGTGGGCCCGCCTACACACTTGACCAATCGGTCAAAACCAACCATGGTTGGTCGTCCCAATTCGTACGACCAAAGGAAGCATGGTCACACGACTATGGAAGCCAAAATTAGGGTTTCAAGCCATCACGCGCGTCCATCTTCTCCGGCACGAATGGAGGGTCACAGATTAGATTAAGCAGGTTCGGTCATACCAGCATGACCACCGTGGGCCCATCTACCTCCTCATGTGTTCGGCCAAGGCATATCATGCCTGGTTAATCCAAAACGTGCGCCCAAACCAGCGTGGCCACGCCTCCCAAACCACAAACTGATCTCGACCGCTCAACTTCGCCGGACGATTTGGGTGGCTCGGATCACGTTTTAATGGGATATTCAGGTATAGGCGTGAACACCATCCTACCATCTTGACGTCAAACCAATCGGCCAAGACCGACCAAGTTAGGTCGTCTTGGAACGCGCGCCGGAAAAGAGCATGGTGCGCGGCCTTTTGTGGCATCAAATTCCTATTGCAAAATCGATCTCAACCACTCCTCTTTGCCGGTCAAATTGAGTGTCCTAGATCGCACCTTTATGGGACAGTGAGACATGGACGTGTACACCGGCATGCTATCTACATGCATGCCCGGTCGGTCCTCTCCGAAATCCTTCCCATGCTTGGTTTCGACCAAGCTGAAGAGTGATGCTTGCGCGCCTCTTCAAAACCCTAATTTCATTAACGGTCGCGAGATGAGTGTCTCAAAGATCATCTCATCCGTCCAACTTCACCAGCACTGGTTATACAACCCCCGGTCGGGAGTTAATTGGTCAATGAGGCGTCATTACCCATCACTTTACCACACCATGATGCAAGACTCGCATAAAATACACACGATACCTCACATGTATCGACTTCCTGAATAACGCAGTTATTCAATTCAGCATTACATGATATCTTCCTTTCGTGGATCCACGATCCACACATTCCAGACATCAATCATGTCACAAACTTGGGGGATACATACTGGGGTATTGGTCTGGCGGTTTACAGCGTGCAGCGTGCAACGCGCCATCACAAGAACGTGTTAGGAAGTCATGGACGGTTAGAGATGAACGGGAGAAGTGGGCAAGGCTGGTCGTGTATCACCAACGCACAACTCCACTACTCCATCACTCCACTTCCTCCACTTCCCACGAGAGACGTGAATAAGGCTCAATGACTTGTATAAATAGGTTCTCCGCCCTATTTCAAACAACAACACAAGTCCGCATTTGAGACGAGAAAACCAAGTGTTAATATAAAACGTATTCAAAACACACGAGCTTGCTTGCATCAATCACAAGCCTGCTCACCTTTCTGTTACAAGTCATAAGCAAGCCAACACCTTCACAATATCAACACCTTCTTCGCTTCCCTCCCTAAGATCAACCCCATCTCCTTCACTTTGTGACCGAAACAAGTCCTGGAACGGCCATTTCTTGGTTTAGGCCGGACTTGCACATATTGATCTCTCGAATCTACAAGCACTCACCGCGCAGTGCATTTGTTTAAGGTTTAAATTCATTCCTCATCCACACCCCAAATTACCAAATTCTGCAGAGTAGTTTTCACCCATAAACAATTGGCGACCACAAGTGGGAGGTTGATCTCTCGGTTGCAAAAAAAAAAAAAATTGAATTCTCAATTTTTCAATTTTCATCTCACGATGTACCCTTTCTCAGAGTCCGCAGGTGGTTCAGATATCATGGGAAATATAGTTAGAATGCTGGAGGATGTCTTGGCAAATCAAGCCGGTATCACCAGAAGGCAGAGCGAAACATTCCGCCTTTTGAATGATATAACATCACAATTGCAAGAAGGGTCGGCGTGCATCTACTCAAGCAATGCAAGAAACGCTGAATCCTTAGTCAAGAGTCACACCTTTACCAGTGGAGAGGCAAAAAGAGCGCGTAACCGCAGGAGATTCGGGAAAGATGAACAACATGGTCCAGTCAACAATGAAGAACCGAGGCAACTCCACGGAGGAAAGGACTTGTCCGGAGTACTACAACGTCTACCAGATAAAGAAAGGGAGCCTGCAGCCTATGGAGCCCTGTTAGAAGATTTATATCTCAAAACTCTTGTTGAAGCCCGGAAGACTGTCCAATCCGCATCGGCCTTTCATCCAAGCGAAGAAATGCTTGAGGAAGGAGAGATCGATCAGGAAACACGTGAATACAGAGGATGGGAGCGTTCAATTCGATCACTCAGCAGTGACATTACGACACCTTCCACATCCCTTTACCCAGGCGAGCGATCCGCGGATATGACGGCACTCGCAAATCTTCCAACTTCATCTCCGGAACGTGCTCCTCATCAAAGCCACGTAGAGACATCACAACGCCCACTAACGCAGGAAAAGCTAGACTCGAAGTACCTACACTTTCCGTTCCCAATGGAAAGGATTTTGGAGTTGCTGGAGACGTGGGTACGAAACAGAGTGGTGGAACTACCTCCTGTATGGCGTCCACCAACCGATCAAGAAGTAATTGACCCGAGAGAGGCTACTTTGGTTGATACAAGTAAAACTTCGAAAGCAATGGAACTCAGGTCTGGATCAGCAATCAATTCTGACGGAGCTAGTGTAGATAACACTGCCGGTGTCGAGGTACCTATCAGTGAAGCTACCGTGGTCAATACATCTCGTGAAGCCGTCACTTCTATCACCAACACTAGCGGAGCAGGAGATATTCCAGTAGGTGTAACTCCTCCCATCACCAGAGCCAGAGCAGCCGCAAATCCCGGCGTCTCCTTAAGTGTAACACCTCCGGTAGTCACCAGAGCAACAACTTCCACTCCTTCATCAGGACGAGGACCCGGAGGGACGAGAGGAGGAACATCTCCCATTACCATTGCAGACTTGATGGAGAAGCAAAAAGTTCTTACTAAGACTCAAATGGATATGGCCGCAACTCAGAAAGAGGTACTCACTTTTCTTAAGACATTAACTGATCGATTTCCACAAGACACGCAACAGCCCCTGGAGCCAACAAGGAATGCATTCAACGCACCGGAAAAGATACTTCAGCGGCGCGGACCTACATGAACCTGATCAAAGAAGCGACATCAGATATGAGTGGTCCTGTCATGGAGACTCCTACACTGGGGACTGATCCTCACAACGATCCTCCTCAAGTCAATAGTTTCACTATGAACCAGAGGCCGGTGGATCGGGAAGCGCTTTCTCTAGTGGAAAGTTTATGCGAACTTTCACACCTCTCGAAGAATCAGCGCACGGAGACATTTTGCTGCAATCAACCAGAGGAAGGTCACAACCGTGCCCTACATGTCACCGCACGCATCAAGGATTCAGAGTTAAATACGTCCCTTATCGACACAAGAGCGTCTTCGAATGTGATTACTCTCAATACTCTCAGGACATCCAAGGTTATCCCAGGCAAGGTCGTACGGAAGCCTACCACAATGACGTACTTCGAGGGAAACCAAACCAGCACATACGGGAGAAGCTCCGTGGATAGAATCTGACAAGTTCGTTGCATCCCACTCCCCATGTGGGCATCAATTCAGGAAGAAGACCGACTTGCATCATTGAGGGCTAGTACCCACGATGCATCTTTGATGACGAAGCATTCTTCTCCATCCTGTGAAGCCACGACCCACGTTCACACGAGGAGGGAACGAACTTTTATGGCGAGTCGTGACCATAAAGGGAAAACGGTATACCGACACTGCCATTATCAATTAGCAGGGGAGACTGTTACCCAGTCTCTCCACCTAATGGAATACTACAACAGCAACGAACCACAAGAACAAGTGCTAGATGCTCCACAACAGCAGCAAGAGGGCACCAACTGCACAACTGATGAGATTGAAATCGTTGGGGAATCTCCTAGGCCTATCTCCATCAGCTCAACCTTGAGTACGGATAAACGCACGAAGCTCGTGGAACTTCTCAAAGAGTACCAGGATATATTCGCTTGGAGATATGAAGAAATGCCGGATTTAGATGAAAATTGGTCACCCATCATCTACATTTCATACCTGGACCCAAGTCGGTTAAACGGTTGTAGTTCAGACACGAGGAAATGGATAAATCAGGTGCTGCATAGACTTCAGAGACTTGAACAGGTGCTGCTCCAAAAACGATCCTCCTCTACCTAACATCGACATGTTAGTAGATGCAACCGGAGGACACGGCATGTTCTCCTCCATGGATGGATGTAGCGGATACAACCAGATAAGGATGTACGAGCATGATGCAAGTAAGATTGCTTTTCGAACTCCTCTCAGAAATTTTTATTATACCATACTACCATTTGGTTTAAAGAGTGCCGGTGCAACGTATCAACGCTATATGACGGTAATCTTCCACTGGAGCCGATACCTCAAGGGAGCAGCCTCAAGAAGATAACGATGTCCAACCGTCATATCGAGCAAGATCCGGCGAGTTACTCTATCGGACAGTGGTCGAACAAGATCCGGGTGAGTCACTTTATCGAGACGCGGTACATGTCTATCACGCTATGTTGGAGAATCCGCGCTTTTGGTCATCCTCTGGAGCTGTTGAACGCTCATCTACAACAACATATGCCCTGATAGAAAGAACCAGGCTTGCCGAAAGAGCCTCATAATGTTTGTAGGGGCATATATCTCACCAACAGGCGATACAACATTCAGCCTTCTGTAAGCAGTTCCATGAAGCAGCAAGAGGAAAACCACCAAGATACAACATCCTGCGCGTCCATCAACTCCAACTCCATCACCACATGCACGAATCCCACAATGATAAAACAACGTCCAAGAAATTCCATACCTGGCTCGACAACAACCACTACGAACAAACCATGTAAACCACGCTTGGGGACTGAGGCTCAGCATGAAGTTCCTTCACCGTCAGTCAAGGAATTCTTCAACATGAGAGATGTGGTCAGTCAAGAAGCATGGAATTCGCAAGGGTAAATCGAACTGAAGAGGGAAACACTTCAACGCTCCCTCTAGCAGAAGCTGCTTCAATGGTCTACTCAAGAGCCGCCTCAACGCTCTCTCCGGGACCCACGTTCGCTTCAGAATCTTGCTTCAACACTCTCTCAAGGATCCACCTCAACGTTCGCACCAGAAGCCACTTTAACATCCTCTCGAGTCGTTTCAACACTCAAGCTACATCAATAATCTGCGCTCTGGTCAAGTTATCTTTGATGTACTCATTGCTCAACATACGTCTCATCCATCCTTCATGAGGACCCAGCGGAGCATGAAAAACCCTGAAGTCGATAGGAGGAGGGTTATCCTGTGGAACGGATATTTTCATATAGTTAAAAGGGCACGATGAACAACATCAATGTTCGGCATATCTTTGAAGCTTTCAACACCTCCTGACTTGGCACCAACATTATCCCCAGAAGACATCTCAACGGGAGTTCTTTTCTTCATTCTACAATAAAAGACAGGAGCAGTACTTGTATAAAAACGCGTGAGATGTGTAGTCACACATGACAGAACACACATTCACTTTGGAGTACACAAGGCTGGTATTGGGTCCAAACACCGGTGTTGATCAAGTCACAAGTCCGGTATTGCTCAAGCTTCAAGTCCGGTATTGATCAAGTGACGAGTCCGGTATCACTCAAGTTTCAAGTCTGGTATTGGTCAAGCTTCAAGTCCGGTATTGATCAAGTCACAAGTCCGGTATTGCTCAAGCTTCAAGTCTGGTATTGCTCAAGCTTCAAGTCTGGTATTGATCAAGTCACAAGTCCGGTATTGCTTAAGTTTCAAGACCGGTGTTGGTCAAGGGCACGAGGCTGGTATAAAGGTGACATTCAGTCAGGCATACACGATATGGGACCCACGTTCAACCAAGCATATATGGCGGGACCATATTTATATGCACAACACGGTTCTCTTATGTCATGGGAATCATGTTCACGAAATTCAAGCCCACGTTCGATCAAACAGGCACAGTAGCCCCACGAACGAAGCAGGCACAGCAGTCCGTCGATTAGGCACAACCCCACGATCGAGCGAAGCAGGCGCAATAGCCCCTCGACCTAATCAGGCATAACAAGGTCGATCTGGAAAGACCGACATTCAAACGGAGCAAGCACGGACCGGGCCCTCGACTGAAGCAGGCATAACAAGGTCGATCGAAGTAGGCAAGACCGATATCATGCTAGGGGAATACTCTCCTGGACGCCTCTTAAACGCTCGCATGCTCCGAGGACAGGATGACCCGTCTCTCTCCTGGTAACATCTAACTTTGTCTCATAAGTTTTATCTTTAATCTGTCACCATCTTATGCCTACCACACAATAGTGTAACCATTGTGTGCTAGGCGAGGACTTAATGTTGATGGTGGATTTTCATTTAAGGTTAAAATTGTAAAAAACCGAGAAAACTATGCGCTGACATCTTGTAAAAGATAAAGCCATTTATAAGTGTTGGATACTCCCTCACTTAATTCACCAAGAATGGAGCATGTGGCAACAATCCCATTACGTGAATAAATGAAATTCCTCCGAGGTTGGAGCATGTAGCAACAATCCCATCTGTGAATTTCATATCGGCCTTGTATTTCCAAAACGCATTATCAGTGTGGCATGACGACTGAGTGTTACTCTTACAGAGTAACACGAACCTCCAAGCACTATAATTAAACCATGTACGAAATACCCGTACAGGCTGACTCTCGGTGTGTTATACTAGCCCGATTGAGCCCCTCTCGGTGTGTTATACTAGCCCGATTGAGCATTCGGACTGACCGTATCGGTCCGGATATGATCTGATCGCAGTCATCCAACTCCATAAGCATGATTGGATGACCCCAGATCAATTCCATCACCCCCAAGCAGGTATGGAATACCCACGGCCGACCCCGCATGGTCGGACATTAGCCTAGCTTGCCAAGAAACCGTTCATACCAAGCATTATGGACGGAAAACCCTAAATTAGGGTTTGCGGCATATTACATGTGTTGCAAAAGCAATCTCAACCATCCATCTTTGCAGGAATAGATGGAGGGTGTAGATGTAGATTCAAAGGGCCCAGAGCATGTCAACACGATCACCGTGGGCTCGCCTACACACTTGACCAATCGGTCAAAACCAACCATGGTTGTTCGTCCCAATTCTTACGACCAAAGGAAGCATGGTCACACGGCTATGGAAGCCAAAATTAGGGTTTCAAGCCATCACGCGCGTCCATCTTCTCCGGCACGAATGGAGGGTCACAGATTAGATTAAGCAGGTCCGGTCATACCAGCATGACTACCGTGGGCCCATCTACCTCCTCATTTGTTCGGCCAAGGCATATCATGCCTGGTTAATCCAAAACGTGCGCCCAAACCAGCGTGGACACGCCTCCCAAACCACAAACTGATCTCGACCGCTCAACTTCGCCGGATGATTTGGGTGGCTCGGATCACGTTTTAATGGGATATTCAGGTATAGGCGTGAACACCAGCCTACCATCTTCACGTCAAACCAATCGGCCAAGACCGACCAAGTTAGGTTGTCTTGGAACGCGCGCCGGAAAAGAGCATGGTGCGCGGCCTTTTGCGGCATCAAATTCCTATTGCAAAATCGATCTCAACCACTCCTCTTTGCCGGTCAAATTGAGTGGCCTAGATCGCACCTTCATGGGACAGTGAGACATAGACGTGTACACCGGCATGCTATCTACATGCATGCCCGGTCGGTCCTCTCCGAAATCCTTCCCATGCTTGGTTTCGACCAAGCTGAAGAGTGATGCTTGTGCGCCTCTTCAAAACCCTAATTTCATTAATGGTCGCAGATGAGTGTCTCAAAGATCATCTCATCCGTCCAACTTCACCAGCCTGGTTATACAACCTGGTCAGGAGTTAATTGGTCAGTGAGGCGTCATTACCCATCACTTTACCACACCATGATGCAGTACCTGCATAAAATACACACGATACCTCACAAGTATCGACTTCCTGAATAACGCAGTTATTCAATTCAGCATTACATGCTATCTTCCTTTCGTGGATCCACGATCCACACATTCCAGACATCAATCAGGTCACAAAACTGGGGGATACATACGGGGTATTGGTGCGGCGGTTTACAGCGTGCAGCGTGCAACGCGCCATCACAAGAACGTGTTAGGAAGTCATGGACGATTAGAGATGAACAGGAGAAGTGGGCAAGGCTGGTCGTGTATCACCAACGCACAACTCCACTACTCCATCAATCCACTTCCTCCACTTCCCACGAGAGACGTGAATAAGGCTCAATGACTTGTATAAATAGGTTCTCCGCCCTATTTCAAACAACAACACAAGTCCAGACGAGACAGAAAACCAAGTGTTAATATAAAACGTATTCAAACACCCAGAGCTTGCTTGCATCAATCACAAGCCTGCTCACCTTTCATTACAAGTCATAAGCAAGCCAACACCTTCACAATATCAACACCTTCTTCGCTTCCCTCCCTAAGATCAACCCCATCTCCTTCACTTTGTGACCGAAACAATTATGGAACGGCCATTTCTTGGTTTAGGCCGGACTTGCACAGATTGATCTCTCGAATCTACAAGCACTCACCGCGTAGTGCATTTGTTTAAGGTTTAAATTCATTCCTCATCCACACCCCAAATTACCAAATTCTGCAGGAGTAGTTTTCACCCATAAACACCGCTACATCCATCCATGGAGGAGAACATGTCGTGTCCGCTGGTTGCATCTACTAACATGTCTATGTTAGTTAGAGGATGATCGTTTTTGGAGCAGCACCTGTTCAAGTCTCTGAAGTCCATGCACCTGACCTATCCATTTTCCTCATGTCTGAACTACAACTGTTTAACCGACTTGGATCCAGGTATGACATGTAGATGACGGGTGACCAATTTTCATCTAAATCCGGCATTTCTTCATATCTCCAAGCGAATATGTCCTGGTACTCTTTGAGAAGTTCCACGAGCTTCGTGCGTTTATCCGTACACAAGGTTGAGCTGATGGAGATAGGCCTAGGAGATTCCTCAACGATTTCAATCTCATCAGTTGTGGAGTTGGTGCCATCTTGCAGCTATTGTGGAGCATCTGGCACTTGTTCTTGTGGTTCGTTGCTGTTGTAGCATTCCATTGGGTGGAGAGATTGGGTAACAGTCTCCCCGCTAATTGATAATGGGGTGTGTCGGTATACCGTTTTCCCTTTACGGTCACGACTCGCCACAAAAGTTCGTTCCCTCTTCGTGTGAACGTGGGTCGTGGATTCACAGGATGGAGAAAAATGCTTCGTCAACAAAGATGCATCGTGGGTTTTGGCCCTCAATGATGCAAGCCGGTCTTCTTCCTGAATTGACGCCCACGTGGGGAGTGGGACGCAACGAACTTGTCTGATTCTTTCCGCGGAGCTTCTCCCGTATGTGCTGGTTTGGTTTCCCTCGAAGTCTGTCATTGTGGTAGGCTTTCGTACGACCTTGCCTAGGAGAAACTTGGATGTCCTGAGAGTCTTGAGAGTAATCACATTCGAAGACGCTCCTGTGTAGCTAAGGGTCGTCTTGAAATCTGAATCCTTGATGCTTGCGGTGACATGTAGGGCACGGTCGTGACCTTCCTCTGGTTGATTGCAGCAAAACGTCTCCGCGCGCTGATTCTTCGAGAGGTGTGAAAGTTCGCATAAACTTTCCACTAGAGAAACCGCTTCTCGATCCACCGGCCTCTGGTTCATAGTGAAACTATTGACTTGAGGAGGATCGTTGTGAGGATCATTCCCCAATGTAGGAGTCTCCATGACAGGACCGCTCATATCTGATGTCGCTTCTTTGATCAGGTCCATGGAGGTCCGCGCTGCTGAAGTACCTTCTCCGGTGCGTTGAATGCATTCCTTTTTTTGCTCCAAGGGCTGTCGCGGCTCTTATGGAAATCGATCAGTTAATGTCTTAAGAAAAGTGAATACCTCTTTCTGAGTTGCGGCCATATCCGTTTGAGTCTTAGCAAGAACTTCCTGCTTCTCCATCAAGTCTGCAATGGTAATGGGGATGGTCCTCCTCTCGTCCCTCCGGCTCCTCGTCCTGATGAAGGAGTGGAAGTTGCTGCTCTGGTGACTACCAGAGGTGTTATACTTGATGAGATGCCGGGATTTGCGGCTGCTCTGGCTCTGGTGATGGGAGGTGTTACACTTACTGGAACATCTCCTGCTACGCTGGCACTGGTGGTAGAAGTGACGGCTCCATAAGATGTAATGACCACGGTAGCTCCACTGACAGGTACATCGACACCGGGAGTGTTATCCACACTAGCTCCATCAGAATTGATTGCTGATCCAGACCTGAGTTCTACCATCTTAAAATGGATTGATGATTGAATTGGTCCTAAGATCTACCCTTTTTGAAATTGATAAAATTAAATCGGATTTGGAAGAAATTGACTTTACAACCGAGAGATTAAACTCCCACTGTGGTCGCCAATTGTTTATGGGTGAAAACTATTCCTGCCGGATTTGGTAATTTGGGGTGTGTGGATGAGGAATGAATCTAAACCCTAAACAAATGCACTGCGCGGTGAGAGCTTGTAGATTCGGAAATCAATCTGTCCAAGTCCGACCTAAACCAAGAAATGGCCGTTCCAGACTTGTTTCGGTCACAAAGTGAAGGAGATGGGGTTGATCTTAGGGAGGGAAGCGAAGAAGGTGTTGAGATTATGAAGGTGTTGGCTTGCTTATGACTTGTAACAGAAAGGTGAGCAGGCTTACGATTGGTGCAAGCAGGCTCTGGGTGTTTGAATACATTTTTGTATTAACACTTGGTTTCTGTCTCGTCTGGACTTGTGTTGTTTTTCTCCTCTTCTGGAAAATAGGGAGGAGAACCTATTTATACAAGTCATTTGAGCCTTATTCACGTCTCTCATGGGAAGTGGAGGAAGTGGAGTGATGGAGTAGTGGAGTTGTGTGTTGGTGTTACACGACCAGTCTTGCCCACTTCTCCTGTCATCTCTAACCGTCCATGACTTCCTAACACGTTCTTGTGATGGCCCGCTGCACGCTGCCAGACCAATACCCCAGTATGTATCCCCCAGTTTGTGACATGATTGATGTCTGGAATGTGTGGATCGTGGGACCCACAAAAGGTAGCATGTAATGCTAAATTGAATAACTGCGTTATTCAGGAAGTTGATACTTGTGAAGTATCATGTGAATTTTATGCAGGTACTGCATCATGGTGTGGTATAGTGATGGGTGGTGATTACCATGACGCCTCACTGACCAATTAACTCGACCGGGGTTGTATAACCAAGCGGTGAAGTTGGACGGACGAGATGATCTTTGAGACACTCATCTGCGGCGACCGTTGATGGAATTATGGTTTTGAAGAGGTGCACAGGCATCATTCTTCAGCTTGGTCGAATCCAAGCTTGGGAGACGATTTTGGCCAGGACGATCGTACATGCGTGTAGACGGCATGACGGTGCAGGCGCCCATACCCTATTACCTCACGAAAGTATGATGTAGGATCAGAATATCGCGACATCAATACCTTGCGAGATCAATAAACGATAGCATTGCAAAGGTGTCGCAGGGAAATAATATAAATGACGCAATGGATGACGACAGCCAGAACATGAGAAAAGCGTGAAGATTTGGCGATATTTAGGAGTGTCGCGAAGACGAACACTTATACACTTGCGATACTTCGCGAGTCATTCCCGAAAATAAAGGACAGCTTAGCTGTCATCCACTATGTAATACACTTGTAGTTGCAGGAAATCCCACACTACACCCCTCACTCGAATTTGTTTAATTGATCCATTTGAAGATGAGTAACAATATATTTTATTAATTGTTTTCTTGAAAGATTTACAAATAAATGTAGAACAGAGCTGAAGAAATTACAATCACTCTTATTTTCTCTCTCCTAATGACTTGCTTAACAATTCAGAAAGAATCCCCCCCACAACAGACTTACTCGACCCTTTATATAGGGTATTACATAGTGGATGACAGCTAAGTTGTCCTTTATTTTCGGGAATCCTTCGCGAAGCGTCGCAAGTATATAAGTGTTAGACTTCGCGATACTCCTAAATCTCGCCAAGTCTTCACACTTTTCTCATGTTCTGGCTGTCGTCATCTGATGCGTCATTTAAATTATTTCCTTGCGACACCTTCGCAATGTAGTTGTTTATTACTCTCGCGAAGTATTGCCGTCGCGATATTCTGGTCCTACATCTTGCCTCTTCTCATGTATTCTCTGCAAGGTAGAGAATGTCATGAGAACTAATGTTTCGATATGTCGCCACCGTTTAATTTCTGTTCGTTTTTCTTTTACCGACAAGATTCCGTGAATTTAGGAATGACTGTTTACACGTATCTAAAATTTTATTTTTTACCGGTTCGTCCGGTTACCCTTCTCTTGTCTATTTAAAGAGGGATTCCCTTTGAAAATTCTCTTCTTTTACTTCATCTTCTTTATTGTCTGCAATTTTTCTCTGCCGTTTTCCTTCATCGTCTTCCTGCTTTAATTCTTCTGCTATTGTTTCTATGGCATCAAGGTCTGTTGATTTCACCAATTTTGATTACTTCATGATTGATCTCTCTTATTGTAGTCTTTTATTTGAATATTGCTCTTCTATTAATGTTTCTCCCACCATTTTTATTTCAGCCAAGACAAACCCAGCTCCCAATTCACCGTTAAGAACCCTAATATTTCTTCAAGTTCAAAATTGAAATCCTTTGCTTCTAAAAAGCATCCTGCGAGTGGCAAGGTATTTAAGAACATTTACCCTTTTAATAACAATATTGTTGCCTCTGTTTCTTATTTAACTTGTAATTCGCAGGATGGCAAAAATGAAGGTAGATCTCCCAAGAGGCATCGCCACTCTAAGCCTGTCGCACCTTCTGTTTCCTTTCCTGGGTTCAATCTTATTCCTTCTCCTGTTGTGCCTTCGCAAAGCGATTCATCTCTTCCAGCGATTGCCTCGCAAGAGAGACCAATCCCTTCTCTTCAAGATAATCCATCCTCTCCTGCGATATCCTCGCAGGATAAATCAATTCCTGAGTTTTCTGTGAATGAAGTTCTTCAAAATGTACCCCTCTCCACTCTTTCTCTTAATACTTCTCTTTCTCCTTCACCTATTTATCAGACTTCTTCAACTGGCATTCTTATGATCAAGAATGATTCAGCTTTTCCTTCCTCCTCTTCTGAGTCTACCCCTCTTACCAAAGAAAACCTAGAAGGGATAGATGTGGCTTTTAAAGTTTTATCAGACACCATGAACGATGTCAACAAAACCTCCACTGATCCTATCAAGTCTTGTGTTTTTGAATCCTTGAATAAATACTTTGGCTCTGACACAGTGTCGCAAACATCTTTGGAGCAAGAAGTTAAGATCTTAAAGAACAATCTTCTCAACATTTCACTGGATTGCGACAATCTTCGCAAGAAGAATGAAGATTTAAAAGGTACATTTTGCCTCTACTTTTTTTTTTTTTTTTTTTTTTTTTTTTGAAGACTCAAGTCCTTGTTCACCCTTCAAGCTTTAAACCAGAAACGAAAAATGGAGATATATCGGTTGGAATCTATCGTTGAAGAAGTTCGAGCCTGATAAAGATTCTTGGGTGGAGCAATATAACCAATTAGATAATCTCCACACATATCTTTCGTTGACCAAATAGATAATCTTTCTAAAGAAAATGCTGATTTAGCTCAGAAACACGACTTGTTAAGTAATGACTTATCTCGCCTCTCGTATTCTTTAACTAAAGCTAATTTAGAGTTGGAAACTTTATTAGATGAGAATGGAATTCTTTCTCAAGAGAAGCGAACTTTATTAAACAAGGTGTCAGTTTACTCGCAGCAGTATGATATTTGTCAAAAATTGTGTAAAGAGCAAGAACAATCTCTTCGCTCGCTGAGAAATAATCTTGAAGAAGTTACTATCGAGAAAAATAAACTTATTCAGGGTAGAATAACTTTAAGTGTAAAAGCAAACCAACTCAAGGATCAATGTTCCCAATTGGAGAAATCCAATTCTTCCCTCGCAAAAGAAAATGCCAGACTTATTTCTGACGAGAAAAATCTGCGAGCTCGTTTGAAAGGATTAGTTGGAGATAACTTTGATATCGCCATGGACCAACTGGAAAATAGTTGTTCTGCATTAACCCAGCACCTTATCTCGCAAAAGGAAGGTAGTCATAACAGTTGGCTGCCTCATCTATTCTTCATTTATCGTTGCTTCATAACTTTTATTTTTTATAATATTTTTTGCTTTTATTCTTTGTTTCGCAGTGTCTGAGAAAAATATTCATTCCTCCCTTACTGCTTTGAAATCTGACCACTCAAAAATTCGCAAGGAGAATAAAATGCTTGCTACTTCCCTTATGCATTCTCGCGACAGAGCAGAAAGAAGATTCAACTATATGTGTGGTTTCAAAGATATAGAGAGTAAAAATCAGCAGAAGGCGCTCCTTCGTCAACTTCATCTTAAAGCTGAAGCTCTTGTGAATAGTGTTTTACTATCTAAATCTCTTGATCCCGTTTCTGTTGCACCTCTGGAAGTAAGTGATGATGAAGTTCCCAATTCTCCTGACAGTGATTATGACTATCAAAGCTGCGAAGAAGTCGCAAATGATGAAATTTTCAGTAAGGATCTGAATGAAGGAACTTCTAATGCAAACCTCCCAACTGGCGAAAAAGAGGCTGATAAGATTGTTGAAGAACCCGTAACATCTCATGTTGATGTAGAGAATTGAATTATTTCTGTAATTATGCATTTTTATTTAAACTTCTTTAACTGGATGACATTTTGCATAGGATGCTTTTTGAATTTTTGTTGAAGTACTTCTTTTGATTTGGAGAACAAATTCCCTGATGATTAACTTTTATTATCGAAGTGCTTATTATTGTTAATTCTCTTTATATCTTGCCTCGCAATTATAATCTCGCAAGCATGTTCATTTTCCTTCTTTATTGACATGTATTGCTGCGACATGATCGCAAGATTTCTTCATAATGAAGAAACCTATTGATCTTGTCTTATCATTAATTGTATGGTCTTATTTTGCCTTCCTAGTTAAAGGTCTTATTTTGCTATCCCTCATCGCGACAAGATCGCAGGACGTCTTTACATTTCCATGTAATGACCCATTGAACTTGTCTTATCATTTCACAAGTATTTTTGCCTCTGCAGGATATTGTTCTTGCGACAATATAACGGGTTTAAATATTCTTGCGAACATAAAATCCCATGACATTATCGTCTTTGCGACGAAATCGCAGGACGTTTTTTCATTTTTAAATGAAAAAACCCATTGATCTCGCCTCACCTTCATGTTAGTATTTTTGCCTCTTCAGGATCATTGCACAAATATGACAAGCCTATATTTCCTTGCGAAAATAAAGTCTCATGACATTTGCGTCTTTTGACACTTATCAGCTCCCTAATGGAGGGTGCCGCCCTTATCATCTCCCTGGTTGCCCCTTCAACGAGGCGTACATCGGCCATACAAGACTAGCTCCTCCCATCCGGTCTTAACAGCAAGCAGTTGTTTTCGCAGCCTCTTATCCCTTATACCTATAGGGCTTATGGTTACGAGTAGGGCTGCACATGGTTCGGTTCGGTACGGTTTTTGACCAAAAAATAACCGAAACCGAAGTACTCGGTTTTCCAATATTGAAAACCGATGAAACTGTAGTAGCAGGATTTCCCACACTACACCCCTTACTCGATTTTGCCTAATTAATCCATTAGAAGATGTAAGATCAAGAACATTTATTGATTGAATTCATGAAGTGTTTACACAGGAAAATAGAATTACACTTAGAAGTTAAAACACTCTTAAACTTTCTCTCTCCTAATGACTTGCCTAACAATTCTAAAAGATTCCCCCCCCTACAACAGACTCACTCGACCCTTTATATAGGGTAATACATAGTGGGTGATGACTAAGCTATCCTTTATTTTCGGGAATGTCTCGCGAAGTGTCGCCAGTGTACAACTATTCAATCTCGCGACACTTCTTAACCCTCGCCAGATTCCATGTCTTTCAGCTATTTTGTGTGTCGTTATTTCCCATCGCGTCGTTTATTTTAGTTTCCTGCGACTCCCTCGTGGTACCGTCGTTTATTGATCCCGCGAGCCCTATGTATTGCGATATTATGATCATACATCTTGCCTCTTTTTCCTTGAATATTGCTTGAAGAGCGATCTTGAAGGAAAAATCTGTTGTTGTAGTGATCTTTGGTTTTTGTTGATGAGGGAATGAGCAGAAGAATACTGTACTTGAAAAGTACGTACTTGCCTCTATTCTTTTGCGAAGTACCGAAGCTCCTATATTCGAAGTGTCATTTCTTGCCTCATGTGTTACAGAGAATAATCGAGTTCGCAATCTCTTCTCGCCTATTAGGAAATATGCCGTATATTTGAATTCTGCTAAAGTTCTTTTCGTCAAGCTTCCTTGGATTTAGGTAGTGACCGTTTACACGTGTCTATATTTACCTCTTTTACCGGTGCATTTAATGTTATCCGGTCATAATATTTTTCTCATCTATTTATAGGAACACCCCCTGTGAAGAATTTTCCTTTTCCTTTTCATCTTCTTCATCGTCTGCAAGTGTTCTTCTTCTTCATCGTTCTGCAAGTGTTTGCTTATTGCTGTCTCTTACCGTCTTCTTCACCACTTTAGCTATTCTCTACCAGTTGTTACTCTCATGACGTCCAGGTTTGTTAATTTTGCCATATCTGGCTGATTTTGTTGTTGATCATATTTGAGATTAACTTTCTTTGTTGAAATCACACTGGTATGATTAACTTTGTAATTCTTTTTCTGCCATTGTTGTTTAGCAAGAACCAACCCAGAACTAGATTTATCGTGAAGGACCCTCTTCTTTCTTTGGGCTCGCCATCGAAATCTACTTCGCAACAAGAACCCTCGCACAACCAAAGTCCACTTCACGAGCAAAATCTATGGCTTCAAAAAAGAGTCTCATGAGCGACAAGGTATTCAAGAAACTCTCATTTTTTATCAACAATACATTGTTGCCTCTCGTTTTTTATTTAATTTGTCATTCACAGGATGATAAAACTAATGGGTCATGCTCCCAAAAAGCCTCGCTACTCCAAACCTCGTTACTCCCGACGTTCCATTTCCTTCATTCACACCTTCATCTCCTGCTGCGAAATCTTCGCAAGATAACTTTGTGCCCCCTTCCTCTGGTACTACTACCAACGACAATATTTCTATGCCTCAACTCCTCATAGATCAAGTTCCTTATAACTGTCCTACTACAAACGATCTTATACCTCCTCCTGCTATCAATGTCCCCGCTATTTCTCCAATCACTTCTCTCCCTGAAACCTCTTCTTCTCCTGAGGCCCCTTTGACAAAGGATCACTCGTCTTCTTTGATTGAGCAAATTCCTCTAACGGCAGAAAATTTGGAGGGGATAGATGTGGCCTTTAAGGTTCTTTCAGATCTCGTGAATGATGCCAAAAAGACTTCTGCTGATCCTGTCAAATCCAACGTCTGCGAGATTTTAAGCAAGCACCTTGGTTCTGATAAGGTCTCGCAAGCATCTTTGGTTCAAGAGATTAATAAGTTGAAGAATGATCTCCAAGTTATGACCGCGAAGTGCAATAGTTTTCACCTTGAAAATCGAAATTTCACAACCTCTCGCCGGATCGTGACAATCTTTTCGAAAAAAATGAGGAGTTAAAAGGTATAGTCTCGCAACTCCCTTTTTTTTTTTTTTTTTTTTTTTTTTTTTTTTACAACTCAAATTCTTGTTCGCCCTCCAAGCATTAAACCCAGAAACGAATAATGGAGATATATCGATGGAGTCCATTGTTGAAGAAGTTCGAGTTGAGAGAGATGGTTGGATGGAGCAATATAATCTCTTAGATAATCTTCATACTTATGCAGCTGATCAAATAAATAATTTGTCGAAAGAGAATCTTGATTTATCGCAAAAGCAAGACTTGTTAAGTAATGATTTATCTCGCCTCTCTTATGCTTTGACTAAATCGATTTGGAGTTGCAAACTTTATCGATGAGAATCGAACTCTTTCGCAAGAGAAACGTTCTTTGTTGAATAAGGTGGCGAACTATTCGCAGCAAAGATGATGCTTGTCAAAAGTTATGTGAAGAACACGAACAAGTTAAACATACTTTGAAAAACCAACTTGAAGAAATTACTAGCTCGAGAGAGATAAACTTATTCAAGGTAGAATAACGTTGAGTGTAAAAGCGAAGCAATTCCAAGAACAATATGTCAATTTAGAAAAATCCAACTCTACTCTGGCGAACGAAAACTCCATACTTGTTTCCAATGAAAAGAATTTGCGATCTCGACTGAAAGGCTTAGTGGGAGATTCATTTGATGATGTCATGGACCGCTTGGGGAATAATTTCGCAGCTTTAATTCAACATCTTTCTTCTCAAAAGGAAGGTAGTCAAATTATTTGACTATCTTAATTTATGTGTTTATTCCATGAATGCTTTACTACCCTGAAAATGCCAATAACGTTCGATAAGAATTTTCTCTGATCTTGTGTATTTGTTATGCAGACTCTGAGAGAAAGCTTCGCTCCACTATTTCCACCCTCAGGTCTGATTATTCTAAAATTCGCAAGGAAAATGGACTACTCTCCTCGCATCTTGCTCGTTCTCGCGACCGTGCAGAGCGAAGATTTGATTATATGTCTTATTGTAAGGACATTGATAGTAAGAATCGTCAAAAGGCATTACTTCGCCAGTTCCCTCTAAAGGCGGAAGTTCTTGTGAATAACATTTTGCTGTCGAAGTCTCTTGATCCTATTCACGTCGCTCCTTTGGAAGTAAGTGATGATGAAGTTCCTGATGCTCCAGATAGTGATTATGAATATGAAAGCGGCGAAGATCTCCCTGATAAGGAAGTCGTCGATGAAGATCCAAGTAAAAAGACTCCTGATGAAAATCCAGTATCTGGCGAGAACGAAGGTAATGAAAACATTTCTGATGAAAATCAACCAATTGGAGGAGGCGAAGCTGATAAAGGCGCAGAAAAGTCTCAACCATCCTCTGTATTTGATAATGTTGATGTGGAGAGTTAAATGCTCTTTGTAATTTGCCAGAATTTCTTTTTGTGTGAACGATTTAACTCTTTGATGGAGTAATTCCCATATTTCTTTCTTCCTTTCTTAGTTAATACCTCTGTGTGAGCGTAGTTGCTCATTGAATATTTTATTAAGTAAATCTATCCCAATTAGGGATTTGATTTTAATTTTTCTTTCTGCGACAGAGTCGCAGGCCGCCTTTACATTTTAATGCAGAGGCCCATTGACCCTGCCTTATCATTTTTGTGTGGTCTTCCGAGTTAGACCTCCCTAATTAGAGGTCCTCCCCTGCCACCTTTCATCGCGACAAAATCGCAGGACGTCTTTACACTCGCATGTAATGACCCATTGATCTTGCCTTATCATTTTCCAAGTATTTTTGCCTCTCAGATGTTTTATTTGCGACAATATGACAGACCTAAGTCTTCTTGCGAAAACAAAGCTCCATGACATTGTTCGTCGTGCGACGAAATCGCAGGACGTCCATACACTTTCATGTAAAGACCCATTGATCTCGCCTTACCCTCGCGTTAGTATTATTGCCTCTCGCAGGATCATTGCACAAATATGACGAGCCTAAATTCTCTTGCGAGAACAGAGCCTCATGACATTTGCGTCTGTTTTGACACCCCCTAATGGAGAGCGTCGCCCTTATCATCTCCCCCCGGTTGCCCCTTCAAGGAGGCGAAACATCGGCCATACAAGACTAGCTCCTCCCATCCGGTCTTAACAACAACCAGTTGTTTTCGCAGCCTCTTATCCCTTATACCTATATGGTTTATGGTTACGAGACCGCACCCTAAGTGGAGTTTTCTTGGGCGAGTGCAACATATGCCAAGACTTGCCAAGAATGGCCAGGGTAGGTTCATCCATCCCGGCACTCGCTCAACCGTGTACCCTCGGCGCCTTGAGCATACATCGACTCCTAAGAAGAGACCCTCGGTCGCCCAACCAAGGTATAACCTACATATATAGTTGGGAATCCAAGGTACCTCTTCCGGATAGGCTTTCATGGGCCCCAAATTTCCATGACTCGGGCTTCAGGAGCAAAGTGTAACCTTCCCCCGAGCCATGTCGAGAGATACCCCCTTTTATGACGCACTTTAGGTCTTACATTTGCCTCTTACGAAATGTTATTCGCGAACTAGGGTGTACGCCATAAAGGTTCGTCCCATTCATTCATTCTTTTTAATCATTCTTCATCATTTGCTATTTCGTCATGCGAGATACTCGCCAATTTATTCATTTAATCATTCCTTATCTCTTGTTGTTTTGTTAAGCTATGCATGACTTTTTTGTTATTCTTGTCGCGAGATCTTCGCGGATTCTCTCTGCATTTTACTGAATGTCGCAAATATCTGGTGAAGAATTACTTCATCTTGATTCCTTTTTCCTCTCCCATTATTATGGGTAATATTTCTTTAGATATAACCTATTCCATGGTCTATCCAATTTTTGTCCCACATCTCTTCCTTCGGGGTCCATCAATCTATATGCCCCTGTACCAACTACCTCTTTGATGATATAAGGTCCATCCCATTTTCTCGCCAGCTTGCCTCCGTTTTCACGTTGATATATTGGGGTTTCTCGCAACACCAAGTCTCCTGGTTGGAACTCACGTATTTTTACACGCTTGTTATATTCTCTAGCCAGTCTTCGCTGATAATTCTCCATGTGTCGCAAGGCTTTTTCTCGTTTTTCTTCCAATTCATCCAACTTGATTAGAATATTGCCTGCGCTAAGATTTTTCTCCCAGACCTCTTTTTTGGTTGTCGGAATCACGACCTCTGTTGGGAGTACTGCTTCAACTCCATAAGTTAGGCAAAAAGGGGACATTCCTGTGGCTTCTCTTCTAGTTGTATTATAGGCCCATACTGCATTGGGTACTTGTTCGCACCATCCCTTGTTGTGTCCTTCCAACTTTTTCTTCAATATATCGGCAATTGTTTTGTTTGTTGCCTCCGCTTGACCATTAGCCTGTGGATATAATGGAGTTGATTTTCCACATCTTATCTGAAATGCATTAAGTAGCAACTCTATATTTTGCCCTTCAAACTGTTTCCCGTTATCAGATACCAATTGTGCAGGAATCCCAAATCTACATATAATATTTTCAAATATGAAAGTAAAAATATCCTTATCGCGAATGTGCTGGACCGCTTTCACCTCGACCATTTTGTGAAGTAACTGTTGCGACGATTAAGTATCTTCTCCGTCTGTAACGGTAAGAATGGTCCCACAATGTCTAAACCCCATTTTCCAAAAGGCCACACACTTCTTGAAGAATTTAACTGTGCTCCCGGTGCATGTATCTTCTTCCCATGTCTTTGACAATCTTCGCAGCGCCTGGATATTGCTCTCGCGTCTTCATGCATATATGGCCAATAATATCCTTGCGTCTTTGCCTTATATGCCAAAGATCTCCCGCCGCTGTGATTTCCGGCATCCCCACTATGCAGCATCTTCAATATGGTTTCTCCTTCTTTCCTTGATAGACAACGAAGTGAGGGTCCCTCAAAAGAACGTCGATAAAGCACGCCATCTCGTAATTCATAATTTGTTGCCCGGCTTTTTAACTTGTGTGCTTCCAATCTATTTCTTGGTACCTCGCCTTTCATTAAGTACGCGTGAAGTTCCACTCTCCAATCTTCCTCGCGACCTTGCATTTCATCTACCACCATCATTATATCTGCTTCTTGTCCTTCCTCTTTATTAATTGATGGCGCCAGTAGCGTCTGTATTTTGATGTTCCTCGCAGTTGGGTCTGTCATCATACTTGATATAAAGGCAAAAGCGTCTGCGAGTCTATTATCTCTCCTTGATATGTGCCTCCATTTTATTTTTGGTATCTGTGCCGTCAACACTTCTACAAGCTTCCTATATTTCTGTAGAGATGGATCATTTGTAGCATACTTTCTCGTTATTTGACAAATTGCTAATTGTGAGTCACTGGTGATCCTCACATTCTCCAGTTTCATTTCTATTGCGAATTGTAGAGCATGTATTATAGCTTCATACTCCGTTTCATTATTGGTAGACTCAAATTCCAATCTAAAAGCGAAAGCTAACTTATTGCCTTCTGGCGAAATCACAACAATTCCCACTCCTTTACCTTCTCCATTGGATGATCCATCCACTAATATTTCCCACCGATCTGGCTCAGTTAACAAATCTTTTGGATTTCCATGCTCTTCTTCCACATCCATCATTTCATCCATCGCTTCATCTTCCTCCAAAGGAAACTCGCGTAAAGTCTCGCGACAACCTGTGACTTTGTTGAAGATAATATTTCATATTTCAGTTTGTAATGGCTTATTTGAGCATTCCACCTTTCGACTCTTCCTGATCTTTTTGAATTTTTCATTACTGACTCAATTGGTACCTTTGTCACCACTTTAATAGTATGTGCCTGAAAATATATGCGAAGTTTAAACGACGCATAGACTAACGCCAGGATTAATTTTTCAATCTTCGAATAATTTCTTTCTGCAGCATTAAAAGTTTTGCTGATATAATAGATTGGTTTTTCTACTCCTGCGTCCATTCGCAGTAAAACTGCACTTAAGGCATGCGATGTTGTCGCGAGATATATTAATAATTCCTCTCCTGGTTCTGCCTTCTGCATAATGGATATATCCATTAAATGCTCTTTTATCCCTTGTAAAGCCTTTTCACATTCATCCGTCCATTTAAATTTCGACCCTTTCTTCAGAATACTGAAAAAGTGTTTACATTTATCAGATGACCGCGAAATGAACCTTCCTAGCGATGCTAGTAACCCATTCAGCTTTTGAACATCTTTTACTGTCGCAGGTGTCGGCATATCGCGAATTGCTTTTACTTTCTCTGGGTCAACATGTATTCCTTCTTTTGATATAATGTAACCCAAGAACTTCCCTGACGCAACTCCAAAGGTACATTTTTCTGGATTGACTTTGATGTTGAAGCGCCTCATTTGTTCAAAAATTTCTCTCAAGTCTTGCACATGATCTTCGCTTTTTACTTTTCACTAGCATGTCATCTACGTATACCTCTAGTGTTTTGTGTATCCATTCTCGCGAATACATTCTCTACCATCCTTTGATACGTTGCTCCAAAGATTTCGCAAACCAAACGGCATTTTAGTATAACAAGATAAACCTCTTGGAGCAAAGAAAAAGCAGTGTGTTCTTGGTCTTCCTCGAGAGGAATTTGATTGTAACCTTTGTATCCATCCAGCGATGATACTCTTTTCATTTCAGCCGCCGATTCGACTAGTTTGTGGGATGTCCGGTAATGGAAAACTGTCTTTAGGGCAAGCTTTATTTAGATCAGTGAAATCAATGCAAATCCTTATTCCCTTGTTCTTCTTTGAAACTATAACCATATTCGCTATCCACTCAGGGGTATTTTGCTTGTCTAATAATTCCTGCGTCCAAAGATCTTCTCAGCAGTTCTTCTTATCTCGAGAGTGATATGCTGTTGCTATCTTTCTAATTCTTTGTTTAAATGGCTTCACATTTTTATCAATTTCTAATTTGTGACAAAGCGATCGACGGATCTATACGAGGCATTTCATCCATATCCCACGCGAAGATGTCTTTATAATCTCGCAACAGATCGACGATTCTTTTCTCTTCATCTGCTTCCATGCTAGTTCCAATCTTTAGCATCTTGGGATTTTCCTTAGTTCCAATATTCACTTCTTTGGTTTGTTCTGCCGCGACGTAACTGGCCTTCGGTTCTCCCATAGGGGTTGGTCCTTTTGGTTCTTTCGCAAGATCATCTTCTTCTCCCGAGATCTCGCCAGGTATGCCTTTTCCTTCCTTTGCTCTTATCATGTAAACTCTGAATTCTTCTTCTTTCTTAGTTACCCTCGCCATCTTTTTGCGGTATTTTGATATGTTCTTTCGCTTGTTTATTTGTTCCTCGCAACATTTTACTTCATTTTGATAATATATTCTTCCTTTGGCAGCGTCCCCTCTGATCTCGCTGATTCCAGTTGGTGTAGGGAACTTGATACGTTGATGAAGCGTCGACGCCACAGCTTTTATTGCATGTACCCATGGTCTTCCTAGTAACATGTTGTATGGTGATTCCATATCCACCACACTCAATGTCACCTGTGTTTCGATTCCTCCTAACGGAATACGTATTTTTATCTCCCCTTTAACTTTTGTTATGGATTTACCAAAACCTTGAATATTGTATGCCGCGAAAATCATATCTTCGTCTTTATATCCCATCTTTTTGTAAGCGTGATAGAACATGATGTTTACCAGACTCCCTGTATCGATTAAAACTCCATTCATTACCCATGTTTTCATCGTATTCTCCGATTTCTCTCCTTCCTTATACACGTTTATTGCAATCACCAGTGGAGACATGTGATCCAAGTTTTCTTTTGATATTTCCTCCGCCGTGAATGTTATCTCTTGCTTTTCCCAATCTTTCAAAGGTGACGTTATTTCTCGATCCGTAATCTTCTTTCCTTCAAAATCTCGTTTGTGTATCCTTCCTCTGATATTTTCATGAAATTCGTTAACCATTACTCTCATACCTGTGCTGTATGCCATATCTTTTTCATCCGATCTAAAGTTTTTCTTTCTCATTTTTCTGATTCAAACAATTTTAATTGCAATCTTCTCTCCTTTGTCGGGCCGATCTCCCTGTTTCTAGCGCATATGTAGTAGCAGGATTTCCCACACTACACCCCTCACTCGATTTTGCCTAATTAGTTCATTAGAAGATGTAAGATCAAGAACATTTATTGATTGAATTCATGAAGTGTTTACACAGGAAAATAGAATTACACTTAGAAGTTAAAACACTCTTAAACTTTCTCTCTCCTAATGACTTGCCTAACAATTCTAAAAGATTCCCCCTTTTACAGACTCACTCGACCCTTTATATAGGGTAATACATAGTGGGTGACAGCTAAGCTATCCTTTATTTTCGGGAATGTCTCGCGAAGTGTCGCCAGTGTACAACTATTCAATCTCGCGACACTTCTTAACCCTCGCCAGATTCCATGTCTTTCAGCTATTTTGTGTGTCGTTATTTCCCATCGCGTCGTTTATTTTAGTTTCCTGCGACTCCCTCGCGGTACCGTCGTTTATTGATCCCGCGAGCCCTATGTATTGCGATATTATGATCCTACAGAAACCATTTAGCGTACTCGGTTTCATTCGGTTTTGGACCTACCGGTTTCGGTTTTAAATCTCCCGATTTCGGTTTTAAACCGAAAATTGTGACAAACAATTTACTAAAGACAGAAATTTATAATTTAACCTGTCCGTCAAACTGATAACTCCAACATTCATTACTAAAAAAAAAAACAAAAAATCCAACGATTTAAAGAAAGATTGTTCTTTGACAAAGATGAACGGCCAGGCATCCAAAGTTTGCACATACAAAAAAAGAAAGAAGGAAGTTTAAATTAGAGAATTCATTGACAAAGAAATTTCCATCCGGGGATGTATTGACAAACTCAATTATAATTTAAGAAATTCAAAACAAACATGCAATTGACCCAATCTACAAGATGACAACTAGAATTTTACAAATTGTAACCTGCAAGTCTGCAAATTAATAATCCCCAAGTTCGTAACATTCAAATCTAACATACGATTAAGAAAAAAATTATTGAAACTAACCCACAAACATGTTGTTCAGTATTTCAATTAGAATGGTGATGGATTCAACTGTTCTTTTACTGGTGTGGTGGTGATGGATTCAACTGTTTCTTTTAGGGTGGTGAAATAGTGATGGGATAAATCAATAGAGAAGAAGAAGAAGTTGGTGGTGATCGATTGGTGGCGTTGAGAGAGATGGTGATGAATCTCTTTGATTCTCTTTCACCGTGAAAAAGAGAGGAGTAGTAGCCGATAAAAATACGGAAAGATCAAAGAATGAACGAACGAAAGAAAATTTGTTGGAAAGAAAAAGATAAGGATAGTGATAACCTAAATCGATGGATACGATTAATTGTATAAAACTGGACGGCTAGAATTAGGTCTATGTACATTCGGTTTTTCGGTTATTCAGTACGGTTTTATGTTAGAACCGTAACCGAAACCGAAGCCGTTTCGGTTTCTTGAAGCCGACAACTGAAACCTAAACCATGGGATTCGGTTTCACTTCGGTTCGGTTAATAATGGACTGGTTTCGGTTCGGTTCGTGGTTTAGGTTCGGTTTTGTGCAGCCCTAGTTACGAGACTGCACCCTAAGTGGAGTTTTCTTCAGGCCGAGTGAAGCATGTGCCAAGACTTGTCAAGAGTGGTAAGGAAGTTCCATGCTCCCCGCACTCTTGACTCAACCGTGTACCTCGGCGCCTTGGTCATATGCTGACTCCTTGGAAGAGACCCTCGGTCGTCCAACCAGGGTATAACCTTATATAGTTGGAAATCCAAGGTATCTCTCCCGGATGGATGTTATTATCCCCAATCTCCATGACTCAGGTTCCAGGAGCGGTGTAACCTTTTCACTGAGCCATGTCAAGAGATACCCCTTATATGACGCACTTTAGGTCTTACATTTGCCTCTTACGAAATATTATTCGCGAACTAGGGTGTACGCCATAAAGGTTCGTCCCATTCACTCACTCATTCTTTTTTGTTAATTCAATTAATCATTCATTCTTGATAATTTCATGTTATTTTGCTTGCGATGCTATCGCATAATTTTGCTTTGTTTGCAACATTCTCTTTTCAACTCTTCAATCGGATTTTCATACATTCTTGATCGCGAGATTCTCGTACATTTCTTCTTCAATTATTATTTCTTCCTCCTACTTTTGATATGCCTCTGTTACTTAATTTTGATAACAACAACTATTCATTTCTTTAGTCTTTTGATCCTACTATTTTCTGTCTCTGCACTATTCAACTGCCTTTATGTATTTACTTCGCAAAGCGTCTTCAACTACCTTTTATTCTTCTTGTCCCTGACGTGCCTTCGCCACTTAACCTTTGTCACTTCTCTCAATTATTCACTTCTTACACCTTTTACTCCTGCTTCCCTCTGCCTCTGTATCATTAAAACCTCTGAATAGTTCTTTTCCAGCATGACTTTCAACTGCCTTCATATCTTCACCTCGCAATGTGTCTTCTCTTCTTATATTTATGCTATCTACCATCAATCTTTCTTTTCTTTGTTCTTCTTTTATATTCTTCTTCCATCCCTTATTTTTTGCGGCTCTCTCTTCACAGCTCTCCACATCGATCTCATAACATTTTTCCCCTTCTATCCAATCTCCCTTAATAATTCCAACACCGCTAGGATGGGGAAACTTTATACACTAATGATACGTTGACGCCACACCCAGAATTGCATGCAACCATGGCCTTCCAATCAATGCATTATAAGGGGACTCCACATCGACCACACAAAACAAGATATCAGTTGACAATCCTTGCAAAGGTATTCTCATGTGTACTTCTCCTTTGGGCTTGTTCGCATGTACCGTTGAAACCATATATTTTGTATGTTGAAGGGATCAAATCTTCATCCTTTCCTCCCATAGTCTTGTAAGTATGGTAGAAAAGAATGTTGACCGAGCTCCCGCATCGATTAATATTCTATTTATTGCCCAGCAAGTTTCTGCATCATCATCTTCCCCATCAACGGTTTTGGATTAATATCCAGTTTTACCACCAACGGGTTATCATGTATTTCTCTACCTTTGGGTATTTCTTCTGCCGAGAAAGAGATAATTTGCAACTGCCACTCTTTTAACTGCGATTTCCTCGCGATGTTTATTACCTCATTATCATTAACATCCCTCGCAAAAACCCTACTGAGTACGTTATCATGAAAATCTTCAATGGTGCGATATGAATGAACAATGGAGTTGCAGGAAATCCCACACTACACCCCTCACTATATTTTGTAGATCTAAATCTTATTAATGATATGAATTTCAAATATAAGTGCTAGAAATTTAAATAGACACATAAGATTTTTACGTGGTTCGATCAATGTGATCTACATCCACGATTCTTCACTATGATTGTTGAGGTTACATTTGAATTACATTGAGAATCTCCATTAATGGATATTTTCTAGAGCTCTAGATCTAGTTTTAGGGGAAGAAGATGATAAAGAAAATAAAGTTTCTCCCTCAAAAATATCTCTCTCTCCCTAAAAGTGTTCCTCCTCTTCTCTCTCCTGCTCTCCTCTTTATATAGGTGTTTACATAGCGGATGACATCTCACATACAGCTCATATTCTCTCGAACTCTTTGATAATTTCGCAGGCTCTTGCTACCTTCTCGCGAGACATTCTCACGACCCCTTTAATAATTTCGCAGGCTTTTGCTACCTTCTCGCGAGACATTCTCGCGAGTCTTTCTACATTCTCGCGAGTTATGGAAAATAATGAATCTCGCAATCTCTTCTCGCGAGTTAAGGAAATAATTGAATCTCGCACGCTAAGAAAATATGTTGTGCGATATTTGAATCCTACATCTTGCCTCTTTTTCCTTGAATATTGCTTGAAGAGCATTCTTTAAGGAAAAATCCGTTGTTGATGTAATCTTTGATCTTTGTTTGATGAAGGAACGAGCGGAAGAATACTGGACTTGAAAAGTACGTACTTGCCTCTATTCTTTTGCGAAGTTCCGAAGCTTTGCGAAGTAAATAAGAAATACTATCCCGAAGTATATGAAGTATGAAGTATCCTTGAAGAAGTATAAGAAGTATGAAGTATGAAGTATCCTTGAGAATTATAAGAAGTATGAAGTATGAAGTATCCTTGAGAATTATAAGAAGTACTTAATCTTCTAAATATAAGAAGTATTGCGAATCCATCATGTGAAACTCTCGTTCCATGTTCTTTGCCTCATGCAATGCTCTATTCTTGTTGTTCACTGGTGAATATCTTCTTTGGAAGTGATTCTTGCCGAGAAGATAAAGAACATAAAATTTTTTCTTGGTTATCCATAATTGCCTCTGTTCTTTATCTTTGAAGGTAGAATCTTTAAGAAAATGTTGGATGAGGGAGTTGTATCTTCATTCTCATTTTGCCTCTGTTTCATGCTTTGTGCTCATGCGATAGTATAATCTCTTCAAGTTGCTTATAATTTTGCGAAATAACCACATTTCGCAAACTAATCACATTCTGAGAAATTATGACTCATTCTCTGCGAAATTCTGAATAATACCTTGAGAGATTCCAAATAATATCGCCGAGAGATTCTGAATAACACTCTTGAGAGATTATAAATAGTTCTTTTGAGAGATTCTCGGATAATTACGTAAAATTTTGTAAAATACTTGTGCGAGTATAATGCTTATGTAATGATTATGTTATGAAATGTGTATGCAATGGTTATGCCATGAAATGCTTATGCAATGCTTTCATGATGCGATTATGATGCTTGTATGATGAGAATGCTTATCTACTTCAATGTATAGCTAATGTTTGTGTTACTTAGCTCATTTCGCCGTTCTAAAATTGATGTAGCTTTAAATCACTTCCATTCTTCATTTCTCTCGATTTTGTCTTTAGCATATGCATTCCTCTTTGTGTATTTATTGTTTCTCGCAAGTTCTTACTTGTGCTTCATCTTTTCTTATTCCTGCACTTCATCCAAATTGTTTATGTTGAATTTTGTCATTGCGACAAGATCGCAGGACGTCTTTACATTTTCATGTAATGACCCCTTGATCTTGCCTTATCATTGTTTTTGTATGGTCTTATTTTGCCTTCCTAGTTAAAGGTCTTATTTTGCCACCCCTCATTGCGACAATATGACAGGCCTAAATATCCTCGCGAACATAAAGCCCCATGACATTGCCGTCTTGCGACAAAATCGCAGGACGTCATTACACTTTCATGTAATAACCCATTGATCTTGTCTTATCATTTCTTTAGTATTATTGCCTCGCAGGATATTTTATTTGCGACAATATGACAGGCCTAAATATCCTTGCGAACATAAAGCCCCATGACATTGCCGTCTTGCGACGAAATCGCAGGACGTCCGTACACTTTCGTGAAAAGACCCATTGATCTCGTCTTACCCTCGCGTTAGTATTATTGCCTCTGCAGGATCATTGCACAAATATGACAAGCCTAAATTTTCTTGCGAAAATAAAGCCTCATGACATTTGCGTCTGTTTTGACACTCTCCCTAATGGAGGGTGTCGCCCTTATCATCTCCCTGGTTGCCCCTTCAAGGAGGCTTACATCGGCCATACAAGACTAGCTCCTCCCATCCGGTATTAACAACAACCAGTTGTTTTCGCAGCCTATTATCCCTTATACCTATATGGCTTATGGTTACGAGACTGCACCCTAAGTGGAGTTTTCTTCGGGCCGAGTGCAGCATGCGCCAAGACTTGTCAAGAGTGGTAAGGAAGTTCCATGCTCCCCGCACTCTTGACTCAACCGGGTACCTCGGAGCCTTGATCATACGCTGACTCCTTGAAAGAGACCCTCGGTCGCCCAACCAGGGTATAACCTACATATATAGTTGGGAATCCAAGGTACCTCTTCCGGATAGGCTTTCATGGGCCCCAAATCTGCATGACGCAGGTTCCAGGGGCGGTGTAACCTTTTACCTGAGCCATGTCAAGAGATACCCCCTTATATGACGCACTTTAGGTCTTACATTTGCCTCTTATGAAATATCATTCGCGAACTAGGGTGTACGCCATAAAGGTTCGTCCCATTCAATCACTCATTCATTTTTGTCAATTCATTCAATCATTCACTTTTGATTATCTCTTCTCATTATCTTTGCAAAATTATCGCATGTCTTCATTCTTTCATTCATTTCTTCATTTCTGTCACTTCCTTCACTTATTCTTTCATTTTGTCATTTCTTTCATTCATTCTCATAATAGCATATCATTTGCGGTTTGTCGTTGTTGTTGTCTCTTGCGAAGTATATGATTTGCTTGCGAAGCTATCCTCCTTGAAATATATGAACGTCGCATAAAATATAAACATCTCACAAACAAAAAGAATTGTGAGAAATGAGATTTGAACCCTTGACCCGCCTCTTTATATTCTCGCACCATACCAACTGTTCTAACCTCATTTGCGAAATTAACTTGCGAGATAATCATCAACTTTCTTCTTTGCGAGATAAGCAATGTCTCGTGTGAAATTTTGCATAACAAAAATAAATGTGCGAGAGCAAGAATTGATCCCGCGACCTTCGCTCGCGTTCATGCCTCCCGACCAACCGTGCTAGCCAAGCTCTGCGAAATGTTTCTCGCGAAATAATCACTTACTTTCTTCTTGCGAAATATACTTGCGAAAAACCCATGCGAAAAATACACGTTCGTTGAGATTTGAACTCGCGACCATGAACTCATTAATTTCGCAGTGACCAACTCGTGCGCCTCTTGTTTGCGAAAGAATGAAACAACCTTGCGAAATTATCCATTTTTTCCCTTCTTTGCGAAGCAAAAATTCTTTGCGAGGAGGGAGATTCGAACCCGCGACCTTAAGCTCCTCATGTTCGCTCGTGACCAATTGTGCTACTCCTCATGTGCGAAAGGATCGCCAGAATGCTAATACATGACTTATATTCACCCTTTGATATTCAAGGAAAAAGATGACAAAAATTCTTCGCGAAGGTTAAGACTCGAACTCGCGACCTTATGTTTATACTCTTCGCCAGTGACCAATTATTCTAGCTGCTTTGTTTGTGAAAGAAACACACAATACTATAACTTTATTCACTTCTTCGCTCTCGGAAGTTCAAAAATATGTAAAAGGTGGGATTCGAACTCGCAACCCCAAGCTTATTCTCTTCGCGAATGACCATCGGGCTACTTGTCGCTTGCAAAGGAAACACACAATGCTATAGCTTTATTCCATTTTTCCCCTCTTGAAAGTTCAAAAATATTTGAAAAAATATGACTGTGGCGAGATTTGATCTTGCGACATCAAGCTTCTTCGCTCCAACTCAAATCATCTCGTGCGAGCTTCTTTTTGTGATAAAAATCACGGCGTTTTGTTCTTATCCTTTTCTTCGTTCTTCCTTAATTTCCTTCAACAATTTTCCTCTTTTCTTTTTCTCCTGAATATGAAATCTTCCATTAAAAAATTAGCTTTTTTTTTTTTTTTTTTTTTTTTTTTTTTATGTTCTTGAATTGTTGACGGTATTTTCTCCCTGAAAGTGTGATTTATTCCATAAAACTTCCATTTTTGAACCTAAATTTTATAGATCTAAATAAAAAGTATGAACAAGAACTACTTTTCATGGAAATTTCTCTTAAAGTTTATAGATCCAATTGAATTCATCACCAACAAGAGTCGTTTTTTCTAAACTTTCTTGAACCAACAAGATTAGGTCCCCTGTTTCTAGCGCATATGTAGTTGCAGGAAATCCCACACTACACCCTCACTATATTTTGTAGATCTAAATCTTATTAATGATATGAATTTCAAATATAAGTGCTAGAAATTTAAATAGACACATAAGATTTTTACGTGGTTCGATCAATGTGATCTACATCCACGATTCTTCACTATGATTGTTGAGGTTACATTTGAATTACATTGAGAATCTCCATTAATGGATATTTTCTAGAGCTCTAGATCTAGTTTTAGGGGAAGAAGATGATAAAGAAAATAAAGTTTCTCCCTCAAAAATATCTCTCTCTCCCTAAAAGTGTTCCTCCTCTTCTCTCTCCTGCTATCCTCTTTATATAGGTGTTTACATAGCGGATGACAGCTCACATACAAACTCATATTCTCTCGAACTCTTTGATAATTTCGCAGCTCTTGCTACCTTCTCGCGAGACATTCTCGCGACCCCTTTAATAATTTCGCAGGCTTTTGCTACCTTCTCGCGAGACATTCTCGCGAGTCTTGCTACATTCTCGCGAGTTATGGAAAATAATGAATCTCGCAATCTCTTCTCGCGAGTTAAGGAAATAATTGAATCTCGCACGCTAAGAAAATATGTTGTGCGATATTTGAATCCTACAAAAAATGCTAGTTAATGCTGGTAAGTTGCACTTTGGGGGTATTCCTCCTAGCTGCACTTCTAATGTAAAAGGATTTTTCGCAGCCTCTGCGATAGCTTCATCTAACTGTCTTCTCCCTCCTTCTCTTCTCGCTGTTCAATATTCCTCTCATCTCTCGCCAATTCTCGCAGAATTTGTTCGTTTGCCTCGTAATTTGAATTTATCGGTCTCTTTAATTCTCGCTTCCCTCCTTCTTCGTTCGTGTCTACTTTTTTGTATTCTTTCATATTCTTCGTTGATATCTCCATTGTTGCGATTTCGCTCGCGCCTTCTTTCTCGATTGTCATGATTATTCCCGCCGAATCGCCTCTTCTAATTCCCGATTTTCCATTTCTGCTCTCAATCTTTCTCTCTCGCGAGCTAGATGCGCTTGTTCAGTATAATGTTTTTCAATGTCATCTTCAATTTCCTTTTGTTTCCTTTGTGTTTCTCTCCCATATAGTATTCTCCTTTCTTCTTCCCGATTTTCTTCATTAACTGGGTTATTCTGCCCTTGAGGCTGCCTATCTTCCTAATTTCCATCATTTTGATCATTCACCAAAATATAACGATTCTCTACTAATTCTCTCTCTTCGCGACCTCTTTCACCAAAATTTAACTCTCTTTCCAAATTTTCTTCATTAACGTTTTCTGCAGGTAATGTTCTTCTCACGTTTTCTCTAATCGATCCTGATCTCGATCCGTTATTACACCTTGATCTTCTATTTTGCAACCTCCTATTTTCCATCCTTAATTCGTGGTTTTGCCTTGTTAAATTTGCGCGTTCTTCTGCTTCTAACCGCCTTTCTTCATGTATTGTCTGTCTCAACACTTCTAGCGCTGCAATTTCTTCATTTCCACGAACTGTTTCTCCCATCTCTTCTCGATTTCTCTCTTCTTGTCCACTATTCATCAATTGTTGCACTTCTTCTCTTTCTTCCATAGAATCTGATCTCCATGTATGCACGCTTACTCTATCATAATCGGTTACTCTGTTTAGCGCTGGTTGAATTGGTGGTTGAACCGATGGTTGAATTGGTGGTTGAATTCGACCTTCTTCTCCATTTCTTGCATTTATCCTTGATGGTTCACCTACTTCATTCCTCCTTTCTCCAACTAATCTTCCACTTCTCCTTACGATCGTTGGTTGTTCTGATGCATTCTTTCTTCTAGCCATTTCTCAATTTTAGTAACTTGTTAAAAATTATTCGAGATTTCTTTCTTGTTACACCTGATTCTTCCAATTCACAAGGTTGATCTTCTACTCGTCCCTGTTTCTAGCGCATATGTAGTTGCAGGAAATCCCACACTACACCCCTCACTCGAATTTGTTTAATTGATCCATTTGAAGATGAGTAACAATATATTTTATTAATTGTTTTCTTGAAAGATTTACAAAGAAATGTAGAACAGAGCTGAAGAAATTACAATCACTCTTATTTTCTCTCTCCTAATGACTTGCTTAACAATTCAAAAAGAATCCCCCCACAACAGACTTACTCGACCCTTTATATAGGGTATTACATAGTGGATGACAGCTAAGCTGTCCTTTATTTTCTGGAATCCTTCGCGAAGCGTCGCAAGTATATAAGCGTTAGACTTCGCGATACTCCTAAATCTCGCCAAGTCTTCACACTTTTCTCATGTTCTGGCTGTCGTCATCTGATGCGTCATTTAAATTATTTCCTTGCGACACCTTCGCAATGTAGTTGTTTATTACTCTCGCGAAGTATTGCCGTCGCGATATTCTGGTCCTACCACCCTATATAATGGGTTGAGTAAATCTGTTGTGGGAGAGGTCTTTTTGAATTGTTAAGCAAGACATTAAGAGAGAGAAACTTTAGAGTGATTGTAATTTCCTTAATTCTGTTCTATCTTTCTTTGTAAACATTTCAAGAAAATAATCAATCAAATTCATAGTTATTCATCTTCAAATGGATTAATTGTGTTGAATCTAATGAGGGGTGTAGTGTAGAAATCCTGCAACTACATATGCGCTAGAAACAGGGACTGAAACAGGATTGAAGATAAAAGATTGCGGCTAAAATTATCCGAATCAAGAAAATGAGAGAGAAAAATGTTAAATTAGATGAAGTAGAGAAGTTAAAAAACAAGGAATATGATGAAAATACGGAGTACAAGACAATTACAAAAGCAATGATTAATGAATTTCATGAAAACATTAGAGGAAGAATAATAAACGAGATTTTGAAGGGAAGAAGATTATAGATGGAGAGAAGACATCGTCTTTGAAAGAGTGGGAAAAGCAGAAAATAACATTCACAGCAGCAGAGGTACCTAAAGAGGGTTTGAGTCATACATCCCCGTTAGCGATCACAATAAATGCATGCAAAAATGGAGAAGAATCGGCAAAAGCGGCGGAAGAATGGGGGTAAATAGAACCTTGGTGGATACGGGGAGTTTGGTGAGTATCATGTTTTATCATACTTATAAAAAATTAGGATATAAAGATGAAGAAATGATTTCCCACAGTATTATATCCATGGTTTTGGTAAATCCATAACAAAACCTAAAGGAGAGATAAAATTACGAATTCTGCTTGGAGAAATTGAAACACAGGTGACGTTGAGTATAGTGGATATGGAATCACCGTATAACGTGTTGTTAGGGAGACCATGGGTACATGCAATTATAGCTGTAGCGTCAATGTTTCATCAGTGTATTAAATTTCCTATGCCGACTGGAATTGGTAAAATCAGAGGGGATATTGATAAAGGAAGAATATATCATCAAATCGAAGTGAAGTATTATGAAGAACAAGTGAAGAAACGAAGAGATCGCAAGAAGATAGTAAAAGCAGCTAAGAAAGAAGAAGAGTTTAAAATTTACATGGTAAGAGCAAAAGAAGGAAAAGGGATACCTGGCGCAATCTCGCAGGATAAGGAAATGAAAGGACCAACCCCTATGGGAGAACCGAAAGCTAGTTATATCGCAAAGAGAACAAACAAAAGAAGTGAATGTTGGAACTGAAGAAGAACCCAAGATGTTAAAAATTGGGACTAAAATGGAAGTAGATGAAGAAAGAATAACTATTGATTTGCTGCGAGATTATAAAGATATTTTCGCGTGGGATATGGATGAAATGCCTGGTATAGATCCATCTGTGGCTTGTCATAAATTGGAAATTGACAGAAATGTAAGACCATTCAAACAAAGAATTAGAAAGATCGCAACAAAGATATCATCCTCAAATAGAAGAAGAATTGCGAGAAAATGCTAGATGCAGGAATCATTAGACAAGCAAAATATCCCGAATGGATAGCAAATATGGTTATAGTCCCAAAGAATAAAGAAGGGATAAGAATTTGTATAGATTTTACCGATCTAAACAAAGCTTGTCCTAAAGATAGTTTCCCGTTACCAGATATTCCAAAATTGGTTGAAGCTGCGGCAGGAAACCAAAGGATATCATCTCTTGATGGATATAAAGGTTACAATCAAATTCCTCTCGCCGAAGAAGATCAAGAACATACTGCTTTCTTTGCTCCAAGAGGATTATACTGTTATACAAAAATGCCGTTTGGTTTGCGAAATGCCGGAGCAACATACCAAAGAATGGTGGAAAAGGTGTTCGCGAGATGGATACACAAAACATTAGAGGTGTATGTAGATGATATGTTAATAAAAAGTAGGAAAGCAAAAGACCACATACAAGATCTAAAAGAAATTTTTGAACAAATGAGACATTTCAACATCAAAGTAAATCCAGAAAAATGCACCTTTGGAGTTGCATCGGGAAAATTTTTAGGTTACATCGTATCAAAAGAGGGAATCCAAGTCGACCCGAGAGAAAGTACAAGCGATTCGCGATATGCCAACACTGCGACGGTAAAAGATGTTCGAAGTTAAATGGGTTACTAGCTTCGCTAGGAAGGTTTATCTCGCGATCATCTGATAAATGCAAGCACTTTTTCAACATTCTCAAAAAGGGATCAAAGTTTAGATGGACAGACGAGTGTGAGAAATCTTTACAAGGAATAAAAGAACATTTAATGGATATATCAATTTTACAAAAAGCATAACCAGGAAAAGAATTATTGATCTATCTTGCGACGACCTCGCATGCATTAAGTGCAGTATTGCTGCGAGTGGACGCAGGGGTACAAAAACCAATCTATTACATCAGCAAAACTTTCAATGCCGCAGAAAGGAATTACTCAAAAATTGAAAAACTAATCTTGGCATTAGTTTACGCAACATTTAAACTTCGCATATACTTTCAAGCACACATTGTTAAGGTAGTGACAAAAATACCAATCGAATCAGTAATGAAAAATTCAAAAAGATCGGGAAGAGTTGAAAGATGGAATGCCCAAATAAGTCATTGCAAACTCAAATATGAAATATTATCTTCACCAAAATCACAAGTGGTCGTAGACTTTCTAGCAGAATTTCCTTTGGAAGAGGATGAACCAGTAGAAGAAATGATGGATGTAGAAGAAGAACATGGAGATCCGAAAGACTTGTTAACTGAGCCAAATAGATGGGAAATATTAGTAGATGGGTCATCAAATGGAGAAGGTAATGGGATTGGAATTGTTGTGATATCACCAGAAGGCAATAAAATGGCTTTTTCTTTCAGGTTAGAGTTTGCGTCAACCAATAATGAAACAGAATATGAAGCTATAATACATGCTTTGCGATTCGCAATAGAAATGAAATTGGAAAATGTGAGGATTACCAGTGATTCGCAATTGGCTATTCGCCAAATAAAAGAGGAATATACTACAAATGAATTATCTTTGCAAAAGTACAAGAAACTTGTTGACGAGCTGTCGGTGCAGATACCGAAAATAAAATGGAGACATATATCAAGGAGAAACAATAGATCGCAGATGCTTTTGCCTTTATATCAAGTATGATGACAGATCCGACTGCGAGAAATATAAAAATACAAACACTTTTAACACCCTCAATTAATAAAGAAGAAGAGCAGGAAACAAATATAATGCTAATAGAAGATGGAACACAAACACTTTGCGAAGAAGATTGGAGAACAGAACTTCATGCATACCTAATGAAAGGAGAAACACCAAGAAATAGATTAGAGGCACACAAATTAAAAAGCCGTGCAACAAATTATGAATTAAGAGATGGAGTACTATACCGACGATCTTTTAATGGACCTTCATTCAGATGTGTAACAAGGAAGGAAGGAGAAACCATATTGAAGATGTTGCATAGTGGGGATGTTGGTAATCATAGTGGTGGAAAATCTTTAGCACATAAAGCAAAAATGCAGGGCTATTACTGGTCGTTTATGCATGAGGACGCGAAACAAATATCAAGGCGTTGCGAAGATTGCCAAAGACATGGGAAGAAGATACATGCACCGGGAGCGCCATTAAATTCTTCAAAAAGTGTGTGGCCTTTTGGAAAATGGGGCTTAGATATTGTGGGACCATTCCTACCAGGAACTGGACAGAGAAGATATCTAATTGTCGCTACCGATTATTTCACAAAATGGGCAGAGGTGAAAGCGGTACAACACATTCGCGATAATTTTTTTTATTACTTTCATATTTGAGAACATTATATGCAGATTTGGGATTCCAAAGACACAGTTGGTATCGACAATGGGAAACAGTTTGAAGGACAAAATATAGAATTGCCGCTTAATGCATTTCGAGATACGATGTGGAAAATCAACTCCTCTATACCCGCAGCTAATGGCCAGTGCGAAGCGACAAATAAAACAATTGCGAGACATATTGAAAAAGAATTTAGAGGGATACAATAAAGGATGGTGCGAACAAGTACCCAATGCAAGTATGGGCTTATAATACAACTATAAGAGAAGCTACGGGCATGTCACCTTTTTGTTTAACATATGGGGTTGAAGTCTGTACTCCCGACATAAGTTATGATCCCAACAACAAAGAAAGAAGCTTGGGAGAAAAATCTTAGTGCGGGTAACATTTTAATCAAATTAGATGAATTAGAAGAAAAAAGAGAGAGAGCACTACAACATATGGAGAATTATCAGCGAAGATTGGCCAGAGAATATAACAAACGTGTCAAGATACGTGAATTTCAACAGGAGATCTGGTGCTGCGAGAGACACCAATATATCAGCGTGAAAGTGGTGGCAAATTGGCAAGAAAATGGGATGGACCTTATATCATTAAGGAAATAGTTGGCACAGGGGCATATAGATTAATGGATCCTGAAGGGAGAGATGTAGGACAAAGATTGGATAGACCATGGAATAGGTTGTATCTCAAGAAGTATTATCCATAAAAGATGGATGAAATGAAATGAATTTGGATGAAATGTTTTTGCGACAGAATGATTGCGAGGTTAAATAAAACAAATAAAGATTGTGCGAATGTCTCGCACGCAATACATTACAGAAAATGAATGATTGAATGAATTAACAAAAATGAATGAGTGAGTGAATGGGACGAACCTTTATGGCGTACACCCTAGTTCGCGAATGATATTTCGCAAGAGGCAAATGTAAGACCTAAAGTGCGTCATATAAGGGGGTATCTCTTGACATGGCTCAGGGGAAAGGTTACACCGCTCCTGGAACCTGAGTCATGGAGATTTGGGGCCCATGAAAGCCTATCCGGGAGAGATACCTTGGATTTCCAACTATATATATAAGGTTATACCCTGGTTGGACGCCCGGGGATCTGTTCCAAGGAGTCAGTGTATGCTCAAGGCGCCGGGGTACACGGTTGAGCCAAGAGTGCCCGGGGAATTTGAAGTGTCTCGGCCATTCTTGGCAAGTCTTGGTATATGCTGCACTCGGCCCGAAGAAAACTCCACTTAGGGTGCAGTCTCGTAACCATAAACCATATAGGTATAAGGGATAAGAGGCTGCGAAAACAACCGGTTGTTGTTAAGACCGGATGGGAGGAGCTAGTCTTGTATGGCCGATGTACGCCTCCTTGAAGGGGCAACCGGGGGAGAAGATAAGGGCGACACCCTCCATTAGGGAGGCTGATAAGTGTCAAAAAACGCAAATGTCATGAGGCTTTATTTTCGCAAGGAAATTTAGGCTTGTCATATTTGTGCGATGATCCTGTAGAGGCAATAATACTAACTCAAGGATTAGGCGAGATCAATGGGTTTTTACATGAAAATGTAAAGACGTCCTGCGATTTCGTCGCGAAGACGGCAATGTCATGGGATTTTACATTCGCAAGAGTATTTAAGCCTCGTCATATTGTCGCAAATAAAATATCCCGCAGAGGCAAAAATACTTAAGAAATGATAAGACAAGGTCAATGGGTCATTACATGAAAATGTAAAGACGTCCTGCGATTTTGTCGCAACGAGGGGTGGCGAAATAAGACCTTTAATTAGGAAGGCAAAATAAGACCACACAATCAATGATAAGACAAGATCAATAGATTTCATCATTTGTGAAGATATCCTGCGGTCTTGTCGCAATGATAAATTTCAACATAAATAAAGGTAAGCAAACACGCTTGCAAGAGTAAAATTGCAAATCTAAAATGAGATAGAAAGAGAAGATAAGGGTTTATTCATCAAGGGACTTGGTCTTTCCAATCAAAAAGAGTACTTCAAAGAAATTGAAAAACATCCCATGCAAAAAGTCATACGAGAAAAGAGACCGGAAGATATAAAATTACAGAGTAGATTAATTTTCTACATCTACATTGGCATTCTCAGCAGTAGGAGATGATAAACGTTCCTCAACAATCTTATCAGCTTCATCTTCGCCAGTTGGAGGATTTTCATTAGAAATTCCTTCATTCGGATTCTTATTGAAAATTTCATCATTAGTGACTTCCTCGCAGCTTTCATAATCATAATCGCTATCAGGGGAATCAGGAACTTCATCATCACTTACTTCCAGAGGTGCGACAGATACAGGATCAAGAGATTTAGAGAGTAAAACATCATTCACAAGAACTTCAGCTTTAAGATGAAGTTGACGAAGGAGCGCTTTCTGCTGATTTTTACTCTCTATATTTTTAAAATTACACATATAGTCGAATCTTCTTTCTGCCCTGTCGCGAGAATGCATAAGGGAAGTAACAAGCATTTTATTCTCCTTGCGAATTTTTGAGTGGTCGGATTTCAAAGCAGTAATGGAGGAGTGAAGATTTTTCTCAGATTCTGCGAAACAAAAAATAAAAACAAAAAAATATTATAACAAACAAAAATATGAAGGCCCGATAAAGGAAGAATAGATGAGGCAGTCAACTTCTATGACTACCTTCCTTTTGCGAGATAAGATGCTGGGTTAAAGCTGAACAACTATTTTCCAGTTGATCCATGGCGTTGTCAAAATTATCTCCAACTAATCCTTTCAGACGAGCTCGCCAATTTTTTTCGTTAAAAACAAGTATGGCATTTTCTTTTGCAAGGGAAGAATTGGACTTTTCTAATTGGGAACATTGATCTTTGAGTTGGTTTGCTTTTACACTTAAGGTTATTCTACCCTGAATGAGTTTATCTTTCTCAGCAGTAACTTCTACAAGATGACTCTTCAGCGAGCGAAGAGATTGTTCTTGCTCTTTACATAATTTTTGACAAATATCATATTGCTGCGAGTAAACTGCTACCTTGTTTAATAGAGTTCGCTTCTCTTGAGAAAGAGTTCCATTCTCATCTGATAAAGTTTCCAACTCTAGATTAGCTTTAGTCAAAGAATACGAGAGGCGAGATAAGTCATTACTTAACGAATCGTGTTTCTGAGCTAAATCAGCATTTTCTTTAGAAAGATTATCTATTTGATCAACATCATATGTATGAAGATTATCTAATTGGTTATATTGCTCCATCCAAGCATCTTTATCAACTCGAACTTCTTCAACAGTAGATTCCAACTGATATATCTCCATTTTTCGTTTCTGGTTTAAAGCTTGAAGGGCGAACAAGGGTTTGAGTTTTTATTTAAAAAAAAAAAAAAAAAAAAAAAAAAAAAAAGGTAAAAATATACCTTTTAATTCTTCGTTCTTCTTGCGAAGATTGTCGCGATCCAGCGAAATGTTGAGAAGGCTATTTTTCAAGACCTTAATTTCTTGCTCCAGAGATGTTCGCGACAATGTGTCAGAACCAAAATATTTACTCAGGGATTCAAAAACACTAGACCTAATAGGATCAGTGGAGGTTTTCTTTGCATCATTCATGACGTCTGATAAAGTTTTGAAAGCTACATCTATCCCTTCTAAGTTTTCTTTGGTAAGAGGGATAGACTCAGAGGAGGAGGAGGGAAAAATTGAATCATTCTTGGTTATAAGAATGCCAGTTGAAGAAACCTGATTAACAGGTGAGGGCGAGACAGAAGTATTAAGAGTAAAAGTGGAGAAAGGTTCATTTTGAAGAATTTCATCGACGGAAAATTCAGGGATTGATTTGTCCTGCGAGGATATCGCAGGAGGAGACAGATTATCTTGAGAAGAAGGAGTTGGTTTATTCTGCGAAGCAATCGCTAGAGAGGGAGGATTGTCCTGCGAAGGTACTATAGGAGAAGTAATAAGTTTAAACCCAGGAAAGGAAACAGGAGGTACAACTGGTTTAGAATGGCGAGACCTCTTGGGAGATCTACCACCATTTTTGTCATCCTGCGAATTACAAGTTAAATAAGAAACAGAGGCAACAATATTGTTATTAAAAGAGTAAATGTTTCTTAAGTACCTTGCTACTCGCAGGCTGCCTTTTAGAAGCAAAGGATTTCGATTGTGAACCTGAAGAAATGTTAGGGTTCGTAACGGTGAATTTGGTGTTGGGCTTGTTCTTGCTGAAATAAAAATGGTAGGAGAAACATTAAAAGAAGAGTAATATCCAAATAAAAGACTACAATAAGAGAAATCAATCATGAAATAATCAAAATTAGTAAAATCAACAGACCTTGATGCCATAGAAACAGAAAGAGAGAAGAATTATAGCAGGAAGACGATGAAGAAGACGATGAAGGAAAACGGCAGAGAAAAGTTGCAGACAATAAAGAAGATGAAGTAAAAGAAGAGAAGAATTTTCAAAGGGAACTCCTCTTTAAATAGATGGGAGAAGAGTAACCGGATGAGCCGGTAAAAAGTAAAATTTTAGATACGTGTAAACAGCCATTCCTAAATTCACGGAATCTTGTCGGTAAAAAAAATGGATAGAAAATAAAAGATGGCGAAATTTCAAAATGATAATTCTCATGACATTCTCTCCTTCGCAGAGAAGACATGAGAAGAGGCAAGATGTAGGATCAGAATATCGCGACATCAATACCTTGCGAGATCAATAAACGACAGCATTGCAAAGGTGTCGCAGGGAAATAATATAAATGACGCAATGGATGACGACATCCAGAACATGAGAAAAGTGTGAAGATTTGGCGAGATTTAGGAGTGTCGCGAAGACGAACACTTATACACTTGCGATACTTCGCGAGTCATTCCCGAAAATAAAGGACGGCCTATTTTGTCATCCACTATGTAATACCCTATATAAAGGGTTGAGTAAACTGTTGTGGGAGAGGTCTTTTTGAATTGTTAAGCAAGACATTAAGAGAGAGAAACTTTAGAGTGATTGTAATTTCCTTAATTTCTGTTCTATCTTTCTTTGTAAACATTTCAAGAAAATAATCAATCAAATTCATAGTTATTCATCTTCAAATGGATTAATTGTGTTGAATCTAATGAGGGGTGTAGTGTAGGAAATCCTGCAACTACATATGATCTGGGCCACTCAATTCGTCCGGTGAAGTTGAGTGGTCAAGATCAATTTGTGACAGAAAACTAGTACCGCAAGAGCCGCACATCACGCCATCTTCAGGCGCGCGTTCCAAGGCAACCAATTCTTGGTCGGTCTTGGTCGATCGGTCTGGAGTGTAGGTGGTAGGCTGGTATTCACGCCTATACCTGACTGTCCCATGAAAACGTGATCTAAGCCACTCAAATCGTCCGGTGAAGTTGAGTGGTCGAGATCAGTTTGCAATTTGGGAAGTGTGACCACGCAAGTTTGGACGCACGTTTTGGGATAGCCAGGCATGATATGCCTTGGTCGATCAGGTGAGGGGATAGACGGGCCCACGGTGGTCATGCTGGTATGACCGGACCTGCTTAATCTAATCTGGGACCCTCCATTCGTTCTGGAGAAGATGGACGCTCGTGATGCTCAAAACCCTAATTTTGGGTTTCACGGCCGTGCGTCATGCTATGTTCGGGCGCACGAATTGGGATGACCAACCATGGTTGGTCCTGACCGATTGGTCGAGGTATGTAGGCGGCCCACGGTGATTGTGTTGACATGCTCTGGGCCCTTTGAATCTACATCTACGCCCTCCATCTATACCGCGAAGATGGATGGTTGAGACTTGTTTTGCGACACATGTAATATGCCGCAAACCCTAATTTAGGGTTTTCCGTCCATACGCTCCGGTTTGGACGTTTTGGCAAGCTATGCCAATATTTTGGGGAGGCCTACCATGCGGGGTCCGCGTTGGTTCGGGCAGTGAATATTCCATACCCGATTGGGGGTTATGGAATTGATCCGGGGCCATCCAATCACGCCGGTGAGGTTGGATGAACGAGATCATATCCAGACTGATACGGACAGTCCGGATGCTCAATTGGGCTAGTATAACACACCGAGAGTTCTCAATCGGGCTAGTATAACACACCGAGAGTTGCAACTGTACGGGTATTTCGTACATGCTTTCATTGTAATGCTTGGAGGTTCGTGTTGCTCTGCTGAGAGCAACACTCAGTCGTCATGCCGCACTGATAATGAGTACAGGAAATACAAGGCTGCTCACGCATTAATTAATAATGCTATAAATTCACGGGGTATATGGGATTGTTGCTACATGCTCCAACCTGGATGAATTTCGTGTATTTAATTCACAGAATGGGATTGTTGCCACATGCTCCATTCTAGGTGAATTAGTAAAGTAAAGGAGTATCCAACACTTATTAATGGCTTTATCTTTTACAAGATGTCAGCGCATGATTTTCTGGCTTTTACAATTTTAACCTTAAATGAAAATCCACCATCAACAAACATACCTTGTCAAAAATATAAATGACGAAAATATGGATATTAATCTTCTTTCTTTGGCAGTTCCACTGTCCTTGCATAAAAAAGTTGTATGGTAGTTGCATTCTTTTTCGAGACCATGTTTTGTCTACATTGGTTATGTATTTCCATTTTGGATGTTGTTTTGAATTGACAAAGCCCTGTGTTACGATTTTGATTTTATTTTATCCATATTGTCATAGACAGGTGTCATGTAATTGTGAATTTCATATTTAGACCCATCTACTGGGAAAAGACCGATGCATGCTTGTAGTTCACAAACCTCTTCCATAACCTCATCTCCAGAAAAGTACAATCATATCCTTGTCGATTTTGCTTCAATGTTTTATCGAGGTTGTCTTCCTCATATTCAATGAACTTTTCATTCTTCAAATAATACTCAAGCATCTTACTATCATGTGACAATAAAAGACTAATGCTGCAATGAAACTTATCATCATACTTAACCTGATCATATCATACAACATCTAAAACTGAAAATACTCAATACCATCGATTCTACTTTTTTCATTTTTTTAATATTGTTTAAAAAAATTTAGCTCAATACTCTTGTTTTTTTTTCTTCATAATCTTCCATCAACTTTTTCTTTTCGAGTTCATGTTTAGACAATTAGTTTTATATTTTAATGACTCAGAAGGTTTAAATCTTCCCTAACTATCTATGTTGTTTGTTGCTCTAGATCCTGCAAAAAAAATTCAAGTTCACAAAAAGATTAAAGGATATGTACCTCCAGTTCACAAATAGATTTCACAAAGAATATATGCCTCTTGTATTGCACTTTTTTATTGATATGTTTTCTTTATTTTTTCTTTTCCTTATTTACCCCTTACCCCGACGCTAGCGAGTTTCGAACGCGGGGACATTGGTATCATCACCCAATAGCTTTACCATTGTACTGTAATCATCACCCGTTAACTTTACTATTACAATTCAGTAACACCAGCATACCTCTTGTATTTCCATTAAATGGCTAAGCAAGTTTTCCAGGTCCTCCAAATCCAGTTCATATGTCGATATTTTGGCCTCCTCTAACTTGCTTGCTCTTTTCTTGGCCTTCTCTAACTTTGTTGGTCTTTTTTTCCTTTGCTAACTCAACTCTCATCTCTTTCCTGTCAAGTTCATATTCTCCATTTCCTATATTTCTCTCTCATTTTTTTTTTTTGGTAATTCTTGAAGTATTGGTCTTGGTCTATTTTATGTATTGCATATTCTGTTCTTTGATTTTAAACCACCCAATTAAATGTCTAAAGTTTAAAAGAGATGTAAATACAATGTATATATTTTCCTAAATTTTCTTCACGTTTTCCAAGTCAATGAAATTTGTTATTTCTTATTATGGACATGTCGAAATGCAAAAGTAAACCCTAGTGTATTAGGATTCTACCAGAGAATGTCATCGACATAACACATATTCTTTCTATGCTTATCACTCTTTTATTCTTTCTTGTTAATATCTCATCTTAAAATTTTTTCTTCTCCAAATCTGTGGTCAAAATCCTAGTAGCTTCATAAAGTCTTTCTTTCTCAACTATGTGATATGTGCACCAACTTTTAGCTGGATTCCATGGATTGAGAATCCTAGTTATTCTAAATGTTTTAGAATTTGTTGAGATTTATAGAATTCTACGTTGATGTATTTTAGTGTAGGTTTAATTACTTTCCCAAAATCCTTATTTACATACTTGAAAAGGTGTCGTAATGCCATGTTTACTATGTACAAAACGAAATATTGATTGGATAAATATGAAATTGTATCCAGTGTGACATTGATCATGACCTTTATAAATGTACTTACATATGTATTTAACAATCCTTACACCTCCACAAATCTCAACATTGATATGGAAATTGAACATCCTAGATACATTGGGTTTAACGGGATAACATCTATATTGTTTGCTCTGTATCCCTTGCAGATGATCACCCACTTTCTTCACCACATCGGTAATAGATTGGGTATGCCTTCGTCTAGGGTTGTGCTATCAGCGTGTTTCTTCTACTACTATTTACCATGTAACATACATGTCCATACAGGCTGAAATAGAGCTGGGTCATATTTTTTGAACGGAAATTCGGTACATATAGTTTTTTCAACGTATTCCAATGTACTAATTTTTCTAGACCATCCGAGAACAAAAGAATGAGCATATGAGGAAAACCACGTTTTAGAAATTCAGTCAATTTATTACACATATTTCTTGATTTATTACATCAACTGAATTATTCAGTCATCTCTCTTCAACTTGAAAACACAGTTTATCAGATTGGGACTATTAAACTCGTCTTTATTTCGGTTTACGGTCAAGAAGATATATGGTTGATGGTTAAAACGTGTAATGTTTATTGAGTCTTGATAATATCGAACATATGTCTAGGACCACCAATGAATTTTGTAGGATCAGAATATCGCAACATCAACACCTTTGCGAAATCTTTATACGACACATTGCGAAGATATCGCAGACTGGTTACAGAAATGACGCAACAGATAACGACAGCCTAAACACGAGAAAGATGTGGAGACCAAGCGAGATTTAGGAGTGTTGCGAAATCTAACACTTGTATACTTGCGAGAATATCGCAAGTCAGATCCTAAAATAAAGGACAGCTTAGCTGTCACCCACTATGTAATATCCTATATAAAGAGCCGAGCAGGCTTAAGAGAGGGAGAGATCTTTTTAGAGTGGAGAGAAAGTTTTGAGGAGAGAGAAATTCTAGAACAATAGTTGTATTCTTGATTTCATTTTCTCTTTGTAAAATTCTTTAACTCAATTAATAAAAAGTGTGATTGTTGATCTTAAAGATAGGTTGATTATTATGAATTCTTATAAGGGATGTATTGTAGGATTTCCTGCAACTACATAATGGCGCTAGAAACAGGGATTGAAGGTTGATATTGTGATTTGAAAGAATTTGGAGTAGTAGATAAAGAATTTCATATAATTTTCAACAACTCATTAAGATTGAAAAATGGCTAGAAGAAAAAATACATCAAAACAACCAACAACTATTAGAAGGAGTAGGAGACTTGCTGGAAAAGGGAGAGATGAAATGGAGGAATCTTCAAGAGTGAACACAAGAAACAATGGAGAAAATCAAGTTCAACCGCCAATTCAACGTACACCAATACAAAATAGAATTATGGATTATGACAGAGTGAGTGTACATACTTGGCGATCAGATTCTGTAGATGAAATGGGAGAAGAGCAGCAATTAGGAAGCAATGGACGAGAGGAGAGAGACCAAGAAGTAATTGGAGGAATAATTCATGAAAATGAAGAGATTGTAGCGTTAGAGGCATTGAGGCAAAGAATACATGAAGAAAGGCGATTAGAAGCAGAAGAACGTGCAAATCTGACAAGGCAAAATCATGAGTTGAGGATGGAAAATATGAGATTACAAAATAGAAGGTCAAGAAGCACTACAAGATCAAGTTCAAGATCAGTTAGAGAAGAAATAAGACGAAATTCGCCTGTAGAAAATGTTAATGAAGATACTCGAGAGGAAATACAAAATCCAGACGAAGAACGTCGTGAAAGAAGAGAAATAATATAAGATCGTTATATTCAACATGGTGAAATTCTTCAAAATGGACAAAACAACGGAAATCAGGGAAATAGGCAACGTCAGGAACGAAATAATCAAGATGGCGAAGAAAATCAGGGAGAAGGAAGGAGAACATTACATGGGAGAGAAGTTCAAAGAAATCGACAAATAATTGAAGATGAAATCGAAAGACATTACACTGAACAAGCACGTCTAGCTTGCGAGAGGGAAAGACTGAGAGCAGAAGTAGAAATACAAGAGCTACAAGAGGCAATTCGCCAAAACAATCATGATAATCGAGAAAGAAGGCGTGAACAAAATCGCAATAATGGTAATATCAATGAAGAATATGATAGAGTACAAAGGAGAGCTGAAAGGCGGCAAAGAAGAGAAAATGAGAAATATAATGGTGTGCAAATTCATGAAAGAAATGAAAGAGAAGATCGCAGAGAAAGACGAGAAGAAAATGATGAACAAGAAAATCAAAACAGATATGAACACAGAAGGAGAGAGGCGGAGTTAAAAAGACCAATGGATCCAAATTCTGGTGTAAATGAAAAAATTTTGAGAAAGCTAGCGGAAATGAGAGGAATGTTAAATAATAAAAGAGAAGGAGGTAGGAGACAAGGCTGCGAAAACCCCATTGGATGAAGCCATAGTAAGAAGTACAACACATCAAAGCTTATGTGAGATATATGCTATAATGGGAAAACCCCATTCACACAAGAAGTACAATTAGGAGGAATACCCCAAAGTCAAATTGTTATGGTTTTACCGATTGTGTAAATAAAAATAAACAAAAAGCGTACGCAAATCAAGGATGTGAAAATATTGGATAAAGGTTTCATCTTCAATTGTAAACATAGATTTTTGACGTAACAAAAACTTGTGCAAGAATACTAAAGTAATTTCCAAAGTTACAACACATCAAAGCTTATGTGAGATATATGCTATAATGGGAAAACCATGATGCTGTATTGTGCAAATATTTTGCATCAAGTTTAACATGAGAGAGGCCTTGAAATGGTTTGAAGGTTTAACAAAGAATACTATAACATCTTTCAACCATTTGCAGTTCATAACAAGAAGAAAGAAAAAGACTTCATGGCTAAACCATTTTAAAAGGTTGGATCCAAGATAAAAGATATATAGATAATAACAAAAGGCATTGAAGATGTATTTGAGGGTTAAAGCAATTCTTGCACGGAGCTTGTCTTGTGTTGCCAAAGATGGTGAAGCCAAGGGTTGGCAAAAGTTTGAAATATCTAACCATGATGGGTGGAAGCACAATGTGTTTGAGTGATCTTTATGGCATTTTTAGGGGCGTATATAAGTAACAATTCTTCGAAACACAAAACCAATTCGACTCGACCTGGCATTGAAGATGTATTTGGGTTAAAGCAAAGGGTTGGCAAAAGTTTGAAATATCTAACCATGATGAAGACAAGATATCTCATTGAAGATGTATTTGGGTTAAAGCAAAGGGTTGGATGAGAAGATTCTATTATTCATTAACGCTATGTTCGCAACCAATCTGTTATACATTCAAATTTTCAGAATCAAGAATACGATCACAATGACTGAGTTGCGAGAATTTCAGGAGGAGTATATTGCTCTTGAGGAAAAGCAAAATGAGATGGAATCATACCAAGTTGCGAACACAAGTTCAAAAGCAGCGAATGCAAGCTTGTTACCTAAGTTGATAAATACAGTGGCGAGCACTTCGCAAGGACAACAAGAAAGGATAATGGGAGATAGTCAGCAGAAACTAGTAGCTATGGGAAGTCGTGATCAAGAAGAATTCGAGAGAGAAAGAAATTTCTATAGCCGTGGTGGAAATAACAAAATTCAAAAACTTGACCAGCCACAAGAAACTTATGGAGGTCAGAGGCAAAACCATCACAGAGGATGGGGAACTCATAAGATAATATGGGAAGAAATCAAAATGCCACCACTGAATGCTAGTGTGGAGAAAATATGGGAAGCTATAATCTTGATGGAAAACATACCTGCGCCAAGAAACATGGGGAATGAACCACCTCCAAGCGACAGAAGTCATGAATTTTGTTCTTATCACCATTTTCATGGACACTCAACAAATGATTGCAGAAATATAAAAAGAATCATCCTCAGAATGATAGATCAAGGGAAACTAAATCATTTTCTAAAGAACCAACCTCAGTCTCAACCGTTACCACCACCGCCAGAAATTCGCAGAGTAAATACAACAAAAGGAGGAGAAACATTTGTAATAGAAGTTGGAGCAAAGGCAAAGAACCTGTTTGTCACTCTATTGTACATTCGTACAAAACGATTGAAGACTTTCATGATAACACTCTCAGCAGGGTCTTCGCAAGAGATGCCGATGATAGAGAAATAATGAACATTGCGAAGGCATCGCCACTAAAAGAATGGCAAAAGCAGACTATTTCCTTTACCGCAGAAGAAGTACCTGAGGGTGGCAAAACGCACGATAACCCATTAGTGGTAAGATTGGAGATTAACCCAAAACCTAGTGATGATGAAGATGATGAGGCTGAGAATTCATGGGTAATCAACAGAATTTTAATCGATACTGGAAGTTCCGTGGATATCCTTTTTGTCATACTTATAAAACTATGGGAGGAAAAGATGAAGATCTAATACCTTCAACTTACAAGATCTATGGTTTAATGGTACTGCTAATAAACCTAAAGGGGAAATCAATATGCGAATTCCACTGAAAGGATTGTCCTCTGAAATTCTGTTCTGTGTAGTCGATGTGGAATCACCATATAACGCATTGATTGGACAACCTTGGTTACAAGGGATTCTAGGTGTAGCATCAACTTACCATCAATGAATCAAGTTCCCTCATCCCAATGGTATCGGCATAGTAAAAGGAGATTGGATTGAAGGAAAGAAGTGTTATGAAATTGATGTAGAATCTTGCGAAGAAAGAGCTGCGAAGAAGAATAATTGGAAACATAACAACAGAGAAAAACAAAAAAGTGAAAGATTGATAGTAGATGCAATAGAACAGAGAGAAGAAGAATCACTGCGAAACCAATGCATGCTGAAGATAAGAAGCGACAAAGATTATGCAAAGGATGAGATACTAACAGAAAATTTCAAAAATGCAGAGGCAGAAAGTAGCAGAAGTAAGAGACTTAAAGAGTGAATGTATTTGTTGATTTTATGACTGCAAAAGTAAGATTGAGAGAAGAAGAAAGATGTGTGACTGGTTTGTTAAAAAAAAATAAAAAAAAATTGAATGACAAAGATGAGATTGCGAAATTACAAAAGAGCTGATATGTAGAAGAGGAAAATATATTTTATGAATGACAAAGATGAGATTGCGAAATTACAAAAGAGCTGATATGCAGAAGAGGAAAATATATTTTATGAATGACAAAGATGAGATTGCGAGATTACAAAAAAGCTGATATACAGAAGAAGAAACAAAACAATCAGAAAGAGGCGAACCTACTATGGCGTACACCCTAGTTCGCGAAATCAAACTTTCGAAAGAGTCAAATGTAAGACCTAAAGTGCATCATAGAAGGGGGTACCTATTGCATGGCTCAGCGAAAAGGTTACACCGCCCCTGGAACCTGAGTCATGGAGATTTGGGGTCAATAAAGCCCATCCAGGAGAGGTACCTTGGATTTTCAAACTAAGCTTATGACTTAGGTTGGACGACTGAGGGTCTCTCCTAAGGAGTGCAGAATCTGACAAGGCACCGAGGTACACGGTTGAGCCAAGAGTGCCTGGGGCGTCTGGAACTACCCTGGCCATTCTTGGCAAGTCTTGACTTATGCTGCGCTCGGCCCGAAGAAAACCCCACTTAGGGTGCAATCTCGTAACCATAAGCCATATAGGCAAAAGGGATAAGAGGCTGCGAAAACAAATGGTTCTTGTTAAGACCGGATGGGAGGAGCCAACCTTGTATGGTAGAGGTACGTGTAGCGCCCCCTAAGCTAGCAGCTGACTAATCCAAGAGATTAACTAAATAAAGAGGCACTAAAAATCTAAAGAATTTACTTAAACATTCAAATAAGAAATCTGCTACAAAACTTAACCCAAAAACTAGCCCCGCTCTGAAATATATATATACAAGAACTTCTCTCAAATGATACATATACAATAGTCATTTAGATTACAAATAGAATATACAACAAAATAAACATAGCATAAGTTAACCAACTACGGACTCGACTCCTCGAAGCTTTCGCTGCGCAACTCTGATCTGTCTCTGAAACTGAAAGTGGGAATGGGTGAGCACATCATCCCTAAAAGGGTTTCCCAGTAGGAATAACATTTAACTTTCATGTAATCATTGGAAATGATTTGAAAACAATTCATGTTTTCCCTAACACTAAACACAACCAATTCACAGAGTAAACATTCATGTATATGGAACTAACTCCTTCCAAACAATGTACTAATATGGTTATTTAGCCTCAACCTATATAGCTAATATGGTGATTCAGCCTCCACCTAGTTATTGCATAAAAGCTCGAATTCATGTAGATATAAATGAAGGAGCAGTGTCCTATATACCACGGATGGAAATTCTCATTTCCAAGCAATCAAATGGAAATTCTTATTTCCCAACCAATTCATACAGACAAACAAAACATTACGATTCCTTTCCAAACAATGGAAAGATTAACAGAAATAACAGAACTTTCGGAACTGAAAATAAAACAATGCATGGAATACACAATCAGACTATGCATGAATTTGTTAAACATAAACTCTTGTAAAACAAAACAACAATAATCACAAAAGAGCTAAATATAAATTCCCACCTCTTTTGATGACAAGCCTCGCCTACCTCGATATCCACGATCCACCGGTTCATCCTTTGAATCGATCGTTGTTAATATAGACTAACTGTTAATCATACAAGCACTCTAAGAGTTTAGCCAAAAGGCTCACACAAGGCTCATAACATAATTCATACAAGTTTATCTAATGATTCTAAGCCCACTTATGGTGTTATATCTTTTATTTATCTATCTTTAGCAAATCTAAGGTTTACTAATTCAATTAGATTGGTTCTATAGTTTATAGCTAAGTCTTATGAATATCTACAACCTTATAGAAGAAACCAAAGGCTAATTTAGACTATAAGAGTCCAAAACATCAAATTAAGAATACATGATGTATGATCAGAATATCGCGACATCAATACTTCGCGAGATTAATAAATGACGACATTGCGAGGGAGTCGCAGGGAAGTAAAATAAATGACGCAATGAATGACGACAGCCAAAACATGAGAAAGATGTGAAGACTCGGCGAAATTTAGGAGTGTCGCGATAATTGATACATGTATACTTGCGACATTTCGCAAGACATTCCCGAAAATAAAGGACAACTTAGCTATCATCCACTGTGTACTACCCTATATATAAAGGTTTGAGTAAATCTGTAGGGAGGGGGTTCTTTTTTGGAATTGTTAAGCAAGTCATTAGGAGAGAGAAAGTTTTAGAGTAATTGTAATTCTATAACTCATTTCTATTTCATATTGTAAAGATTCAAGTATTCAATCAATAGGAATCATAATCATTCATCTTAAAATGTCTTAATTGTGTATATTCTAGTGAGGGGTGTAGTGTAGGATTTCCTGCAACTACATAATGGCGCTAGAAACAGGGATTGATTGAGGATAAGAGATTGGATATTGTCACTAAAACGGTAAAAATCAAGAGTATGATGGATAAATTGAAGAAAATTAGAATCAGAGAGGGTAATGAAGAATTGGAATGTAATATGATTTCAAAATCAATGGTTAATGAATTTCATGAAAGTATCAAAGGGAGAATACATAAAAGAGATTTTGAAGGAAAGAAAATTATAACAGCAAAGGAGGTGTTACCCTTGAAAGAATGGGAAAAACAGAGAATTATATTCACAGCAACAGAGATGTCAGGAGAGAACTTAAATCACACATCTCCACTAGTAATTACAATAAGTGCCAGCAAAGAAGAAGGAAAATTAACAAAAACAATGAAAGAATGGGCAATAAGTAGAACATTAGTGGATACAGGGAGTTCAGTGAATATAATGTTTTATCATGCATATAAAAAATTGGGGTACAAAGATGAAGAAATGACCTCCGCAACATGTCATATCTATGGTTTCGGCAAATCAATAACAAAACCTAAAGGGAAAATAAAAATACAATTTTGTTGGGAGAAATTGAAACAAATGTGACGTTATGCGTAGTAGATATGGAATCACCATATAACATGTTGTTGGAAAGGCCATGGATACATGCAATAAAAGCTGTAGCATCAACATTTCATCAATGTGTCAGATTTCCTATGCCGAGTGGAATTGGCGAAATTAGAGGAGATACCGATAAAGGAAGAATGTATCATCAAATCGAAGTAAAACATTATGAAGAACGGGTGAAGAGGCGAAAAGATCGCAAGAAGATGGCAAAAGCAGCAAAAAAGGAAGAAGAATTTAGAACATATATGATAAGAGCGGAAGAAGGAAAAGGAATATGTGGTTGTTTATGGGTGAAAACTACTCCTGCCGAATTTGGTAATTTGGGGTGTGGATGAGGAATGAATTTAAAACTTTAAACAAATGCACTGCGCGGTGAGTGCTTGTAGATTCGAGAGATCAATCTGTGCAAGTCCGGACTAAACCAAGAAATGGCCGTTCCAGACTTGTTTCGGTCACAAAGTGAAGGAGATGGGGTTGATCTTAGGGAGGGAAGCGAAGAAGGTGTTGAGATTGTGAAGGTGTTGGCTTGCTTATGACTTGTAACAGAAAGGTGAGCATGCTTGCGGTTGATGCAAGCAAGCTCTGGGTGTTGGAATACGTTTTTGTATTAACACTTGGTTTTTCTGTCTCGTCTGAACTTGTGTTGTTGTTTGAAATAGGGCGGAGAACCTATTTATACAAGTCATTGAGCCTCATTCACGTCTCTCGTGGGAAGTGGAGGAAGTGGAGTGATGGAGTAGTGGAGTTGTGCGTCGACCAGTCTTGCCCACTTCTCCTGTTCATCTCTAACCGTCCATGACTTCCTGACACGTTCTTGTGATGGCGCGTTGTACGCTGCACGCTGTAAACCGCCAGACCAATACCCCAGTATGTATCCCCCAGTTTGTGACATGATTGATGTCTGGAATGTGTGGATCGTGGATCCACGAAAGATAGCATGTAATGCTGAATTGAATAACTGTGTTATTCAGGAAGTCGATACTTGTGAATTATCGTGTGTATTTTATGCAGGTACTGCATTACGGTGTGGTAAAGTGATGGGTAATGACTCCTCACTAACCAAATAACTCCTGACCAGGGCTGTATAATCAAGCTGGTGAAGTTGGACGGATGAGATGATCTTTGAGACACTCATCTGCGACCGTTAATGAATATTAGGGTTTTTGAAGAGGAGCGCAAGCATGACTCTTCAGCTTGGTCGAAACCAAGCACGGGAAGAATTTTGGAGAGGACCGACCGGACGTGTATGTAGATGGTATGCTGGTGTACACGTCCATGTCTCACCGTCCCATGAAGGTGCGATCTAGGCCACTCAATTTGACCGGCAAAGAGGAGTGGTTGAGATCGGTTTGCGGCAGAAATCCTTGCCGCAAAGGAGTTGGAAACCGCATGACATTCCCGCACGCGTTTCGAGACGACCAATCTTGGTCGGTCTTGGTCGATCACTCCAAGTATGTAGGTGGTAGGCTGGTGTTCACGCCTATACCGACTATCCCATGAAAACGTGATCTAAGCCACTCAAATCATCCGGTGAAGTTGAGCGGTCGAGATTAGTTTGCAATTTGGGAAGTGTAACCACGCATGTTTGGGTGGGCGTTTTGGATTAGCCGGGCATGATATGCCTTGGCCGATCACATGAGGAGGTAGATGGGCCCACGGTGGTCATGCTGGTATGACCGGACCTGCTTAATCTAATCTTGGACCCTCCATTTGTGCCGGAGAAGATGGACGTGCGTGATGGCTTGAAACCCTAATTTTGGTTTTCAAAGCCGTGCGCCTCTTCTTGTTTGGGTGACGATTTTGTCACGGCCAAACATTGTTGGTCTTGACCGATTGGTCAAGTGTGTAGGCGGGCCCACGGTGATCGTGTTGACATGCTCTGGGCCCTTTGAGTCTACATCTACACCCTCCATCTACACCTGCGAAGATGGATGGTTGAGACTACTTTGCAACATATGTAATATGCCGCAAACCCTAATTTAGGGTTTTCCGTCATAATGCTTGGTATGAACGGTTTTCTTTTGGCAAGCTAAGGCCGTGGGTATTCCATACCATGCTTGGGGTGATGGAATTGATCTGTGGTCACCCAATCATGCTTATGGAGTTGGATGACTGCAATCAGATCATATCCGGAGACTATACAGTCAAGTCTGGATGCTCAATCGGGCTAGTATAACACACCGAGAGGGGCTCAATCGGGCTAGTATAACACACCGAGAGGGCTCGGGCTAGTATAACACACCGAGCATCGGCTGTACGGGTATTTCGTACATGGTTTCATTATAGTGCTTGGAGGTTCGTGTTACTCTATATATGAGTAACACTCGGTCTCATGCCACATCGATAATGATTCATTATAGTGCTTGGAGGTTCGTGTTACTCTATAAGAGTAACACTCGGTCGTCATGCCACACCGATAATGAGTACAGAAATACAAGGCTGATATGAAATTCACAAGAAGGGATTGTTGCTACATGATCCATTCTTGGTGAATTAAGTGAGGGAATATCCAACACTTATAAATGGCTTTATCTTTTATAAGATGTCAGCGCATGATTTTTCTGGTTTTTTACAAATTTAACCTTGAACGAAAATCCACCATCAACATTAAGTCCCCTGCCTAGCACACAATGGTTACACTATTGCGTGGTAGGCATGAGATAGTGACATACATATGTGAGAAAGACAGGATAAAAGGAGTTTACCCGGAAGAGTGCTGGCCGACCGCTAATTTCCCATGCCGTCACGCTTGTATGGAATCCTTTGGCGGGGCCGGTTTCTTTCTTTGGGTATTTGAATCAAAAGAGGAAACCAAATAAGAGAGGAATCCTTCTTCTATTAGGATTCTTCTAATTTTTGTCTATAAAAGAGACAAAAACCCCTTTCTTTTCCCACGAATTTTTTTTTGTTGGCTGCTCTCGTCCGCAACCTTGCTGCTGCCGCCAATCTTGTTGCCGGAGCCGTCGCTGCCCATTGCTAGAGTTGCTCCCGTCCGGCCGTCCAAGGTAGGTTTCGCTCCTTTTTTTTTTTTTTTTTTTTTTTTTTTTTTTTTTTTTTTTTCAACGGTCAAACCCTAGTTTGTTAGGTAAATACCTTTTGTAAGACATGTATATGCTTAGCTTTTCCGCCATTGCATGCAAGACCTAGCTTTTGGGTTGTATCTTGAAAAGGAAAAACCTTGGCTTGAATCTCGCGTACACGATTCTCATGAATAAGGAAAATCGTGTTATGATGCGTGAGAATGAACGTGGGTCCGCCGTGCATGCTTGATTGACCGTGGGTCTCACCCACACACGATTGACTGAAATTTGTACCGAACTTGAAACTTGTACCGGATTTGAAATTTATGCCAGACTTGAAAACTTGAGTTATACCGAAGCTTGATCAATACCATACTTGAATGATGTTTGGACCCGCCATTGTATGCTCCGATGTGAGTTGTGTCTTGCCGTGTGTGACTATATTTATTCCGTGCTTTCATACAAGTTCTAACTCCTGTCTTTTATTTCATTGCGGTAGAAAGAAAAGAACTCTTGTCGATATGTCTTCTGGAGATAATGCTGGTGCCAAGTCAGGAGGTGTTGACATCTTCAAAGATATGCCGAACATTGATGATGAGTTGTTCACCTTGCCTTTTCCAAATATTAGGAGACATCCTTCTCATAAGATAGTCTTGCTTTCCGGTTCAGAAAATATGGACGCTGATCCATTCTCTTCTTCAGCACTTGTGATGAGATTTTGTCTCCAGAGAAACGAATATCCTCCTTCTCCTATTGACTTCAAGACTTGCCATACTCCACTGGGTTCTTACGAAGGATGGATGAGACGCATGTTGAGTAATAAGGGCATTAAGGAAAATTTGACCAAAGCACAAATCCTCAATGCGGTCATGGCATCTCGCCCCTCGAAATTAGGAAAGACGCCGCGGGTTTGATTACCTTCATTTCTCGGTGGCGTATTTCTACTCACATGACCATATCTAGATGGGGAGAGATGACTATTACTTTGGAGAGTGTAGCTGCTTTAATGAACCCGCCTGTTCTTTGGAAGTCTTTCTTATGAACTCTCGATCTTTGAAAAGAGTAACTATGCTTGCTATACTTCAAAAAGTGGCGGAATTCGACACTGGACAAGGAGGAGAAAAAGGATGCGAGATGCTTTTACACCTGGTGGGTGTCGGAGTGGTCTCCCGTAGACCCAGAGCCGGATCAAGAGCTGGAAAATGAGCTCAGCGTGATTGCGTTCCTGTCTTTATGGTTATCCAGAGATGTATTCGATGATGGTTCTGGAAAGAAGACTATTAGAAGTGACCTTGTCAAGATTGCTATAAGGCTGGCGAAGGGTGAAGTTCTTCCTCTGGGCTCATTGTTCCTTGGATCACTGTATTCCCATCTGGACGCTTTAGCAATAGACATGCATGCTTCTAACGGGTACAAGAAGGTGGAGTCGCACATTCACTTCGCTTTTCTGCAGGTGTTCTTATGGGAACACTTCAAAAGTTACGCTCCTACTCCTGGAAATTCGCTCGATAACTTATATGGTGGCTCGAGAATACTCCGTTGGAATAAAAAGCGTCCCAGAGGCGGTGCGAAGCTTGCGAACGTATTTGACAATGTGTCTTCTGTAGATTTCCGTCCATGGGGGCCGGTCCACCATTCCATTATCCAGCCAAAGACTTTTGCTATCACTTCTGACGGTCCTGATGCTGTGTTGTGTACCGAAGTTAAGACTATGAGACTTGGGGAAATTGTTTACCTGCGCAGCTGCATCCCAGGATATGTCCCGTCTCTATTCAACGGAGAATTTTCTGTGACTCCATACAATATCGACAGGGCTGCTCGTCAAATGGGATTTGATCAGGGTGTCCCGTTTATCCGTCCACCAGTGGTTCCAAAGGACTTTCTCCCGAATATTCTTAACGCCGACGTATTCTTAGAACGGGTGAGCCTTCCCTTCTGGCTTATTGGGAGAAACTCAGTGATAACTGATAAGTATAGGGAATTTTGGAAGAGACAACTATTGGTTTTCCAGAAATTTTCTGAAAGTGTTGTGACGAATTCCCGTAGTGAGCCCTCTTCTGACGTCTTGACAAAGCATTTCCGGTTGAAGACACTTCCAGCCAAACGGACCAGAGCTGAGGATTGTAGTCCCCAAGTAGGAGAGAGATCTAAGAGGAAAGCATGCGGTTCGGTGATCCTTAATTCTTCCAATATGCAGGTATTTAAATCTCTTTCTGTTGACTTCTTCATTCCCCCAGTGTAAATTCTTCTAAAAAGCGATCTTTACTTGAAATCAGGGAATTCCGAAAGAGAATGTCTTCACAAGGTTGGCGCGCATTCAAAATGAGAAGGCTGGTAATGTTGGCCTTCATGCTGAGAATTCTGGCGGTACCGACCTTCATGCTGAGAAGTCTGGCGGTACTGACCTTCATGCTGAGAAGTCTGGCGGATCGCTCTTCATGCCGAGAAGTCCTGGCAATCTCGACCTTCATGCCGAGAAGTCCTGGAGAAACCGCTCCTTTTTCCGACCACGACGAGAGATGATGCAAGCTCGGTTGAACAAGGCGCTTTCCTTAGTGATCTTGTCGACGGGGTAGTGATGGAAATCAGCACCCGAGAGCGAAATAGATGCCGGAAGGAATGTAAGAGAGACAAAGGCTCTTTGTAGTTGAGACGGCTCCCCTTGAAATCCGTCCCGAACAAGTTAGGACAATATGGCTATTGTGGTGATTCCTTCCGAAAGGTCTCCCGCAATCGACAAGGCTCCTGCGGTTGGTGAATTTACGGTGATGTGATGCAGCACGGGGCTTTGTTCGATCCTCCTTTTACTATCCCTTATCCAGGTCATGTGTTGGTTGGTGGATTCAGCGTGCCGGTTCAGTTCAAAGAGTTGTACACAGCGATATGGGAGAAGCACGGTCACATTGCTACCACCACGAAACTCAAAAGTCGCCTTGCATTGGTCAACCGCGTCCAAGAAGCTTTATCTACTATCCAAGGGATGAGCGTCACGACTGGTCGAACAGTTTCTGAAGAGATGGTTGAAGACTGGAAGTGCCATCGAGACGTGTTTGCGCAATACGGTTTCAATGCCCCTTGGTTCTTCGAAGGGTTCTCCAAGATTCAGGAGCTTCGAAATTACGGGATGAAGTCCCCTCTGCGGACCGTGTTGCTCGCCCGGGAAGAAGAGGTCTAAAAGTCGTCGAGGAGTTGAAGCCGAAGCGGCCGTGCTCCAAAGGATGAAAGTCGCTCTTGCCCAGAAGGACGAGTTGTTCTTTGAAGGACTTTCCTTGATTCGTGCCATATACTTGCCTCTTCTTTTAGATGTTTCTCTTTTTGAGTGATAGTGAGGATTTTCTTTCGTAATTTGACTTCTGGTTTTGAGTAGGTAATTGAACTGGTTTATTTTGAGATAGTTTTGTGGATAACTTTTCTGAAATGGGTTATTTTAAATGGGATTTGTATCTTGGTCATGAATGATTGCACATATCGCATGAAATTGCAAATGTTATGTAAAAGAGAGGCACGAACAGAAACAAACATGGCATTTGATCATTGAGCCTCTTTTTCCACGTGCGGGATGCTAAGTCCCCAGTGAATTCTAAACTATCTTTCTTGTAAAATTGTTGAGTAAAACTTACTTGTTTTTTTGAAACCTCCCTTGTATCAAACCGGAGTAGCTTCTCCAAGAAAATCCTCCGTACTAATCTTCTCAGAACTATCCCTCTGAACCAAGCTTCTCCTGAACAATGCGCTTCAAAGCGTTGCATTCACTGGTGGGGTGATGAAGGGACCGGTGGTAATGACAGTACCTCGGGTCCATTACTTCTTGATCAATAGGTGGGCGTCGTACCGGGGGTAGCTTCATCTCTCCGTTTCGCACCCACGCCTCCAGTAGCTCCAGAATCTTCTTCATTGGGAAAGGGAAATGTAAGTACCTTGTGTCTAGCTTTTCCTGCGTTAGCGGGCGTTGCAATGTCTCCCCGTGGCTTTGATGTGGAACGGGGAGATGAGGTTGGAAGACTTGCAAGCGCCATCATATCTACGGATTGCCTTCCTAAGTAGAGGGATGTGGAAGGTGTCGTAATGTCACTGCTGAGTGACCGGATTGAACGCTCCCATCCTCTGTATTCAGGCATTTCTTGATTGATTTCTCCTTCCTCAAGCGTTTCTCCAGTTGGTTGGAAGGCCGACGCGGATTGGACAGAGTCTTAGGGCTTCGACAAGAGTTTTGGGGTATAAATCCTCTAGCAAGGCTCCATAGGATGTAGGTTCCCCTTCTTTATCTGGCAGACATTGTAGTATTCCGGATAAGTCTCTTTTCCTGTGGAGTTGCATCGGGTCTCCGTTGTTGACCGGACCATGTTGTTCATCTTCCCTGAGTCTCCTGCGGTTACACGCCTTTTTTGCTTCTCCACCGGTAAAGGTGTGACTCCGGTTAAAGATTCATCATTTCTTGCCATTTGCTTGAGTGGATGCCCTGTCGACGCTTCTTGTAATTGTGCCGCTATATCATTCAAAAGGCGAAATGTCTCGCTCTCGCCTTCCGGTGATACCGGCTTGACTTGCCAAGACATCCTCCAAACATTCTATCCATGCTTCCCATGATACCCGAACCACCCGTGGTTTAGGATACATTGTGAGATGGAAACCGAAAAATTGAGAATTCAATTTTTTGTGCAACCGATAGATCAATCTCCCACCGTGGTCGCCAATTGTTTATGGGTGAAAACTACTCCTGCCGAATTTGGTAATTTGGGGTGTGGATGAGGAATGAATTTAAACCTTTAAACAAATGCACTGCGCGGTGAGTGCTTGTAGATTCGAGAGATCAATCTGTGCAAGTCCGGACTAAACCAAAAAATGGCCGTTCCAGACTTGTTTCGGTCACAAAGTGAAGGAGATGGGGTTGATCTTAGGGAGGGAAGCGAAGAAGGTGTTGAGATTGTGAAGGTGTTGGCTTGCTTATGACTTGTAATGAGAAGGTGAGCATGCTTGCGGTTGATGCAAGCAAGCTCCGGGGTGTTGGAATACGTTTTTGTATTAACACTTGGTTTTTCTGTCTCGTCTGAACTTGTGTTGTTGTTTGAAATAGGGCGGAGAACCTATTTATACAAGTCATTGAGCCTCATTCACGTCTCTCGTGGGAAGTGGAGGAAGTGGAGTAATGGAGTAGTGGAGTTGTGCGTCGACCAGTCTTGCCCACTTCTCCTGTTCATCTCTAACCGTCCATGACTTCCTGACACGTTCTTGTGATGGCGCGTTGTACGCTGCACGCTGTAAACCGCTAGACCAATACCCCAGTATGTATCCCCCAGTTTGTGACATGATTGATGTCTGGAATGTGTGGATCGTGGATCCACGAAAGATAGCATGTAATGCTGAATTGAATAACTGTGTTATTCAGAAGTCGATACTTGTGAATTATCGTGTGTATTTTATGCAGTACTGCATTACGGTGTGGTAAAGTGATGGGTAATGACTCCTCACTAACCAAATAACTCCCGACTGGGCTGTATAATCAAGTCGGTGAAGTTGGACGGATGAGATGATCTTTGAGACACTCATCTGCGACCGTTAATGAATATTAGGGTTTTTGAAGAGGAGAGCAAGCATGACTCTTCAGCTTGGTCGAAACCAAGCACGGGAAGAATTTTGGAGAGGACCGACCGGACATGTATGTAGATGGTATGCTGGTGTACACGTCCATGTCTCACCGTCCCATGAAGGTGCGATCTAGGCCACTCAATTTGACCGGCAAAGAGGAGTGGTTGAGATCGGTTTGCGGCTTGCCGCAAAAGGATAAATCCTTGCCGCAAAGGAGTTGGAAACCGCATGACATTCCACGCACATGCGTTTCGAGACGACCAATCTTGCATATTTATCGGTCTTGGTCGATCACTCGTATTTTCTTTGTTTTCAAGAATAAATATTTGTATTAATTAATTATGTAGGTGGTAGGCTGGTGTTCACGCCAACAAGGAAGACATACCCGACTATCCCATGAAAACGTGATCTAAGCCACTCAAATCATCCGGTGAAGTTGAGCGGTCGAGATTAGTTTGGAATTTGGAAAGTGTAACCACGCATGTTTGGGCGGGCGTTTTGGATTAGCCGGGCATGATATGCCTTGGCCGATTACATAAGGAGGAACAATTGTCTCATACCCAGTCATCACTTTTAGAAGCTCGACTATCCGCTTTAGATAGGCAATCATTTGTAGAAAGGCAATCCGTCGAATCTAGTTTTTCTAGGCAATATGAAATGCATGCTTGCACCTTATGTTGGCTTAGACCACCCGCTGATCTTGTGATATTTTGCATGCTTTTAGATACCTAGGGAAAACCATGATAATCCAATGTACGAAGTGTCTAGAAGTGACTATTGGGACCATAATCAACCTCGCACACATGCATCATTCACCACAATGGGGAGATGAACAATTTTATACTCCCCAACTCCTAGTTTGCAATCAATAATGGATACACTCATGGAGCAAAATGCTAGGCTTGAAATGAATGCAATGCATGACCATCCATATAGCAACATGTCTGAATTTCCCTTCTCTAGTAAACCTCATGCACAACCATACAATGAATATCCATATGAGGAATGCATACCCACTAGTGAAAACTCTCCTTCAATAGAAAAACTCAAAATGATTCTTCACCAGATAGAATTACAAACTGATAGGATTGAAAATAGTGTTTCTAGTCTTACTCATGCACTTAACATTGAACATGAACCTAATCTAGAGGTAGATGAGTACACTAAAAATACTACAATTTTGAATGGAGAGATGAATTGCTATGATGATGAATATGAAGAGCATGTGTATTTTGAAAATGTAGTAGAATCTTTAGGTTCGAGGCATTAAATGTCCCTTCCGTGAACCCTATGAATGATGCTTCTTCTTCCGATATTCATGCATGTGATGTTGATATGGATCCTTGGGAATTGTCCTGTGAAAGTGAACATGATTTACCCTCTTTTGACTTTGGGAAAGTGTGTGATGGTACAAATGATTTTAAAAATGAAAACAACTTAGATGTACCTAACCTCTCTCCCGAGTCACAAATTGATACCCCTCCACCAAACCTAGGTAGTTTGTCAAAAAATTGCAAAAACCAACTTTTCCCAAAATGCCTAACTTAGGGCCTAGAACTTTGTGCTTCCCAAGTCCTCTTGGACTATTTTGCATCAAAGTATAACACTCTTAAGGAGCCACAGGTTGGAATGTGTATGTTCTTTTCGTAATTAGCAAAACTCATTTCGAGTTAGACCTTTTGCATGATGATAGAGATTCCGACCAAAATAATGAACTTGGAAGTACGGAGAGAACGCAATCGGGTTCCTTAGTTGATTAGAGCGTTAAAGTTGGATTTAACCATACCGAGGAGGCTTAATTAGTCGGTTTGACTACCCAATTTACGGCATAAATCCTTGCCGCAAAGGAGTTGGTCTAAAACCGCATGACATTCCCGCACGCGCAACAAAGAAAAGAAAATATGATGAGAATTAATAAAATTTATAAAATTTCGAGTCCTTTGAGTTGTTTCGACCAATCTTGGAAAAAATCCAAACAACAAGGAAATTGAGTAGGTCTTGGTCGATCACTATGGTTTCCGATCGGGTGACAAGTGAGTATGTAGGTGGTAGAAAAAGGCTGGTGTTCACGCCTGCACACATACTAAAAAAGCGATCGACTATCCCATGAAAACGTGATCTAAGCCACTCAAATCATCCGGTGAAGTTGAGCGGTCAGGTATAGAGATTAGTTTGCAATTTGGGAAGTGTAACCACTTTGCATGTTTGGGCGGGCGTTTTGGATTAGCAACCCAACAAGGGGCATGATATGCCTTGGCCGATCACATGAGGAGGTAGATGGGCCCACGGTGGTCATCTTTGGTATGACCGGACTCATTTGCTTAATCTAATTGAGACTGGGACCCTCCATTTGTGCAATTAGGTTTAATTTGTGTTTTTCATTTCTTTGTAATGGAGAAGATGGACGCGCGTGATGGCTTGAAACCCTAATTTTGGTTTTCAAAGCCGTGCGCCTCTTCTTGTTTGGGTGACGATTTTGTCACGGCCAAACATTGTTGGTCTTGACCGATTGGTCAAGTGTGTAGGCGGGCCCACGGTGATCGTGTTTACATGCTCTGGGCCCTTTGAGTCTACATCTACACCCTCCATCTACACCTGCGAAGATGGATGGTTGAGACTACTTTGCAACATATGTAATATGCCGCAAACCCTAATTTAGGGTTTTCCGTCATAATGCTTGGTATGAACGATTTTCTTTTGGCAAGCTAAGGCCGTGGGTATTCCATACCATGCTTGGGGTGATGGAATTGATCTGTGGTCACCCAATCATGCTTATGGAGTTGGATGACTGCAATCAGATCATATCCGGAGACTATACAGTCAAGTCTGGATGCTAAATCGGGCTAGTATAACACACCGAGAGGGGCTCAATCGGGCTAGTATAACACACCGAGAGGGGCTCGGGCTAATATAACACACCGAGCATCGGCACATGCACGGGTATTTCGTACATGGTTTCATTATAGTGCTTGGAGGTTCGTGTTACTCTATATATGAGTAACACTCGGTCTCATGCCACACTCGATAATGATTCATTATAGTGCTTGGAGGTTCGTGTTACTCTATAAGAGTAACACTATCGTCATGCCACACTGATAATGAGTACAGGAAATACAAGGCTGATATGAAATTCACAAGAAGGGATTGTTGCTACATGATCCATTCTTGGTGAATTAAGTGAGGGAATATCCAACACTTATAAATGGCTTTATCTTTTATAAGATGTCAGCGCATGATTTTTCTGGTTTTTTACAAATTTAACCTTGAACGAAAATCCACCATCAACAGTGGTGAAGAGAGTGATCTCGCAAAGGAAATAAGAGGACCAACGCCCATGGGAGAAACGAAGGCTAGCTACATTGCGGCAGAACCAACAAAGGAAGTGAATATTGGAACTGAAGAAGAACCCAAGATGTTAAAAATTGGAACTAAAATGGAGGCATACGAAGAAAGAAAGACCGTTGATTTGTTGCGAGATTATAAAGATATCTTCTCATGGGATATGGATGAGATGCCTGGAATAGATCCATCTGTAGCGTGTCATAAATTAGAGATTGATAAAAATGCCAGACCATTCAAACAAAGAATTAGAAAAATCGCAACAAACATATCATCCTCAAATAGAAGAAGAGTTGCGAGAAGATGCTTGATCTTTGGCATTATTAGGCAAGCAAAATACCCCGAATGGATAGCGAATATGGTCGTAGTTCCGAAGAAGAAGAAAAGGAATAAGAATTTGCATAGATTTCACCGATTTAAACAAAGCTTGTCCAAAAGATAGTTTTCCCTTGCCGGATATTCCGCGAGATGGTCGAATCGGCGGGAAATGAAAGGATATCTTCCCTGGATGGATATAAGGGATACAATCAAATCCCTCTCGCCGAAGAAGACCAAGAACATCTTGCCTTTTTCGCTCCAAGAGGATTATCTTGTTACACAAAAATGCCATTCGGATGCGAAATGCCGGTGCAACGTATCAAAGGATGGTGGAGAAAGTGTTCGAACAATGGATACATAAAACATTAGAGGTATATGTGGATGACATGTTAATAAAAAGCAAAGAAGCAAAAGATCATGTGCGAGATTTGAAGGAAATTTTCGAACAAATGAGACATTTCAACATCAAAGTAAATCGAGAAAAATGTACCTTTGGAGTGGCATCTGAAAATTTTTAGGATACATTGTATCAAAAGAAGGAATACAAGTTGATCCGGAGAAGGTACAAGCAATTCGAGACATGCCAATGCCAGCAATAAAGTGAAAGATGTGCAAAAGTTAAATGGATTATTAGCTTCGCTAGGAAGATTCATCTCGAGATCATCTGATAAGTGCAAACATTTTTTCAACATACTTAAAAAGGGAATGAAATTTAGGTGGACGGATGAGTGTGAAAAGGCATTGCAAGGAATAAAAGAACATCTAATGGATATATCAATATTACAAAAAGCAGAAGATGGGGAGGAATTACTAATTTACCTCGCGACAACCTCGCATGCACTAAGCGCGGTATTATTGCGAATGGACGCAGGGGTGGAAAAACCAATCTATTACATCAGTAAAACATTCAATGCTGCAGAGAAAAAATATTCAAAAATTGAAAAATTAATTTTGGCATTAGTTTACGCGACGTTTAAACTTCGCATCTATTTTGAAGCACACACGGTAAAGGTAATGACAAAAATACCAATTGAGTCAGTTATGAAAAATTCAAAAAGATCAGGAAGGGTTGAAAGTTGGAATGCTCAAGTAAGTCATTGCAAACTCAAGTATGAAGTGTTATCTTCACCAAAATCGCAAGTTGTAGCAGACTTTTTAGCAGAATTTCCATTGGAAGAAGATGAGGCAGTGGAAGAAATGATGGATATAGAAGAAGAACATGGAAATCCAAGGGATTTATTAACAGATCCAAATAGATGGGAAATATTGGTAGATGGATCGTCAAATGGAGAAGGTAACGGAATTGGGATCATTATAATTTCGCCATAAGGCAATAAAATGGCTTTCTCTTTCAGATTGGAGTTTGCATGTACTAACAATGAAACAGAGTATGAAGCTATAATACATGCTTTGCGATTTGCAATAGAAATGAAGTTGGAGAATGTAAGAATTACCAGTGATTCTCAGTTAGCTATTCGCCAGATAAAAGAAGAGTATACTACAAATGAAGCATCCTTGAAAAAATACAAAAAGCTTGTTGACGAATTGTCAGCGAAGATACCAAAAATAAAGTGGAGACACATATCAAGAAAATACAATAGACTCGCGGATGCTTTTGCTTTTATATCAAGTATGATGACAGATCCATCTGCGAGATGCATAAAAATACAGACACTTCAATTACCATGAATCAACAAAGAGGAAGAGGAAGAAGCAGAAGTAATGCTCATAGAAGATGAAGCACAAAGATCCCATTGCGAGGATTGGAGGACAGAACTTCATGCTTATTTAATGAAAGGAGAAACACCAAGAAATAGATTAGAAATGCATAAATTAAAAAGCCGTGCAACAAATTATGAATTAAGAGACGGAGTATTGTACCGAAGATCCTTTAATGGACCCTCGCTCAGATGTTTAACACGAAAGGAAGGAGAAGCAGTGTTAAAAATGCTACACAAAGTGGGGATCTTTGGCAATCATAGTGGCGGAAGATCTTTAGCACATAAGGCGAAAATGCAAGGCTATTATTGGCCATATATGCATGAAGATGCGAAAAAAATATCAAGACGTTGCGAAGATTGTCAAAGACACGGAAAGAAAATACATGCACCAGGTGCGCCGTTAACCTCTTCAACAAGTGTATGGCCTTTTGGAAAGTGGGGATTAGACATTGTAGGACCATTTTTACAGTGCGGGGGCAAAGGATATATTTGATTGTCGCAACAGATTATTTCACAAAGTGGGCAAAAGTAAAAGCGGTACAACACATTCGCGATACAGATATTTTTAATTTCATATTCGAAAACATAATATGCAGATTTGGAATTCAAAGACACGAGTTGGTATCGACAATGGGAAACAGATTTGAGGGACAAAATATAGAATTATTGCTTAATGCATTTCAAATAAAATGTGGGAAATCAACTCCTTTATACCCGAGCCAACGGACAAAGCGAAGCAACAAATAAAACAATCGATATATTGAAGAAAAAACTAGAAGGGCATAATAATGCATGGTGTGAGCAAGTGCATAATGCGGTATGGGCTTATAATACAACAAGGCGAGAAGCTACGGGGATGTCACCGTTTTGTCTAACCTATGGTGTTAAAGCTGTACTTCCGACAGAAGTTATTATTCCAACAACAAAGAGAGAAGCTTGGGAGAAAAATCTTAGTGCGGGTAACATTTTAGTTAAATTAGATGAGTTAGAAGAAAAAAGAGAAAGAGCACTACAACATATGGAGAATTATCAGCGAAGATTGGCCAGAGAATATAACAAACGTGTCAAAACACGCGAATTTCAACCAGGTGATATGGTGTTGCGAGAAACACCAATATATCAGCGAGAAAGTGGTGGCAAGTTGGCGAAAAAGTGGGATGGACCTTATATCATCAAGGAGATAGTTGGAACATGGGCATATAGATTAATGGATCCAGAAGGCAAAGATGTGGGACAGAGATTGGGTAGACCATGGAATAGATTATATCTCAAGAAATATTACCCATAAAAGATGGAAAGGAAAGAATAAATTCTGAAATGTTAAATGAATGAAATGATATGAAATGTTCCTGCGACAAAGATATTGCGAAATTAAGAAAGAATGTGCGAATATCTCGCAAATGAATTAACAAGAGATAACCAAAAATGAATGATTGAACGAATTAACAAAAATGAATGAGTGAGTGAATGGGACAAACCTTTATGGCGTACACCCTAGTTCGCGAATGATATTTCGCAAGAGGCAAATGTAAGACCTAAAGTGCGTCATATAAGGGGGTATCTCTTGACATGGCTCAGGGAAAAGGTTACACCGCTCCTGGAACTTGAGTCATGGAGATTTGGGGCCCATGAAAGCCTATCCGGGAGAGATACCTTGGATTTCCAACTATATATATAAGGTTATACCCTGGTTGGACGCCCGAGGGTCTCTTCCAAGGAGTTAGTGTATGCTCAAGGCGCCGAGGTACACGGTTGAGCCAAGAGTGCCGGGACATTTGAAGTGTCTCGGCCATTCTTGGCAAGTCTTGGCACATGCTGCACTCGGCCCGAAGAAAACTCCACTTAGGGTGCGTCTCGTAACCATAAACCATATAGGTATAAGTGATAAGAGGTGCGAAAACAACCGGTTGTTGTTAAGACCGGATGGGAGGAGCTAGTCTTGTATGGCCGATGTACGCCTCCTTCAAGGGGAAACCAGGGAGATGATAAGGGCGGCACCCTCCATTAGGGAGCTGATAAGTGCCACAAGACGGCAATGTCATGGGGCTTTATATTCGCAAGAACATTTAGGCCTGTCATATTGTCGCAAATGAAATATCCTGCAGAGGAAAAAATACTAAAGAAATGATAAGACAATATCAATGGGTCATTACATGAAAGTGTGAGGACGTCCTGCGATCTTGTCGCAAGACGTCAATGTCATGAGATTTTATGTTCGCAAGAATATTTAGACCTGTCATATTGATGCAAAATGAGGGGTGGCAAAATAAGACCTTTAACTAGGAAGGCAAAATAAGACCACACAAAAACAATGATAAGGCAAGATCAATGGGTCAATACATGAAAATGTAAAGACACCCTGCGATCTTGTCGCAACAATGAATTTCAGCATAAATGAAGATAATAGAATAGCAATCATTAAATACCAAAAATTATACTTGTTGAAAGAAAGAAGAGTAACGCAGACGAGTACATACATCAAAAAAGATGATTGAAGTACATAAAGAAACAATAACACGAGAAGGAAGATTACAAGAGAAAATCATCTCTCAAATAGTAGCTTTTTCACAGAAGGAGATCTTTGGGTTTTCTTCGACAACTTTATTTATATTTTTTGATTAACATATTTCCAGCAGATCCTTCTTCTTCATTTGCGACATCATCATTGATAGTTTTATTGGGAGAGACAGTTTCTTCATCTTCGAGTTCTTCGCCAGTATTATAATCATAATCGCTATCAGGAGGATTAGGAACTTCATCATCACTTACTTCCAGAGGTTCAACAGATACATGATCAAGAGATTTAGATAGTAAAACATTATTCACAAGAACTTCGTCTCTAAGATGAAATTGACGAAGGAGTGCTTTCTGCTGATTTTTACTTTCTATATCTTTGATCCACGCATATAGTCGAATTTTCTTTTCGCCTCTATCGCGAGAACGTGCAAGAGAAGCAGTGAGTATTCCATTCTCTTTGCGAATTTTTGAGTAGTCAGATTTCAAAGCAGTAATGGAGGAGTGAAGTTTTTTCTCAGACTCTGCAAAACAAAAAATATGAAGGAATTATACAAACAAAAAATATGAAGGCTTGATAAAGAAAGAATAGATGAGGCAGTCAACTTCTATGACTACCTTCCTTCTGCGAGGTAAGATGTTGGATTAGAGCCGAACAACTATTCTCCAAATGATCCATGGCATTGTCAAAATTATCTCCAATTAAACCTTTCGGGCGTGATCGCCAACTTTTTTCGTTGGAAACAAGTAAAGCATTCTCTTTTGTAAGGGAAGAATTGGACTTTTCTAGTTCGGAACATTGATCCTTGAATTGGTTTACTTTTACACTTAAGTTTATTCTACCTTGAATCAGTTTATCCTTCTCGGCAGTAACTTCTTCAAGTTGATTTCTCAGCGAACAAAGAGATTGTTCTTGCTTTTTACATAATTTTTGACAAATATCATTTTGTTGCGAGTAAATCGCCACCTTGTTTAACAAAGTTCTCTTCTCTTGAGAAAGAGTTCCATTCTCATCTGATAAAGTTTCCAACTCCAAATTAGCTTTAGTCAAAGAGTAAGACAGGCGAGATAAGTCATTACTTAATGAATCTTGTTTCTGAACTAAATCAGCATTTTCTTTAGAAAGATTATCTATTTGATCAACAGAATATGTATGAAGATTATCTAATTGATTATATTGCTCCATCCAAGCATCTCTATCAACTCGAACTTCTTCAACAGTAGATTCCAACTAATATATCTCCATTTTTCGTTTCTGGTTTAAAGCTTGAAGGGCGAACAAGGGCTTGAGTTCTTAAAAAAAAAAAAAAAAAAAAAAGAAATGGACAATACAGAGGCAAGAGTATACCTTTTAGTTCTTCATTCTTCTTGCGAAGATTATCACGATCCAGCGAAATATTTTGAAGTTTTTGATTCTCAAGATGGAGAATATTACATTTGTAGTTGCAGGATTTCCCACACTACACCCCTCACTATATTTTGTAGATCTAAATCATATTAATCACCTAAATTTTAAATATAAGTGCTAGAAATTTAAATAGACACATAAGATTTTTTACGTGGTTCGATCAATGTGATCTACATCCACGATTCTTCACTATGATTGTTGAGGTTACATTTGAATTACATTGAGAATCTCCATTAATGGATATTTTCTAGAGCTCTAGATCTAATTATTTGGGGAAGAAGATGATAAAGAAAATAAATCTCTCTCTAAAAATATCTCTCTCCTCCTAAAAGTGTCCTCCCTTTTCTCTCTCCTGCTCTCCTCTTTATATAGGTGTTTACATAATGGATGACAGCTCACATACAACTCATATTCTCGCGAGCCTTTTAATGATTTCGCAGGCTCTCGCTACCTTCTCTCGAGACATTCTCGCGAGCCCTTTAATGATTTCGCAGGCTCTCGCTACCTTCTCTCGAGACACTCTCGCGAGTCTTGCTACCTTCTCTCGAGACACTCTCGCGAGTCTTGCTACCTTCTCTCGAGACACTCTCGCGAGTCTTGCTACCTTCTCTCGAGACACTCTCGCGAGTCCTGCTACCTTCTCGCGAGTTATGAAAAATAATGAATCTCGCAAGCTCTTCTCGCGAGTTAAGGAAATAATTGAATCTCGCAAGCTCTTCTCGCGAGTTAAGGAAATAATTGAATCTCGCACGCTAAGAAAATATGTTGTGCGATATTTGAATCCTACATCTTGCCTCTTTTTCCTTGAATATTGCTTGAAGAGCGATCTTTAAGGAAAAATCTGTTGTTGTAGTAATCTTTGGTCTTTGTTGATGAAGGAACGAGCGGAAGAATACTGGACTTGAAAAGTACGTACTTGCCTCTATTCTTTTGCGAAGTTCCGAAGCTTTGAGAAGTATATATGAAGTATCGTTTCTTGAATTATGCGAAGTATGAAGTATCCTTGAAGAAGTATATGAATTACTTAATCCTCGAAATATATAAGAAGGATGAGGTATCCTTTGAGAAGTATAAGAAGTATTTAATCCTCTAAATATAAGAAGTATTGCGAATCCATCATGCGAAACTCTCGCTCCATGTTCTTTGCCTCATGCTATGTTTCTATTCTTTCGCGAAGTTCGAAACTTTGCGAAGTGGATAAGAAATATTAATCCTTGAATTATGCGAAGTCATTATTGCCTCTGTTCATGCGAAGTCATTATTCCATTTTTGGTGAGGATTCTTGTTGTTCATTGGTAAACATCTTCTTTGGAAATGATTCTTGCCGAGAAAATAAAGAACATAAGATGTTTTTTCGATAATCCATTGTTGCCTCTCATTTCTTTATCTACGAAGGTAGAATCGTTGAAAAAGTGTTGAATGAGTGAGTTATTTCTTCATTCTTATCTTTCCTCTATCTCTGCGTTGCGCTCATGCAATATTATAATCTCTTCATTGCTTTACGTTGAATTTTATCATTGCGACAAGGTCGCAGGTATCTCCATGAAAGGAAAAACCTATTTTTCTCGCCTTATCATTTCGGTAGTCTTTATTTTATCTCTTCTTGTTGCGACAGGTCGCAGTGCCGCCTTTACATTTTCATGCAATGGCCCATTGACCTTGCCTTATCATTTTTGTGTGGTCTTCCAAGTTAGACCTCCCTAATTAGAGGTCTTCCCCTTCCACCTTTCATCGCGACAAAATCGCAGGACGTCTTTACACTTGCATGTAAAGACCCATTGATCTTGCCTTATCATTTTCCAAGTATTTTTGCCTCTGCAGGATGTTTTAGTTTCGACAATATGACAGGCCTAGATATCCTTGCGAACATAAAGCCCCATGACATTGCCGTCTTGCGACGAAATCGCAGACGTCCGTACACTTTCGTGTAAAGACCCATTGATCTCGTCTTACCCTCGCGTTAGTATTATTGCCTCGCAGATCATCGCACAAATATGACAAGCCTAAGTCTCCTTGCGAAAACAAAGCCTCATGACATTTGCGTCTTTTTTGGCACTTCCCTAATGGAGAGTGCCGCCCTTATCTTCTCCCCCGGTTGCCCCTTCAAGGAGGCGAAACATCGGCCATACAAGACTAGCTCCTCCCATCCTGGCCTTAACAACAACTGTTGTTTTCGCAGCCTCTTATCCCTTATACCTATAGGGTTTATGGTTACGAGATCGCACCCTAAGTGGAGTTTTCTTCGGGCGAGTGCAACATATGCCAAGACTTTCCAAGAATGGCAGGTAGGTTCATCCATCCCGGCACTCTGGCTCAACCGTGTACCTCGCGCCTTGAGCATACACTCGACTCTTGGAAGAGACCCTCGGTCGCCCAACCAGGGTATAACCTTATATATATTGTTGGGAATCCAAGGTACCTCTTCCGGATAGGCTTTCATGGGCCCCAAATTTCCATGACTCAGCCTCAGGAGCGGTGTAACCTTCCCCCAAGCCATGTCGAGAGATACCCCTTATATGACGCACTTTAGGTCTTACATTTGCCTCTTATGAAATGTTATTCGCGAACTAGGGTGTACGCCATAAAGGTTCGTCCCATTCTCGGTTATTTTATTGATCCTTCTTCATATGCAACATGTACCCCCTACTACGACGCACTTTAGGTACTTTTGCCTCTTGCGAAATTCTCGATTTCGTCATAGTAGGTTTGACTCTATCTGATTATTTTGTTGATTCTTCTGCATACAAGCTCTTTTGTAATTTCGCTGATCTTTGATAATCTCTTCTGATTTCTGTAAAGATAAAGTGTTCCAGGAAAATGGTACTTAGCTTTTGTGGTTTGCTGTTGTTGTTATCTCTTGCGAAGTATATGATTTGCTTGAAATTTGAGAAGAAATAAGAAATGAAGTCTTGTGAAATTAACTCTTGATCTGCGTCTTGTATAATGTTGCGTCATACCAATTTGTTCTAACCATTTCTTGCGAAATATGTCTCTGCGAAATAATCTCCCATTTTCTTCTTGCGAAATGACCAAAGATCTTGCAAAATAATCTTGCAAAATAACCGCTTAACTCGTATAAATTTCGTAAGTTGTTGTTTGCGAAGTAAAATGTAGCGCTTAAAATTAGTCACCTTGTCACTTTTGCTTTTGCTCATCATTTGTCTCTTCCTGTGAAGTGAACTGCCCATTATTTGTAAACAGTAGTAAGTTTGCGAAGTGGACTTCTCAAGACTTCTTCTATATCTCCTCTGCTAATCATTTCTTCTTTGGTGGTACTCATGCTGCGAAGTAAACATCTTGGGAAATGTTTATTCATTTCTTTCACCTATAGTCATGCTGCGAAGTAATCATGTTCCGGGTGCTAAATCCTTTTTGTGTTCTCCTATCTCGTTTTTTTTTCTTCAGAGGTTCTTATTTTTTGACTGCCAAACTAATTCACAGAAGTAAATTTGCTTCTTCATTTCTCGTTAACAATTTATGCTCCAATAATCCTTCGTTCATCCCATTTGTATACCTCTTAGGTGTGTTGCTCGTAACTCCCGAACTAGTTGGTATAAAAGTATAATTACTTCTCTAGTTTGTTCAAGCTAGTCCACTTCGTTGTTTATCCTCATATATTCTTATCAGGTCACTTTGTCAGATTACAATGACGGGGTCCTCCTTCACCGGAGTTGATATTGACTCGAACCGAGCTAATTTCCTTGAACCGAATTGTTGCGAATCGATCTCTTCATGAAGTAGATTCTCGTTACTTCCTTGAGGAAGCTATATCTGCGAACCATTTGGTTTCCAAGTTTTGCACTAATTCCTGTGAGTTGATCTTTGAGTCGTTATGTCTCTCGTAAAGTAACTTTCGTGTCATTGGTGAAGGTTATGAGTCATTTTACGTTTGATTCCTCTCTGCGTTGCATTTCGCAAGTTGCTTTGCTTCGCAAGCTCCTAATTCCAATCTTATCTTTGCGTTGCAAACGTGTGGAGAGCTTCTTCTTGGCGTTATTGAGTTGAATTCTCTAGCTGGGAATCAACTCACGTGCGAGATGAGTACTTGTCCTTTTCTTTTCTTGCACCCATCTGCTACCTTTCTTCATCTCCCTTCTTTACTGGATTTTGCACTTGGTTTGTTGTATTGATGAAGTATTTTTTTTTTTTTATTTTTTTTTTTTTTTTTTTTTTTATCTTTTCCTTTGCCTGTGGTTCCTCAGAAGTGTCTGGATCTTTCATCGATTTATAACTGTCTCTCGTAAACTCATCTTTTGTTGTTGATATTGTTGCGAAGTGGATGACAAACTTCGTAATGCCATGCGAACTGAATTTTCTTTGATTCGTGAAAATAGTCATTGGTGGTTGAACCAACTTTCTCATTTCGTCCTTTCTTTTTCTTGTCGTGAGTCGTTGTCTTGGCAGATTTTCTGACGAAGTAAACTTCATAGACTCTCCTCTTCGTTTGAGCATATTACAAGTCGTGATATTTGCGAAGTAATCTCCACTCTCCGTCTTCGTGCTTTGATAGATAAGTTTTCAATATATTAACGATCTTTGTCTTTTCTCCGAGATTATTTGACGAAATGGTTGTCATTGTTGTATCTTGCCGACGTTCCCTAGCTTTTCCCTTCGTTATTTTTGAATTGCAATCAACCCTTTCTTCGCAAGTGATGGTTGTGTGTAAAATGTTGCTGTTGTTGACGTTTTATCTCGGCTTGGCTTATGTCCTTCTATATTTTCTCACCCTTTTCTTTACATGTTACTATTGATAATATTAATTGCCTAACTTCTTTTGAATCTCTTTGGCTGTAGCATTTCTTCTTTGTATATTATTCTAACTTTGCTCTTCTTCTTTGTCACGGATACGTAATGGTTCATCTCCCGAATTCGTTCTTTTGCTACTTACGGTGATCTTTATTAACTCGTTCTCGAGCTCCATTCGTTGTTACCTTCATTATGACCAAGACCGTTCATAATTCCAATTAGTTGGCTTGGTCTCTTTCAGCCTAAACAGATTATTGGTATTTTTCTACACTCCCTTTTCTATGTGTTTACTTCGCATTAGTTGTGCATATTTCTTGTTATTCTCTGCGTCTTCCATAGGTTTGTTGCGAATTCTTCCCGTTATTGGTCAACAATGATCTCTTCCATAGTTCCTTTACGCGAGTACAAAGCTTTCATTCTCATAGAAGCTTGATGACGTAATAAACTTGCAAAGAAAGTTCCAAAGTGGAGGAAACCTCGCTTCTTTACTCTTTGATAATTTTGCCTATGTTGACCCGATGGAACCGATGAGTTTCCATCTCTAATGCCTCCATGTTCTTCTCCTCGCTAGTAATTGATGATTGCAATGTTCTAACTATCATATGATAACTCATTTGTCTTCATTAATGATATTTGATGCTCCCGAGTTGATACCGAGTTGATGTTTGTTGGCGAAAATAAGAATCTTATCGTTACTTCATTAAATAAGTTGTTAACTTTTCTTCTCCCGAGTTGTTGTCATCGTCTTCCCCGATGTTAATTCATTGCAACACTATTTAAGGTTTCCACCTCATCTTGAACCCAAGTTGCTCCTTGCATCATGTGCGTCTCGGACTTTGTTGTCTGCTAATGTAACTCTTTCGCTCAAACTTCTATATTTTCCCTTGTATTTCACAGATCCAGTTAAATTCATCACCAACAATTGCTAACTTTCTTAAACTTTCTTGAACCCACAAGATTAGGTCCCTGTTTCTAGCGCATATGTAGTTGCAGGATTTCCCACACTACACCCCTCACTATATTTTGTAGATCTAAATCATATTAATCACCTAAATTTTAAATATAAGTGCTAGAAATTTAAATAGACACATAAGATTTTTTTACGTGGTTCGATCAATGTGATCTACATCCACGATTCTTCACTATGATTGTTGAGGTTACATTTGAATTACATTGAGAATCTCCATTAATGGATATTTTCTAGAGCTCTAGATCTAATTATTTGGGGAAGAAGATGATAAAGAAAATAAATCTCTCTCTCCTCCTAAAAGTGTCCTCCCTTTCTCTCTCCTGCTCTCCTCTTTATATAGGTGTTTACATAATGGATGACAGCTCACATAATAGCCTCATATTCTCGCGAGCCTTTTAATGATTTCGCAGGCTCTCGCTACCTTCTCTCGAGACATTCTCGCGAGCCATTTAATGATTTCGCAGGCTCTCGCTACCTTCTCTCGAGACACTCTCGCGAGTCTTGCTACCTTCTCTCGAGACACTCTCGCGAGTCTTGCTACCTTCTCTCGAGACACTCTCGCGAGTCTTGCTACCTTCTCTCGAGACACTCTCGCGAGTCTCGCTACCTTCTCGCGAGTTATGAAAAATAATGAATCTCGCTAGCTCTTCTCGCGAGTTAAGGAAATAATTGAATCTCGCATCCCATATACCTTGATGAGACTAGAGACGATGAGATTCCAAATCCATGACACTGCTCCCATGGCGAACAATCATTTTCCTGCTTGTCAGGCGCTACCTCTGGTTTGTTGACATTAAAGTGAATGAGTTTGGTAAACTAGTCAAAATGCCCGACCATTGGTCTAAACAGATGTAGCCAAATTTCGCTCCGAGGTCAAATACTTTTCCTCGGACGATCCAGTACTTATTTAAATATTTCCCGATCAGGATCATCCGGCTGCTAGGCCTGGCATAATCGAATTCTCCAGTAGTTTTGACTTTTCGTCATTCGAGCTTGTGGGGGTCACTTGAGTGCGAAGAAAACAGCTGCTAAGGTTGCTGGGTAATCCGTGGCTTTTGTTAGCCAACGATGCGGTATAGGACTCCCACCCATTTATATCAAAGTTGTGATAGGTGTCAAAAAGTCTGGGAAAGACGACCCTAATGTGAATATGACGCCACTTAGTAAACCCTCATACTTACAATAGAACTGGCCATGTAGTATAGGATTTTATGTGGTCCTTCGTCACTCTGCGGCAACTCCCAGATCTTATTGGGGCTTGTCGACTCAAGTGTTCTGAAGTGGGCTCGGCTAACATTCACTGGCAAGACATGCCATCGGCCTACTGCCTGAGACTCAAGTCTGCTAGAGACAACATTTTCTCTCAATTTGGTATGCCTCATAGCAGTTCACTAGTGATGGAGGTTCCCACTTGCACCCAGTCTTCTTTTGAGACGCTCATGAAGAAATACTCCATTACCCATGGGCAAGGTTTCTACACCTTACTACCCACAAACTTGTGGCCAAGCTTGGGAAGTGTCTCAATAGTGCAAACCATATATATTTAGAAAATACCTCAGAACCCTACCCCAAAGGATTGGTTCTTGCGCTTATTATAAGTTTGGGGGCTTACTTAAACTGATTTGCAAGACCTCCATTAGGGACGTCTCTCAGACATCTTCTTCAGAGCTTGTCACCGTCACCAGAGAACTGGCTAAAACACCTGAAAGCTTATCGGGCCATTAAACGAACTTAACTTTGACCTATCTCACTAACGCGTGATCACTGACTCGATCAGAACTTCAAATGAGTGAAGAAACTTCGTAATGATGCTTTGCCGAAAGTGCGAAATTTACAAGGATAAAAAACAAAAATATTTCATAGATAAACTCGATTATTCGGAAGACATTTAGAACCAAAAAGAAAGTTCTCCTTACAATTCCCGCTTCACAATCTTTTCCCCGGTAAATTGAGGTCCCTATGGTCCCGACCTATACCTTTGTCAAAATTGTTTTTCCTCATGAGCGCGCTTGAAGTTTGAAAATCCTGCTGACTGAGCAAACCTTCAAGGCTCATGCTCAACGGTTGAAACGATTCTCAGAGGCCACCCAATCATGCAATGTAATAACCGAGTCGAGACTCGCCGTCTACCGCGATTAATTTTAACAAGGTCAAAGTCTCGGTCAAGACACTTCCAAACTACGCTTCATCCAGGTACTATCTTTATGTCTTCTTTCTTTCCGATTCCTCTTGTTACTTAAATTTTTGAGTAATCGACACTTTAATTTGAAACACTCGAGGACAATATTAGATTTAACATTGTAATACTTGATTTTTTGATTTACATGTGATAAAAATTTCAAGAGGATCGGGTAACGTTTTTACTAGAAAACTGGATAAAGCGGGACTACGGTTTCAATTCAAACCACAGACAGATTAGGTGTTTATGCTCTATCTTTTCTCTATTAATTGGATACAACCTTGAAAACTTTAATATGTTGTTTATTACTTTATGAAAAATCCTGTAAAAAATTAAGGAATATCCAATTAATTTAGGTACCCCAACGTGTAGGAGAATCGTGAAAGAATTACGTACATCGGCATTGAAAGCGACCACGTTGTAATGTGTATATCTTTTTATTGAATCGTTAGAATTTGATGATTTTCGAATATGCTATGGGAGCTGTGTTATGAACCTACCATAAAATTTTCAAGACTATCAAATGCCTGTTTGGGGTAAAAACTGATTCTCTGTTTTTGGTAATTTGGGGTGTGTTGATGAGAAACGAATTCAAACCCTAAACAAATGCCTTTACGCGAGAATTATTTTAGGTTAGAGATCAATCAGTAAGACTTTGGCCTAAACCAAGAAATGGTCATTCCAGATTCAATTCGGTCACAAGGTGAAGGAGAAGGGTTAATCTTAGGAAGGGAAGCGGAGAAGGTGCTTGAGATCGGAGTGTTGAAGGTGTGGCTGTTTATGACTTGCGTATCAGAAAATGGTTTCTGGCTTGTGTTGATAACACTTGTGTTCTGTCCTTTGTCGAAATAGGTTGAAAACCTATTTATACAAGTCATTTGAGTGCAACCCCTGATCTCGTAGGAAGTGGAGGAAGTTTAAGTAGCGGAGTAGTGGGGCCATGTAAGAAGTGGTGATCATCACGTGGTCACATCTTCGTCCACCTCTCACATCATTGTCAACCGTCCATCCTTTCCTGACAAGTTCTCATAATGGGCGCATTGCACCGCACGCGTAAACCCGCATTGACCAATACCCCGGTAAGTATCCCGATTTGTGACATGTTTGATGTCTCGAATGAGTGGGTCAAGTCGTGGGACTTACGAAGAGAATAGCATATGGTGCTATTAGGTGAAACAACTAAGTTGTTTATGAGGCCAACATAAAATATGCATGTATTTGATGTATGTGAAGCTTATCGCATTTAAGCGACTCAAATTAACCGATGTGTATGAAGCATCGTTGTTTTAGAGCTTGATTGAATAAGTCGCGATAAGCATCTTAGAGAGGTAGCATGATCGACCACCTTTGGGTGATTGTTTGGTAACTCGGGTACAAGCCATTCCTTGGTCGATCGCTCCTGTGAAGGAGCTTAGGTGGCGGTGATCATGGAGGTACCTCATCGATCACTTAATGTTTGATTCAAGCGTCATCCGACCAAGCTAGCGGTTGGACCAGACCGAGATGGTCTGGCATGCAGATATTTGCCGCCGTTGATTCAAATTAGGTTTGTAAACCGTGTGGCCAACCATAGTTTGACTAATCGAACGCTAAGGCTGGGCATTAATTAGGGCAGGTCGATCGGTCATGCATGAAGGCGAGTTCTTTATCGTGCATGCCAACATCTCTGGATCGCCTAAAACTAGATCTAATCCTTTGTTTCAACCGGTGAAGATGAGCGATCATGATCAATTTACGTGAAGAATCGGCTGCAGCAAACACAAATTAGGGTTTCAATGAAGCCACGTTCTCTAGTTCAATCGAACGAATCAGCGTGATATTGATTTCCCATGGGCAAGTCGGATCGGCCGTGGAATAATATTAGGCTGCGGTGAAAGACTTGACACCTCTTCGATCGTCTAAAACGCGATCTAAAAGCAAAGTCGATTAGCTGTCTAAGTTGGATGGTCATGATTGATTTCGCGATAGTTGTATCTGCCGCAACTCGAATTTTAGGGTTTTAGAATAAGCGCGTTTGCCGGTGGCAAGCGGTTGAGCGCCCTATAGGCTTGCCGCATGCAAGTCGATTGACAAAGGGAAAATTGGGCTGCCAATGAACATGCAGCACTAACTTAATCGTTTGTAGGAATATCTAAGCCGTCCAACTAGGTTTGGCAAGTTGGGCCAGTCGTAATGCATTTTGAGACTCTTTTAACATGGTCTCGGCTCGTTCGAGCTATTTTATACAATGCGATCACCCATGTTTGGGTCGGTGTTGAAGCACTTGTGGCTAAGGGGAATGGGACTCGATCGACTAGGGCACTAGTGGGCTCGCCGGTGGTCACTACGGTGATTGCCTAGAACCTCGCTAGGAGTAATCTATGCTTGTTAAAGCCGCGACCAAATTGTGTGGCCGTGATTATTTTTTGAGATTGACATGAACAGTCTAGATTTTCCTTAAGGAATTTAAACAACGTTCGAACACGCTATCTTTCAATTAAGGCGTGTTAACACGCTAATCTCTTTGTCGAGGGTGGTGTAGCCTATGTGGGTATTTCCATGCAGGTCTCAATACTAACACTTGGGAGACTCATGCTACTCTCTTTGAGAGTGAACATTTGATGTCAATATTGGGAGTTAATTTTGGGAACGTAGCAAAATATCAGTGAGTTATGTGTGAGTTAAAATTTATAGAATATCTGGGATTGATTCACCATTCTAATAAATTTCATAAATATGTCGAATTGATCAATACATATATAAGTAAAGAGGTATGAACTCTCATCACTTTCAAATGGCTTTTGTTCCTTTGCAGGATGACAGCGCATTAAATACAGGGTTTTATAATTTTGACCCTGAACTAAAAACCACCATCAACAATGCCATTTTATATTGAAAAGTGTGGATATAGTATGATTGAATTTTGTATTGCGGTGACAATCTTGTTTATTTTTAATGCAATGGATGAAGTTGGAAGAAGTGAAAATAGGTTCCATCTTAAATCTATAATTGTCATAATTGTCGCTTTCTTTTTATCGAAATGTTAATTTGGTATACTTGGTTTTGGAGTTAGGGTTTGTTTATGGACAAGTCTAGTTTTTTCATTATGGTTTTAGTTTGGAGGAAATGTTTGGTCCATAGGGTGTTGATGTCAAACTAGAAAGAATGATGATAATCCAAAACTTTGAAGAACTGTTTCTTGTTTCAAGCAGACATACTAGTACTGGGATGAGCCTGGAACAACTAGGAGAGCTTGGTTTAAATTAGTGTTTATATAGAAACAGGTAGAATTCGTGTATCCATATGGTTAGTCATTATGTGTTATACTTGCATATATTGGTGAAATCTAACTTCCTAAATGGTTAGTCGATTGTACATCTAAACATCTTGACATAAGTCCCTTTGTGGAAAATATGCCTAGCGTTTGTGGAATGATAAAACTTTATGATATTTAATCCACTAACGATTCATAAGTCTTGTTCATCTTGCTTTACGTTTATGCCGTGATCTCACTGAGTTAAAATGCAAGATTATATTTTTATTTGTTTGTATAAGTACCCACTCCATAAGTTATTGGACTTATTCTTTCCTCGAGTGGGGGCATTGAACACTTCGGTTACAAACCGATAGTCTACACTAGATTGCAAATTTAGCAGCTCCTTGAGACTTTGATTAATGAGTGGACTACTTTCTTTTTTGAAGCCTAGAGTATTGCTAAAGTATTGCTTTCAATTCTTTGGTAACTATACTTTACAAGTTGAAAGAATGAGTTGTGCGATAATTGAGTTGGCATTTGAACTTTCTCTCTACAATTTTTCTTCAATTCTCCTCCGTAACTTCCGCTTTCTCATTGTAAATTTTCTTTTTTCCTTTGATCTTCAACTCCTTAATCATTCCCATACCCGAAAATGGCTCCACCTGGTCGTAGATATGAAGTTCTCTTGGGAGAGGCTCAAAAGGATTTACAAGAGAAAGGTTTCACATTATCCACTATTCACCATCAAGAATCTTCATCTATTCTTTCTGCCAAATTATTTCTCATCATTGTTGTGATAATCAAAAGATCATAATTTCGTTAGGTCGATTCTGTGGCCTTCCCATTCCTCTCTACAACCCCGAACTTCCTTTGTTTTATGAAATTCTTGCTCATGAGAAATTCTCGCGAAGTTGCTTACCAATTAAGTGGAGATTGTATCCGCTTAATGCTTGAGTTCGCAAACCGTGGCGCTGGTAAGGGGTCTCTCTATTCTAATGCGATGAGAGATCCTAAATTTGTAAATTTAGAGATATCCTGTGAGTATTGAGAGAAAGTTTCTTTGAGAATTATGAAGTAATAAATATGAAGAACGATAGAACTCTCATTTGGGTGCACGTTTGAAAAGAAGAGAAAATATCCCCAGTGACAAAGTACTTATGCAGGATATCAACTTGGCACTCCGGCAAGAACAATGTTCCTCGCCATTCTAGTAACAAGAGGAATCAGTAAAGAACCAAAAATTTAAAATACTTTAGGAAATTGAATAATTTCCTAAAGTATGAATCCACACAATCAAACCATTTTAAGATGAACAATTATAATTTTTATTGATTAACTTCTTGAATGTTTACAAGATAAATGGAAAAGAGCTAAAGAAATTACAATCACTATCAACTTTCTCTCTTCTAATGACTTGCTCCACACTCGAAAAGATCTCCTTCAATAGGCTTGTTCGGCTCTTTATATAGGGTATTACATAATGGATGATGACTAAGCTTGTCCTTTATTTTCTGGAATGACTTGCGAAGTGTCGCAAGTGTACGAGTGTATAATCTCGCGACATTCCTAGATCTCACTAGGTCTTCACACTTTTCTCGTGTTCTGGCTGTCGTCATCCATTGCGTCACTTATTTTACTCGTCTTGACGCCTTCGCTTATGTAACATTTATGTATTTCGCAGAGGTGTTGGTGTTGCGATATTCTGATCCTACATCTGGCCTCTTCTCATGTCTTCTCTGCGAAGGAGAGAATGTCATGAGAATTATTATTTTCATACTGCCGTAACTGTTCATCCTTATCTGTTTGGCGATTTGACTTCATACTTTTACACAAAATCTATAATACGTGTCTCTTCTTCCACCCATTTTTTGACACGTCCCTTTTAACCGTTACTTCTCAACCATTCACGTCTCTTCTCGCATTAAATGCGTTTATCTTCTCAAGAATTCTTCTCTATATATAGTTTTCTCATCCTCCTCTTCTTCTTTTTTTCTATTATCATGATTATTCGGCGAATTGCCTCTTGTAACTCTGTTCTTCCATTTCTCGTTTCTCAATCTTTCTCTTTATAAGCTAGACATGCTTGCTCAACATAGTGTCTTTCAATTTCATCTTCAATTTCTTTTTGATTCCTCTGTGTTTCTCTCCCATGCAATATTCTACTTCATTCTTCCCGATTTTCTTCATCACTGGACTATTATTTTTGGGATTTGCCTATTTCCTTGATTTTCATCATTTCGCCCATTTTGAAGAATCTCGGGATGTGGGATATAACGATCTTCCATTATTTCTCTTCTTTAGCAACGTTCTTCACCTGGATTTTGCACTTCTTCTCGATTTTCTTCATTAGCATTTTCTATAGGTAAAGTTCTCCTTCTTTCCTCTCTAACTGATCTTGAGCTTGACCTTGTAGTACTTCTCGACCTTCATTTTGTAATCTCATATTTTCCATCCTCAACTCATGATTTTGCCTTGTCAAATTTGCGTTCCTCTGCCTCCAATCGTCTTTCTTCATGTATTGTTTGTCTCAATGTCTCTAGTCTGCGACCTCTTCATTTCCATGAATTATTTCTCCAATCACTTCACCGGTCTCTCTCCCCTTGTCTATTATTTATCAATTCTTGTTCTTCTCCCCTTTCATCCTGAGTCCGATCTCCAAGTATGCACGCTTACTCTATCATAATCCACGATTCTATTCGGTATCTTGGTTGAATTGGTGATTGAATTTGATTTTCTTCATTATTTCTTGTGTTTATTCTTGAGGATTCCCCATTTCATTTCTCCTTCTCAGCAAGTCTCATACTTCTTCTAACAGTTTTTGGTTATTCCGATGCATTGTTTTGCAGGGTGTTTGAGTGGCCAATTAGATAACTTATTTGCAATTCTAATGCTAGATTATTGAACCGTGTCTGTAATTGTTGTAGTGATTTAATCATAAGTTGCGAAACATCAACGTTGCAATGGGAGAGAGAGCGATATTTATAGGTCTGAAGCCGAATTACATATACTCGTACCTTCATTTAGATATGGGTACCCATACCTTCATTTAGATACGGTTACCCATACCTTCATTTAGATATGGGTAACCGTACCTAAACGTGTATATTGAGTTAGCTCAATAACGATTAACTGAAGTTAGCCATATGAACACTTTTGTATTAACCAAATTCATCTAACATTTCTAGATCAAATATGATGATCAATCAATCATTAAAGATAATCACGTGAATCTAATTATGTTACTCATAGAGTTGTTCAATTGTATATATCTCATAGAAGTATATAAGAAACAATTGATGTGAAATCGGATTGATTAGTAATCGTACAAAGTACTTATACCGAAATCAATTCATGAACACTAAGCCATGGTTTGCAAAGATTGCATTCCTTAATTTGTTAATGTATTTGTTCATGAGTATGAAAACATAATCAATCTGATTTTAGAACTTAACCAACTAAGTTTGTAAACGGGTACGCAAACTATAGTTAGGACTTTGGTCATGTCCAGCAGTTTGCAACGGTATGCATATTGTCGTCCCGTACCTTAACTCGGGTAGAACCGTTCGCATATTGGTATGCAAACTTGGTTCTAGGACTTTAACAGTTAAAACATGTTCGCATACTGGTATGCAAACTTGTTTAGGACTGAATCATATCACAACAGTTTGCATACTGTGATGTATCCAGACAATGGTTAATTGTTCTAAACTCCCATTTCAATAATTGAAACATCCTTAGAAGACGACAATAGGTGTCTCACACAAACTATTAGCTTATAAGTAATTTTCAAGTGATCGAATGATCAATCTGAAACTTCGAGTCGACATCAAATGATTGTCTCACACAAATCATGTAAGATGTCTCAAGGAAATTTTCACATGATCATCTTTTGACTTATTATTTGGTTTCCAACAAATAAATTGTTTCCAACTAAACTCGTCAAGAATAATGATGAACGTAGTTAAAGCAAAAAGCTTCCAATACATATTTCGAGAAATATATAAGCGAGTTAAACTCATTTCGAAATATCAAATGCGCATAATATAAAAGTCTATATAGCTATACGACTTAGTCTCATTAGGATATATAATAGAATAGACTTCGAGTGATAGATAAGTTTTAGTCTCCACATACCTTTTGTTGATGAAGTTCCTCCAACCTTTCCTCGTAGATCTTCGTCTTCAATCGATGAACGCCGTGAAGTCTAAAACTCAACTACACATTATATCGTAATCCGAGACATAGCTATAAGTAGACTAGAAATCAAGACTTATTGTTTTGATCACCTAAACTTGACAAACAAGCTTGAGATAGCAACGCTTGCGAATTCGACTGAGTAGTGTTCTAAAATCTCCCTCTTTGTCAATTTTAATGACAAAAATATCAATACATATGGATTACAAAATAAATAAACTTTGTAGCTTCTCATCCAAATGCTTGATTTCCTTGGTTCTTCAAAATTCCTTGAATTCTTCGTCACTCCAAGTACTCCAGTGATTCTGAACGTGTTCAACTCAGCATCATAGTTGTTGAAGATCCGTAGCCATAACAATAATTACACAAGATTGTTTCCTTATTGTTATACAGTGTCATAGTATTATTACACAGCATCAAAGTTCAGTTGTATCACAACTTTGACAATAATACTACGGTGATATGTATCACTCCCCCTTAGTCAATACTTCATCTCACAATGAAAACAACATAATGATCCGTAAACCATATGTATGTAGTGTGAACTACAAAATAATTCCCCCCTTTTTGTCAATATAAATTGGCAAAGGTACGAAAACTAGCGGAATCATAATGAAATTCTCAAAGAGACTATTCATGACTAAAAGAGAACATATCAACTTGGTTTCGATGATTTCACATAATCGAAAATTAGTGTATTCATCAAGGAGTTTATAAAGATACAAGATAAATCATACAATATTCTACAGCCACACTCCCCACAAATATTTGGCAATTAAGCACAAGTTCAATTAAGAACTCTCCCCCATAAAATGTCATCTCCGAAAGAACAACAAGAGCGACCTTACTTTTACGAGAAAAGAAGGATTTCTTTGGACATTAAAAAATCCCATGAAACATGAATTTGTATCCAGAAAACTCGAATAAATTAACCACAAGAAGACCTTAATGATTAATTTAATCGGAAATGCTCAACATATGAAAACTTACGGAGCCATACAATACTTTCACATAGAAGTGGATCAGGGAAAGATCAATACTGCGAAATATTCAAAAGTTCATTCTATCTTTTATCAATATTTGCATAAAGACATAATAGACTTAACTTTTGATTTGACATACATGAGATAATCATAGTTCACGGACGTAAAACACATATCCCATAAAATATTTTTGCAATATATAAAACCAATAAAGATTAATACTGCAAAATCATCTTCCAAATAACTTAGAATTTAAATAAATAAATCTAAAACATTGTGTTTGTATGGTAAAATATTTCAACCTCAAACACGAATCTGATGTTGATTAGGTCGATGATCGGACTGCTGCCTTTCTCTCCACATGAACAAAGTGATTGGGGGTACCGCAAAAAACCCTCGATGCTTAAGTTAGCTAGAGTTTTCACAGGAGTTTGTGTAGAGAAGATTCGTAACTTTTGTGGTTGTGAACCCATGTATTTATATGTTGCAAATTAGGGTTTAACCCTAATTTCGAGATAAGCATAATTGTGTTTACTTGCCCTTCAAGTCATCCGGAATATTCAAGAATATTCCCTATGTGACGTGGCCAACAATCCTTCTAGATAGTTCCGGAAACTCATTCTAGGGTTATAGAATTAACCAAGCAAGATGATGCAAAGGATTGGCCCAAACAAATGAGTGTAAGATGCCAAGCCCAAGAAGAATAATTTGCTTAAGCCCATAGTAGGGTGGAAATATCCGTGAGAACAACCGACCTGGTGATTAATCCTAGCCTAACGAATCAATGAGGCTTGTGACTCGGCTCGGCTTGGCTCGCTCCCAACACGGTCTGCTCGGCTAGGCTAACAGGGCGTAAACATTCTCTTGTTTTAATCGACAGGGCATAAACATCCAGGATGTATTGAAATAGGATACACCACGAAGTACGGGAACCTAGGCGATGATGTCGGACGAATTTGTCCAGAAGCTTGATCATCGGAAGTTGGCTGGGCAGATCCGCCGAGGTTTTCCGGAACCTCTGCTATTGTTGCCGGAAAAGATGAACACGCCAGAGAAGATGACTGAGCCGGAGAAGACGATGACGTCGTCATGCTGACGCAATGCTTACCATTAACGCCGTTAAAACCCCGTTATTTCTTATCGGAATTTGCTTGACGTTAACGGAATATCGACAGCGTCATAACCTTCACGGAATATTTCGCCACGATGATGCAAACATGTTTGCTGACGTGGCACTAGAGCTTTTGACGTGGCAAACCGAAGATGACATGGCAAAGTATTGCTGGACGTGTCACACTCTTTATGGTGACTTGTGCTGACGTGGCAGGTGCCGTGGCTACAGGATGCTGACGTGGTAAGATGACGTGGCGGCGACAACATGGACCCTCCTTGCCTTGACTTGGATCTTTGCACATGGGCTTCTATGTATAGTGCTTGTGAGGCCTAGTGATCCATACTTGACTAATAAGAGGTGCAAATTAGGCCTAAGTAAGCCCACTTCTAGTGTAAAATATTAGGGTACAAATCGCCCCCTATTAATCCATAACTTGTTATGGGTTAAGAAGTTCGGGTTCCCTAATAGTGTCTGCGACTGAACTTTGCATTGTTCTGGAGTGTTACATAACTCTCCCCCTAGTGCATTATGAAGTGTTATGCAACTCGCCCCCAGGTATTGTTTTGTTTGTGAAGTGAGGTGTTTTATATCTCGCCTCCAAGTGATTGAGGTGATATAAAACTCGCCCCCAGTATGTAATTGTGTCATGCTGCTCAATGCTCGCGCAAGGGTGCACATCCTTACTGCATTTTGCTCGCGCATGGAATGAGAATTTGTGTTTTTCTGCTATCTTGAATTCGCGCAGGGGGCCAATCCTACTATTCAAGATGCGCACGAGTTGAGATGTGTACACTTTCCCATGCAGACGGACAGGAGAAAATGTTCGCCACATTTGTTGACGTCCCATATGATGGGGTACGTTTGGAATAGGACAAAAATGCTCGATCTGTGCATTTACCCTATTTGCGAGGTGTTGGAGTACCAAAATAATGTTGAATTAAATATCCGAATAAGAGTAACAAGATAAGTACCTCTTCAGTTCGACAACAATGCCTCGTTAAAACCTTTGCGTGGAAAACCCGAGTGGGATAAAACTATCATAAAGGAAAAGAGTGCAAAGACACGGAGGATTTGAACGAAACTACTCCTATGCGAATTTAGCTAATGGTAAAACTTCTTCAAGTGGAACGAATTTCATGGCTTCCATGGTTTTGAATCTTGAGTTCCATCGAGGTTCCTTAAGTAGTACGAGCCACGAGATGTGGCCTATCTACTATGTATGGAACTTCCCAATTTGCTTCGAGCTTTCCACAGTTTGGTTCCATCGTGACTGCTCTAGTTTTCTTTAAGACATATTCCCCTGGTTTGAATGATCTTTCTCTGACATTACGATTATAGCTCAGCTTGATTGCCTGCTGGTATCGGACCAACTGCTGCAAGGCTATTTCTCTTTGTTCTTCCAACAACTCTTTATCCAAAGCCATTATGCTGTCATTGTTTCCAGATTTGACAACACGGGTCTTGGTAGTCTTCAGGTGTGCCTCAGTGGGTATAACTGCTTCTGTCCCATAAGCCAGTATGAATGGGGAAAATCCAATGGATCTTTTTGAGGTCATTCGGTAAGACCACAAGACTCTTGGGAACTCTTTCGTATATTTCCCCTTTGCCTTCTCCAGCCTTTTCTTGAGGTTGTCCATAATAACACGATTTTTCAGTTTGCTCGTCCATTGCTCCGAGCATAATACGGAGTAGAGAGGTTGTGGCGAATGCTCAGGTTCTGTGCGGAATTCTTTGATCACTCAGTGGCGCTTTCCATTGTCGACACTATCTCGTGTGGGATTCCGAATCTGCAGACGATGTTCTCCCATATGAACCTTTTTACATCATGTCTGGTAACATGTACCAGCGCCACTGCCTCGAACCATTTGGTAAAATAATCAGTAGCAGCCAAAACGAATTTCACTCCTCAAGGAGCTTTAGGGAGTGGTCCGACGACGTCTAGTCCCCACTTAGCGAATGGCCAGGGACTTAAAACTGGATGCAATTCTTTGGCGGGCCTTCTAGGAATTGGAGCATGCTCTTGACATGGCACACACTTCTGCGTGTACTCTTTAGCATCTTGCTGCATGTATGGCTAGAAGTACCCCTGGGTAAGTATCATGTGTGCGAGACTACGCCCTCCAGAATGGTTGCCACATATTCCTTCATGAGCCTCTGCCAATATCTGTTGTCCTTCCTCGGCTGATATGCATCGCAAAAATGGCTCCAAAGCTACAGATTTGCGGCATAACTGTCCCTCAATCATCGAATATATCCATGCATTCTTCTTCACTTTTGAAGCGAGATGCTCATCTTCTGGGAGTTCACTGGTTGTTAATACCGAATATATGGTTGACGCCAGTATGAAGCGTTTTCAGCAGGATTGTCGGAATTGTCTATCACTAGACTATCAACATCCATATTGTTGTAAATGTTGCCGATATCTTCATGTACTGATGTAGTTACTCTCTCGCCCCCACTAGCGTGTTCGAGAGCCATAAAAAAGTGGTTGTTGGAGATGCTAGGTAACTCTTGGAAATCCACTACAACGAAACGAGTGGTGTCGGTATCGACTGCGGAATACAGATATGCTAAAGCATCTACGTGCCTATTTTCCAGATCGGGTTGCGCTAATAGATAATTGGTCGAACTCATCTACCAGTTTTCTCATGCAATCCAAGCATAAGGCCATTCTCTCGTCTTTGGCTTTGTAGGTGCCCAAAAACAGATTGACTACTAGCATAGAATCAGTGACCAGCTTTACGTTCTTCGCATCTAACTGTTTAACAGCTTTTAAACCGATAATTGATTCTTCATATTCAGCTTCATTGTTTGATGCGTGAAATCCCAATCTAGTTGCTTTCTCGATCCTTGAACCTTCGGGAGTAAGGATGACACTACCAACACCATCTCCACCAATATTTCATGACCCATCAGTAAACACGGTCCACAGTGGCTCTGGTGTATCGACTTCCATAGTGGACTCGCCCCCAGTCTGATTAGTGGTTGACTCTTCAGGTTTGTTCAACAACTCTTCTTCTTCGGTAACTGTTTCTATGTCGTCCACAGGGAAATCTGCTAATAGTGTAGCCAGTGCGTGTCCCTTCTCTGCAGTTCTGGTTTCGTACTTGATTTCATACGCCCCCAAAAAATTTGACCATATTTCCAGTTGCCTGGAATCATCAACACGCTCCAGGATTCTCTTCAGCGGATATTCAGAGTAGACTACGATATGTCTTCCCCGGAAATACGGCTTGAGGCGACGTGATGCATGCAACAGTGCAAGTGCTATTTTTTTCAATCTTTTTATACCGTGTTTCCGCCCCCGTCAAAGATTTCTTGTGAAGTAAACAGTTTTTCATGTTCTTCGATAACAAATAGTACCGCACTTACAAAGATTCTCCGTTGCAGCCGGATAAACTCCGACAAAGTTGCCGATTTTGGACTCACCAATACTAGGGAGTAGATAAATATAGTTTGATTTCATCGAAAGCTCTTTCGCACTCTTTTGTCCAACCAAAGTTCACCTGCCTTCCTCAAAACGTCAAAGAATGGCTTGAATCGATCTGATGAGCGGGAAATGAAACGACTTAAAGTTGCTAATCGCCCTGCTAGATTTTGGACCTCCTTCTTCATTTTTAGGGATGGCATATCTATGATGGCTCTGATTTGCTCCGGATTCGCCTTGATTCCTCTATGCGTCATCAAGTATCCAAGGAACTTTCCCGAGGATAGCCCGAATGAACAATTTTGCTGGATTGAGCTTCATACGATATCGCCTCAAGATATCGAACATCTTCTGTATATCGAGAAAATGAGACTCATTTTTCTTAGATTTTACAACCATATCGTCGATATATACCTCCATCGTCTTCCCAATCAGATCTTTGAACATATCATCTACCAAATGTTGGTAAGTCCCTCCTTAGTTCTTTAGACCGAACGGCATCACAGTATAGCAGTAAACTCCTCTGTCAGTCACAAAGGCAGTATGCTCTTGATCTTCTTCGAACAAAGGTATCTGGTTATACCCCGAAAAACCATTCATGAATGACAGTCTCACGTACCCTGAGGTCGCATCCACCAAATCTCTAATCCGTGGAATTAGGTACAGATCGCTTGGACATGCTTTATTTAAATCAGTAAAATCGATACAGACACAAATTTTACCATTCTTCTTTGGAACGGGCATGACATTAGACAGCCAGCGAGGATACTGTACAGGTCGAAGAAAGCCTGCTTCCAACAACTTCTCGACTTCTGCAGCAACTCCATCTTTTTTTCTTTGCGCCATATTCCTAACTTTATGATTTAATCGGATGGAACTTCTCATCGATATTTGCTTTGTGACGATGCTACGCTTGGATCTATTCCGGGCATTTCAGCAAAACTCCATGCGAAAACGTCAACGTTTGCCCTTAATAGTGTAATCAGACGATCACGTTCGTGCGTGGGTAGATCTGCCCCTATGAACGTGGTTTTATGCTTCTCATCCCCAATCTGGACCTCGATCAGTTTCTCGACTTTTGGGGGTTCCACCGCATCCTCTCCTTATATGATTACGGAGGGAGAGGACTCGTAATTGCTATTTTGCTGGCTCGAAGAAGGATATGGTTCCCGGTGACTTCGATTTCTGGTATTCATCCATGGCATTATCGTGACACTTGTGAGCTGCCATCTGGTCGCTCCTCACTTTCACGACCCCTTCAGGTGTAATAAACTTCAAGCATTGGTGATACGAGGATGTGACTGCACCGATCGCATGCAGCCAGTCTCGTCCTACGATCACATTATATGGAGCTAGACAATCCAGCAACAAGAAGTTGTCTAGAACGGACTTGTCAGCTACTGTTATAGACATCTTTACTTTCCCAATCGCCTTTGTAACTTCGCCGCTGAAACCGATAATTGGATTTTCATCCTCCTTGATCAACTCGTACGAGAGATTCATAGAGGAATAGGCTCCTGAAAATAGCACGCTTACAGAGCTTCCTGTATCCACCAGAATACGGTGTACACGGAACATGCCAATTCGAGTTGTTATGACGATAGCATCATTGTGGGAAGCGTATACACCTCTCATCTACGCGGAGAACTCGATCTTTGTGCACCCAAGCTCCAGAATTTCTGCTCCATTTCCACTAACAAAATCGATGTGATTTGTCACGTACCATTCTTTTAATTGCCTGAGCTTTCTCCTGGTCTCGTCTTCCGATGCCCGTCTGGTCATTAAATGGATCCTGGCATGACTGACATTAATCACATGTGATGTGCCCAATTGTCCCGAACCTTTCCCAAAATCCTTTTTCACGTACTCTTGTAGTTTTCCAGCGTCGATCATTCGCTGGACTTCGATCTGTAAAAGAGCGACAATTCTCGGTCTTATGACCGACGTCTTTATGATAATTGCGGTATTTGCTTTTGTCACGTTTATCACGCGTCTACGATGGAAAAGGACGAGGGGGCTCAAATCCTTGCTTATTTTATCATACAACTCGTAAGCCGTATGTTCAATGGTGTCAGCTTCATATCATGATGTTTCTGATATCCAGTTTCCATTCGTTCCCCATGATGTTTCTCTCGTACTTCACCTCGATCATTATGATGTCCACTCGAATGGTTCTTCGACTTGTCTTTCTTCCCATCATTTGGATGATTAGATGATCTGTTAACTTCTCTTCTTTCTCGAGCTTTTGAATTATCCTCAACTCGAGCGTATTCTTCGGCTCGATCATACAGTTCTTCCATAGTCTTTGGTGGTCTCTTGACTATGGAACCGTACACACCTCTTTGATCATATTGGTATGCCTGTTTGTAAGCCTCGATGGAGACTTGATTGCTGGCCCCATCGACATCGGCCAACTCTTGCTTGAAGCATCGAGTAAATTGTCTGATGCTTTCCTCTTTCCGAATACCCAGTAGGAACAATGAGTGGCATCCCTTTCGATCACATCTGTTGTGTTTATAGTTAGGGATGAACTTTTCAACCAGCTTATGGTAAGTCCCGATCGACCGTGCTCGGAGCTGATTGAACCACGTAATTGCTCCTCCAGTCAGTGACTGCGGAAATATCTTGCACATCAACTCATCGCTGTGATGCCACAGGGTCATGGAAGTTTCATAATGTAAAACATGCTGATCTGGATCATCTGTTTTCTCATCGAATTCTGGCAGTTTGGGAACTCAGAAATTCATTGGCGGCCGGAATTCTCTAATATTCAGTTTGAAGGGATCTCCAGGCGGCTCGGTGCATCCTGTCCATCTTTTCCTCTCGGAAAGCGATTTTTCGACATCACTTTCTCGATCATATTGCAAAGACGAGCATCTCTTATTGCGTTCACACGCCATGAAGAAGCTGTCTTCCTGCTCATAATCTCGTTCATCCGGAACTTCGACTCTTGATCTTACTCTTCTTCTTTGACGATCGTGATTCGCTCCTGATTCAGGTTCGCTCCGAACGAGCGTAGTATTCATGCGAAAGCTCTCTCTCGTCGTACCGATCTCGTACCACTTCTTCGTCATCCCTGGGGCGTTTTGAGCGGGCGATGGTTCTGGCTGTACTCTGCTGAGTTGTAGCTGGCTGCGCACGGGCATACGCTCGTTGGTCACGTACACGCCTCCGTCTAGCTAGATCTCCAGTGACCACCTGGTGGTTTCTTGACGGATTTTTTTTCTGGTTCATCCAGTTCGATAACCTCTCTGGGTTGGTCAGCAGCATGCGGGTTAACCCGATTTCCGAGGCATTCCCACACAGATCGACCTTTTCTGTTACGATCAAAATTTGTCAATCAATCTTGACCTGTTCAGATCAACAGTCCTTGATCGAGACTGGCTCACACGTTCTAGTTTCTCCACCTCATGTAGTTGCTGGCGCAACAGATCTTCCTCCGTACTAGGGGTTACGGTTCATCCATCTCGCAGATCGGCTCGTCGTCATTCCTCCTTGACGGGGATTAGAACACCCGGTTCTCTGTTAACTCGAGCTCGCGGGTTTCCTCCATCAGGTATGGAGTCAACATCCATCTCTTCGTTTTCGATCATCGGTTATTTTCTGCTTCTCTGATTATTCAGATCAGGGGCTATGTCACGAACTCGATCTCTTCTGTTTCCAGTAGGAACATCGGGTGCTGATTGAACCTCGTTTGGTTCAGTCACTGTGCGTTGCGGATTGCTAGCAGAAACGATCCTTCGTGTAGTTAGCTTCACTTTTTCCATAACTCGATTCGGAAAATCACGATCTCTTTTATCGAATCCCCTAGGAGCGTCGCCAATGTTTGTATGGTAAAATATTTCTACCTCAAACACGAATCTGATGTTCATTAGGTCGATGATCGGACTGCTTCCTTTCTCTCCACGTGAACAGTGATTGGGGGGTACTTGCAAAAAACCCTCCAATGCTTAAGTTAGCTAGAGTTTTTCACAGGAGTTTGTGTAGAGAAGATTGCGTACCTTTTAGGGTTGTGAACCCATGTATTTATATGTTGCAAATTAGGGTTTAACCCTAATTTCGAGATAAGCATAATTGTGTTTACTTTCCCTTCAAGTTTTCCGAAATATTCCAAGTATTCCTTATGTGACTTGGCCAACAATCCTTCTAGATAGTTCCAGAAACTCATTCTAGGGTTAGAGAATTAACCAAGCAAGATGATTCAAAGGATTGGCCCAAACAAATGAGTGTAAGATGCCAAGGCCAAGAAGAATAATTTTCTTAAGCATATAGTGGGGTGGAAAATCCGGCAGAACAACTGACCTAGGCTGATTCATCGTAGCCTAACGAATCAGCAGGCTTGTAACTCGGCTCGGCTTGGCTCTCTCCCAACAGGGTCTGGCTCGGCTAGCTGGGGCGTAAACATCCTACTATTTTAAGCGACCCGGGCGTAAACATCTCGGGATGTATTGAAATAAGATACACCCATGAAGTACAGAACCTAGCTGGCGTGCGGTGGGATTTGTCTTAGGAAACGGTGTTCGTCGGAAGTTGGTAGGGCAGATCCGTGGGCATGGCCGTCGGGGTTTGCGGAACCTCTCTTTGGTGTAGGAGAAGATGAACACGCAAGAAGATGATGAGTAGGAGAAGTCGATGACGTCGTCATCTTGATATAGCGATGATTTAATGATTACCATTAACGCCGTTAAAACCCCGTTATTTCTTAACGGAATATGCTTGACGTTAACGGAATATCGTGACAGCGTCATAACCTTCACGGAATATTTCGCCCTGATGATGCAGACCAGTTTGTTGACATGGCACTAGAGTTGCCGACGTGGCAAATCGATGATGACGTGGCAAGCTGACATGGCACAGTATCGCTGACGTGTTACACTGTTTATGGTGACTTGTGCTGATATGGCAGGTGACGTGGCTACATGATGCTGACGTGTCAAGATGATGTGGCAGTGACAACATGGACCCTCCTTGCCTTGACTTGGATCTCTGCACATGGGCTTCTATGTATAGTGCTTGTGAGGCCTAGTGAGCCATACTTGACTAATAAAAGGTGCAAATTAGTCCTAAGTAAGCCCACTTCTAGTGTAAAATATTAGGGTACAAACACACTGCAAGATGAAAATCGTTGGCAATAGCTATGTGTAATCACAATATTTGCTATTCTACAACCTAGTTATCCATCTTAAAACACAAGAATAAATTCTCATAAGAAGTTTCCTAAACATTAAGATTCTTGAAAAAAAATTATCGTCCCCGAACTCCTTGTCGTCAACAAACATTGGAACATAAGGTTCATGAAGAAAGTAGTCAATTCCAACGAACCTTCTAGACAGATGCCGAACCAGGGCCTTCTAAATTTCAAGATATCTTAGAACAATAGCCTTTATTTGTTGCATCTCCATCCTTGTTTCTTTCAACTCTTCAAGAACACCAGGAAATTTCTGAAGATTTGAGGGGTTAACCCTTGGTTTCTTCATATTCTTCCTTTTTCTCTTCAAATTGGCCGAGGCATGGGATTTACCTTTTTCCTTTATGATTGATGGCTTAACAATCATGTTAACATCTTTTCCATCAAAAGATATGATGCTTGGAGTCTCCATCAAGATATGGAATTGTGAAGAAAATACACAAAACTAGCTCCACAAGCAATCTTTTGATAAAAAGAGTTTTAGAGAAGGAAAAAGGAATGTAGGGTTACAGAACCTATATACAGAGTAAGTAGGATTTACGTACAACCAACTCATAACCCTAAAAAAAATATAATTGTCCATTTTAACCCCTTTTTAAAAAAAAAAAATCAAAACAGGGTAAACCTTTTCAATATCAATTATGAAAAGGTCAACAAAATTCCATAAAACAAAAATTTTCTTTTCCGAAAATCCGATTGTGCATAACTCTTGTCTCTTTGAATTTGGGAACATGAGACAAGATGCACCTTCAACACAATTAAGTTATGTTGGGTGAACAATAATCTGTACACCATACGATCCTTGTACGGAATTCTTAATACCATTTTGTATAGATTGTTTAGACCTTGTTATTTTTGTAGAGGTCTATCTTTTTCTTTAGAAATTAACTTCTTGGGGATGAGTTAAATTTACATACCTCGGATGAATTCGACACGAACAAGTTTGAGCTTGTTTGCTAATCGATTTGCTCTCCGTTGAAGTTTGTTGACATATCTTATTTTATGTTTGTACTTGAAACAATTGGAGAGTTCATGACCCATAAAAGTACAATAAGAACATGTCAATGTGGAGGACGATTCGGACACCATAAATTTGAGCATGCCGCTAAACAAATTGAGGTACTGAAACATGTGATGAGAATTTTCGGTAGACATGGAAAAATCTATTTTATCCTCCAAAGTGGTGAAGAAGTTTCTCCAGGAAGAATATCCGGGATCGATGTACATATTGCTACAATTATCAAAGATAATATTTTCGCCAAGAGAGTGCTACACTTGATTTTTCATCTTCATTTGAATCATAGTGATCGAGAAATTTCATCAAGAGTATCAACAAGACCTTTGTTTCCAGTGTATTTTCTACAATTTGGACACTCATTAGAAAAATGACCAAAACCTTTACACTTGAAGCACTTGTGCGATGTCCTTATCATCGATGTCGACAATGTCCCCTGTTTTTAGGAGGGGCATGATCATGAGGTTTGACTGATGACCTGGGTTTATCTCTGATAAACCGTTTACTTCTCTTTAAAAGAAGATCTCTAAACTGTTTTGTGATCAGTGAGACTGAGTTGTCAAGATCTTCATCTGATGAATCAGTCTTTATAGGATCAACTACAGAGTTTCCAACACTTTTACTTTTATCAAGTAATTTAGTGTTATTTTGTGCTTTGAAAGCAATATCCTTTCCATATTTGGATGTATGCTCATGATCAAAGATCTTTAACTTCCCAACAAGAGTATTTCTGGAAAGTGTTTCAAGGATTTCCCTCAACGATGGCATGTTTCTTAGAATCGTATCTAGCTTGCAACGATCTGAGAATTTTCATCACGATGTCCTTTTGAGGAATAGTCTTACCTAATTCTAAAGATGCATTAACAATTTCAGACACTATCAAATGAATCTTCATCAGCATACGAAGGTTTTCCCAATCAGAATTTAGGTTTTGAAGCCTAGCTTCCTTTTCAGAGGTATTCCCTTCAAATACGGTTTCTAAGATATCCCAAACATCTTTAGACTTATTGCATGTGGTCACATGGTGCTGAAGATCTGGGTAATGGCATGGATGATCGCATTTAAACCATTAGAATTTTGCTTTGCAGCGAGAATCTCGTCAGGTTCATAAGCACCAATATCCTTTGGAGCAGTTACACCGTTTATTGTAACCATGGGAGGATATCCATTAACAACACGAACCCATGATTGAAAATCACGCGCTTGGAGAAAGGCACGCATAACAATTTTTCACCATAGGTAGTTTGAGCCATCGAAGACTGGCGGTACGTTTATAGAGATAAAACTTCTGTCCATAGAGTCAAATTGCTACAAAAACAGACTTATGAGGTCTTAGTGTGTTTGCCTGCTCTGATACCAATTGAAAAAGTGGGGGTCTAACAACCACACCCAATATTTCGTACGGCAATCTGTATGGACAACTCCAATATAATTCCAAGAGAATCAACTAGACAGTAAAACTCAATCAAGGAAAGATATCCCAGAGTTATATCTCTTTCTCAAATCAATCAGAAAATAAACAGGAATGAATCCGTGAACTGATTGGTATGAGAATAACTTGGACGGTACCAAAGACCAATGTCCAAGTGTCAATCAACAACCAAAGTCGGATTTACCAATTGATTGAACTATGCACAACCTGTATTATTTTTTTTAATAAGAAACAAATTTCATTCAATCAATTATTGAGTAATACAAAGTTCTCCTCTAGTGAGGGACTCTAACCAAGCTGGGACATTAGCATCCCATAAAATAGACTGGACAATAGTACTGGCATTTTTTTGCTAGTTCATGAGATACACTATTTGTTTCTCTTGGAACATGAGAAACAAACCACTTATTGAAAATTTTTAAAAGTTCATGACAATCTCTAATTATTGAATTTGTTGTCCACTTTATAGATCCTTGAGTTCCATTCAACGCACTGACTATATTAAGGCAATCTCCCTCCAGATGTAGGTTTAAAATCCCTTTCCTCTTTTCCATCTTGATTGCCAGTATGCAGCTAATGCCTCGGCTTGCTCCTCATCTTCAGCTACTGATGGTATACTCTTTGCCCCTTGCATCCCACCTGCATCATAAATAATTATTAGTCCAGTTCTCATTCTTTTAATCAATTTAACGAGGCATCAAAATTAATTTTAAAATATACAGATTGAGGAGAAGTCCGTGGTATCTCATTCACAAAAGAACTAGTCAGACTTCTGTTTGATATTAATCTTCTTTTATTCTCTTTCCAATCCAATGTATTCTTCTTTATTCTTGTCACTAGATTATCAACCTGCACTTGGGCATTATCAAAAATAACACACATCTCATCTTTCATATGTGCCTTAGAGAGTATATCTATGAGTAAGTATCATTTCATACATATTCCCATTAGCATTACCTGCAATTTCATTGGTTATCCAACTTACAATCCAGTCATTCAAGGTAGACATGTTAAACTGTGACAAGAATAAGGAGTTCATAGCAGTTCAAACACATTTTGAAACATTACGATTCGAGAAGAAAGTGATCATGTGTTTCGGGCACACTATCACATAAAGCACATTTAGAATCTATGCTACTAACAAACCTTGATAATGCGGAAAACAAATAACACAGACACCAGAAGTTTTGTTAACGACGAAACCGCAAATGCAGAAAAACCCCAGGACCTAGTCCAGATTTGAACACCACACTGTATTAAGCCGCTACAGACACTAGCCTACTTACAAGTTAACTTCGGTGGAATGTAGTTGATCCCTAACCAAGTCTCACACCGATTAAGGTACAAGTCCACGCTCCTTACGCCTCTGAATCCCAGCAAGACTCTACGCACTTGATTCCCTTAGATGATCTCACCCACAACTAAGAGTTGCTACGACCCAAAGTCGAAGACTTATAAACAAATCTGTCTCCAACAGAAAAGTCTATTCTGATAGATAAATTTGTCTCCCACATAAGTACCTATGAAGTTTTGTTCCATCTCTTGATAAATCAAGGTGAATAGGAACCAATTGATAATCCGGTCTTATATTCCCGAAGAACAGCCTAGAACAAATAAGATCAGAACACGCAACTATAGAGAAAATAGTTGGGACTGGCTTCACGAATCCCAAATGAAGTCTTCAAGTCGTTAACCTATAATGGTTTTGGAAAAACCTAGGTTAAAGGAGAATCGACTCTAGTCGTAACTAGGACACAGGTGAAAAGGAGAGGGTACCCAAATATACCTCAAGCTAAAACTTTTCCTACCTATAAGTCCTTTCTCCGAAAGTGATTGTCTATAGACTGAGTCGAGACAATACAACTAATCGGTTCACACTTCGTGTGATCGTATATGGATACGAGATCGAGACAATACAACAACGAAGTATGTTATTTTATAAAGGTTCGGACTTAACCAAACACAATAGGATTCACTTATCAAGTAAATAGGAATTAACGTTTGTGTGATTTACTTTAATTATAATAAAACAATTGTAATGCGGAAATATAAAGTAAATGACACAGCAAGATTTTATTAACGAGGAAACCGCAAATGCAGAAAAACCCCGGGACCTTGTCCAATTGAATACTCTCGGATTAAGCCGCTACACAAAATTACACCTAACTTCGTATAGTTGAGACCAAACAACTAAACCTATAGTTCACCTAGTTCCGTCTATATTCCACGCCTCCGACCTATGAATAAGTCACGTACTTGGAACAATTCCTTTGGTTCGTATTCCAAACAGTAAAGGAACAACAAATCTGTTTGGTATCAACTCTCTTCAACCAAGTGATATGCGTCGGACAAAGGCTCTTTGTTTATCTTAACATAAACTCCTTCGTCGGGTCCTTAGATCTATCTTATGTTCAATTACCTAAGTAATCATTTAAGATTAAGCCAACAACACTATTAATCCAAAGAATTGTGTTGATGCCGATCTACTCAATTAATCAATCCAATCTATCACAAAGATAAACCGATTATTAATTGGATCCTCTTTTACTGAAACAAGTATTGTGCACACCAAATATTATGAACCCACAAATCAGAAATCTTCAAACTCTTCTTTGTATTCAAATCTTCTTAGATCTTCAATAAACACCTACACACAATCACTTGAATCTCTTATGATCAATCACGCACAGAACAAAGTCTGTTAATAATGTATTATCACAAGATCGTCTTTAGAACTCACAACAGTCTAAAGATCCCTGTTGAAACTCTGAACTAGTTTGAGTGAATCTTATATCATAACAGAAGATTCTCAAGCATAAACAAACTAGGTGCAATCAAAGTTCAACCACCGTTAGTTAATCAAATCAATGAAAACAAAAGATAAACCGCAATTATCTAGTTTCCCACCAGCGGTACTAATAGAGCTTATCAATCCCAAAGAAGACTTTAAAGCTGAGTGTCCGTAAGAGATTTCGCCTAATTAGGTTACTCTCCTCTCCGAATAAAGTGTTACACTAAGTAACAACACAACAAGAGGAAGTTTGTTGTTACGACGGATTAGTTGCTAGAAACGCAAACTTCAAGTATTTATAGACAAGGAAGTTTGGACACCAAGGAATTTCCAAAACCAAAAATATTCTCAAGATATTCATTAAAACACAAATTCGGTTTCCATAATTCCTGGAAATGCTCTGTCCAAAAATAATGATCGAAATCTCTCGGAAAATCTCTAATTAGTAAATGCACATTACTAATTCTTATTTTCCTAAAAATGAAGTTAATTACCTTAATTAAAAGATTCTTAACTTATTTATGTTTCGATCTGGGATTCTCTTCCCTTAGCTATTAAGGAATAACTTTGAACAATTAAATAATAAACATTCATAGCACGTATTCAAAGTATGTCGACATCTTAACTTTGTAAGTTCTCTTTCACACTTAAAACCTTGAAACCGATTTGCCACACTTCCAAACAAGTTTAGAATTGGTTCATCTGACTTTCAATAACTATGCGATTGATCAAATAACATTCAATCACAAATCATGGGTTTATCGGTTCTACCAAAACAAGTTTCGGTTCTACCTTCCATGTGAGTATTGTGCATAGTTACACTAGCTTTCCAAAATTCGATTTGACTAGGTACTAGGATCGGTTCCCCATATATATATGGTATCTAACTTATATGTGTTGCACATGTCCATAGGATCGGTTCCCCCTTTGCCTAAAAACGTGTTGCACATGTCCATAGGATCGATTCCCATTTCTACTATAATAAACCTTGTTGCACCTCATACAAGGATCGGTTCCCCTTGTGATGTCTTTGCACCTCTTACTAGGATCGGTTCCCCTTTCCCATATTTGGTCGGACATAAAATCACAAACCCGATCATACCATCTCGGTGATTACTTAAGATCGGTTTCACTAATAAAAGTCATACCAATACATAAGTCGGGCCTTTGTGAATAGTTTTACCAAGAACACAACAAGTTATGAACGATTATACTAAATCACACATATTGGATGTTCACAAGATATGCAATGAATAACAATCCCAATAACGCCTGGCGATTTCCTTTTCCATTTACAAACAAGTTTATGAACTTACTTCCTTAGAATACATGTAAAACATTATTTCCTAGGATGAAATCCTCACCTCATACCCATACATAATCACAATATCATTCAAATGATTATGGTGATGTCTTATCTACAAAGGTTAATGGTTAAGCAATAAACCTCGCATTGTATTCCTTAATACTATGTCTATCTAGAGTTCAAATATGCTTCAGTTTTGTTTTCAATCATACGACTTGAAAGATACGTTAGGGAATGAAACAGTTCAAGTCAAATATCACCAACCTCAAGTGGAAGGATGATTGTTGTCATTGTAGATCCTTGCTTCTTCACATCTTCAAGACTTCGCAATACTTGTAATGTCTCATATCCTAATACTTTCAAGCTAACCTATACGAAGTTAACTCTAGTACATAATCAAGCGACTCTTAACATGAGTTTTGATTCATTAAAATATGACAACCAAACTTGACATACCAACGCTTGGTGGGTTCAACCGAGCCATGCTCTAACAACATGAAAGTGTCCGGATTAGGTTTTCCAGTTGCTAGAGTTATCCCTTATATAGTCTTTCAAATCAGGGTTTGCTTTCTAAGATAGCTTAGTAACAAAGCAATCAATATTCACCATTAGATGACAACCTGATTTAAGATTCAAGCTAAGTTTGCTTAAAACCAAAGCAATATATCTCCACCGTTAGATGGTCTTATCTTGTTATACACAAATGAAATATACCTTCATTTAGATATGGGTAACCGTACCTAAACGTGTATATTGAGTTGGCTCAGTAATAGTTAACCGAAGTTAGTCATATGAACACTTTTGTACTAACCACATTCATCTAACACTTCTAGATCAAATATGATGATCAATCAATCATGAAAGATAATCAAATGAATCTAATTGTGTTACTCATAAAGTTGTTCAATTGTATATATCTCATAGAAGTATATAAGAAGCAATTGAAGCAAAATCGGATTGATTCGTAATGTGTAAAAAGTACTTATACCGAAATCAATTCATGAACATTAAGCCACGGTTTGCAAAGATTGCATACCTTAATTTATTAATGTATTTTTTCATGAGTATGAAAATATACTTAACCAATTTTAGAACTTAACCAACTAAGTTTGCAAACGGGTATGCAACCTATAGTTCCGGACTTTGGTCATGTCCAACAGTTTGCAAACCAGTATGCATACTGTTGTCCCGGACCTTAACTCAGGTAGAACCGTTTGCATACTGGTATGCAAACTTGGTTCCCAGACTTTAACAGGTAAAACCGTTCACATACTGGTATGCAAACTTGGTTTCCGGACCTGAATCATATCACAATACTTTTCATACTGGTATGCATACTTTGCTGTATCCAGACAATGGTTAAGCATTTCTAAACTCCCATTTCAATCATTGAAACATCCTTAGAAGACGACAATAGCTGTCACACAAACTATTAGCTTATAAGTAATTTTCAAGTGATCAAATGATCAATACGAAACTTTTCGAGTCAACATCAAATGATTGTCTCACACAAATCATGTAAGATGTTTCTGAAATTTAACATGATCATCTTTTGACTTATTATTTAGTTTCCAACAAATAATTTGTTTCTAACTAAACTCGTCAAGAATAATGATGAACGTAGTTAAAGCAAAAAGTTTCCAACACATTTCAAGAAATAGATAAGCGAGTTAAACTCAGCTCGAAATATCAAATGTGCATAATATAAAAGTCTATATAGCTATACGACTTAGTCTCATTAGGAGATAGAATGGAATAGACTTCTGAGTGATAGATAAGTTTTAGTCTCCACATACCTTTTGTTGATGAAGTTCCTCCAAGCTCTCCTCGGTAGATCTCCGTCTTCAATCGATGAACGCCGTGAAGTCTAAATCTCAACTACACATTCTATCCTAATCAGAGACATAGTATAAGTAGACTAGAAATCAAGACTTATAGTTTTGTCACCTAAACTTGAAAAACAAGCTTGAGATAGCTATAAGTAGACTAGAAATCATTCTTTGTGATTCCACAATAGCTTCTTCTACTACCATATAGTTAAGTTATTGTGAGGTGATTTATATTTCTAGGCTGCTCTTCGGGAGTATAAGACCGGATTATCAATTGGTTCCTGTTCACCTTGATTTATCAAAAGAAGGAATAAAAACTTCATAGGTACTTTTGTGGGAAACAGATTTATCTATCAGAATAGACTTATCTGTGGGAGACAGATTTGTTTATAAGTCTTCGACTTTGAGTCGTAGCAACTCTTAGTTGTGTGTGAGATCAGCTAAGGGAATCAGGTGCGCAGAATCCGGCGTGGTTCTAAAGGCGTAAGGAACGCGGCTGTACCTTAATCGGTGTGAGACTGTTAGGGCTCAACTATATTCCAGTCCGAAGTTAACTTGTAGTAGGCTAGTGTTTGTAGCGGCTTAATACAGTGTGGTGTTCAAATCAGGACTAGGTCCCGGGGTTTTTCCGCATTTGCGGTTTCCTCGTTAACAAAATTTTTGGTGTTTGTGTTATTTCTTTTCCGCATTATATTTGTTTATATAATTGAAATATCACAGATTGTGCATAGTTCAATCAATTGGTAAATCCGACCTTTGTTTGTTGGATATAAATTGATTGACACTTGGACATTGGTCTTTGGTACCGTCCAAGTATTTCTCACATCAATCAGGCTTATAGATTTATATCTGTTTGATTTGCTGATTGATTTGAGAAAAAGAGATATAACTCTTTGATATCTTTCTTGGTTGAGCTCGCTTTATAATAATAATACTGGAGTTAGTCCATACAGATTTCCGAACGAATTATTGGGTGTGGTTGTTGTACCCCCGCTTTTTCAGTTTGTCCATACAGATTGCCTAAGAAAACGTAGGTGGTGTATTTTGGTACCCCCGCGTTTTCAATAGAAAATCCTATGCCAAGTTTAAAAAAAAGAAACGTCATGTTAAAACTAATGATGTCTTAAAAGATTGTTAAACATTCTCTTTAAGGAATGCAATAAAAAGAGGTTTTTAGATGAAGATATCTTTTTAGCTTATGAAAAGACTTTTAAATTCTTGGAACACCTTGCATTGATCTTGAGAATTTTCCTTCGGTGTAGAGAACTCGGACACGTCAAAAAATCTTGCACGTTTATTGCAATGATACTGACTACTCCTAATGTTTATGGAATAACATCTCTTGATCACGACGAAGAGGAAGAAAAAAAACGAAAATACTATCTGGCCAAGATGGTTTGTGAGTATTTTGGTCACCCAACCTCTTGTTAACAAGATCTTGGTATCACCCCATCATGTAATTTCTTGAGATGGGGCAAACAGTTGTAAAGTTTGTTTCTGTTTGTACTATATTTAGTTCTGTGATATAAACATCAAGTATATGAGATCCTGATAGTTTGGTAATTGACTCTGGATAAAGAAAGGTTCTTAGTAACCAGTTGTTTATGGGTAAAAATCGTTTCCGCCGATTTTGATAAATTCGGTAGGTGAGTGAGAAACTGGTTTAAACCCTAAACAAATGTGTTGCACGTGAGCGGTTATAGATTTGAGATCAATCTGTACAACCGGCATAAACCAAGAAATGTTCCAGACTTGCTTCGGTCACAAAGTGGAGGAGAAGGGTTGATTTGGGGAGGGAAGCAAAGAAAGGTGTTGAGACCAGAATAATTCTAGGAGAGTAGTGTCTCGACTTGTATCAGAAAGTGAAAGCTTAGGAAGCTTGCAAGAGATGAAAGCTTTTGGAGAGCTTGCAAAGTTTCCTTTTACGAGAGTGTTGTATTTTTCTCCCGACCGAGACTTGTTGTCTGGTGGAAATAGGTAAGACCTATTTATACAAGTCGAGATTGAAACGTACCTGGCCTCATGAAGAAAGAGAGTAAAGGTGAAATAATGGGAGGAGGTGGTAACCGCAAGGTGTTTATGTGTGAAAACGTTTTCACCATTATTTCCTCATTTATTTGACCGCTTTATTCCTATTCACGCTTTCTTAATGTGAGCGTAGTGTACGCTGAAAGCTGTGACCGCCAAACCAAGACCCTGGAAAGCATCCCCAGTTTGTGTTGATGTCTCGAGTGTTGGTTGCATCTTGAGTGCAAGTGGTGCTGCTAGGGGCGCATGTGGCATGTGCCAATGGCATGTGCGGAATGCCTTTGTTGCGAGTTGCACCTCGAGCGCAAGTGGTAATGCCAGAGCTGCTAGTGGCGTGTGTGGCATGTGCCAATGGCATGTGTGGAATGCCTTGGTGGTAGGTTGTACGTTGAGTGTAAGTGGCAATGCATAGAGCTGCTAGTGGCGTGTGTGGCATGTGCCAATGGCATGTGCGGAATGCCTTGGCGGTAGGTTGCGCGGTTTGCAAGTTAGGCTACCAGCGTGGGTTTTGGCATGTGCCAATGGCGCGTACGGCCAAGTTGGCCTAGGTTGCACGGCTTGCCAGTGAGCGCGTTGGCATGTGCCAATGGCATGCGTGGCCAAGTTGAATCATGGCCCGTGTTTAGAAAAGCTACCAGCGAGCGTGTTGGCATGTGCCAATGGCATGCTCGGCCATTAGGGCCACGTCCTGGTAAGAAAAGCTACCAGTGATGCGTGTTAGCATGTGCCAATGGCATGCTCGGCCGCAGGGCCACGTCCCGGTAGGAAAAGCTACCAAAGAATGCGTGTTGGCATGTGCCAATGGCATGCTCGGCCATTAGGGCCACGTCCCTGGTAGGAAAAGCTGCCAGCCAGCGTGTTGGCATGTGCCAATGGCATGCTCGGCCATTAGGGCCACGTCCTGGTAAGAAAAGCTACCAGCGTGTTGGCATGTGCCAATGGCATGCGTGGCCAATTTTGGTCGCGCCCTGGTAGGAAAAGCTACCAACGAGCGTGTTGGCATGTGCCAATGGCATGCGTGGCCAATTTGGGTCGCGCCCTGGTAGGAAAAGCTACCAGCGAGCGTGTTGGCATGTGCCAATGGCATGCGTGGCCAATTTGGGTCGCGCCCAGTAGGAAAAGCTACCAGCGAGCGTGTTGGCATGTGCCAATGGCATGCGTGGCCAATTTGGGTCGCGCCCTGGTAGAAAAAGCTACCAGCGGCGTGTTGGCATGTGCCAATGGCATGCGTGGCCAATTTGGGTCGCGCCCTGGTAGGAATAGCTACCGGCGGCGTGTTGGCATGTGCCAATGGCATGTGGCCAATTTGGGTCGCGTCCTGGTAGGAAAAGCTACCGGGGAGCATGTTGGAATGTACCAATGGCATGCGTAGCCAATTTGGCCTAGGTTGCATGATTTGCAAGCCTGGCGTGAAATATTTTGGCATGGCGTGGCTAGGGCCAAGGTAAGGGTGCTTGGCTTGGCGTGGCGTGACTAGCGTAGCTAGGGCCAAGGCAAAGTGCGTTTGGCATGGCGCAGCTAGCTCAGGCTAAGTGTGGCTGGCATGATTTGCCATTGGCACGGAGAGGTGCGGCTAGCATGGTTGGCATGCTTCGGCGCGTTTGGTATGGCTGGCATGATTTGCCATTGGCATAGAGGTGCGGTTAGCATGGTTGGCATGCTTCGGCGCGTTTGGTATGGCTGGCATGATTTGCCATTGGCATAGAGGTGCGGCTAGCATGGTTGGCATGCTTCGGCGCGTTTGGTATCTTCAGCATGCTTTGCCATTGGCATAAGTGCGGCTAGCATGGTTGGCATGCTTCGGCGCGTTTGGTATGGCTGGCATGATTTGCCATTGGCATAGAGGTGCGGCTAGCATGGTTGGCATGCTTCGGCGCGTTTGGTATGGCTGGCATGATTTGCCATTGGCATGGAGGTGCGGCTAGCTTAGGCTAGGTGTGGCTGGCATGATTTGCCATTGGCACGGAGGTGCGGCTAGCATGGTTGGCATGCTTTGGCATGCGTTTGATGTGACTAGCATAGCTAGGGCCAAGGCTTGAGTGCGTTTGGCATGGCGCATCAGCTTGGGCTAGGTGTGGCTGGCATGATTTGCCATTGGCACGGAGGGGAATTAGGGTTTTGTTCGTTGTAACCCTAATTTGAAAAAAATACCCCTATTAATTATTGACTACATGCATTAAATGTCCTAATAAATGTGTCACCGGTGACATTAGGTTATTTGGGGTTTTACGATTTTACCCTTTGTTTAAAAACCACCATCAACATTAAGTCCCCTGCTTAGCTCGGAACAGGAGCTTTGTTCCAAGGTAAGCATAAGATGGTGACAAATTATCAACAGCAAATCGTAAAGAGGATTGAGGAGGCTTGTCTGACCTTTTTATAAATAGGATTTGGAATCCTTGCCTCTGGCAGTTTTGCGCAAATCGGGAGGCTGGCACAATTGGGAAGTTAGCGTCGTGAGAGACAGAAGGGCGGCATTGAAAAGTTGTTGCGAGTTGGGAAACCGAGCGTGCTAGCTGGTTGATAGGTGTCGAAACACCTTGATATTTATCTATTGTTTATGCTTTCTTCGCTAAGTTTTCTTGTAAAATATGTGTCTTATGTGTGAATTTGAGTTTTTAGGTGCTTTGGAGTCGCGCGGAGCAAAAGAAGAAGAAAGCGTTCATTTGGAGCACGACAGGCGAGCGTTAAAGGCAAAAAGGGATCAGTCCACATGTGAACTATACTTGGAACGGGCTAAGGTTGCGTAGCAAAGGAGCGGAAGAATGAACTGTCAGTTTTGCATGACTGACAGTTGTGTTGAGAAAGGAAGTAGCTTGGCAGTTTTGTGAAACCGACAAGCATTGTATGGGTTGGTTGACCCTTATCCGCTCTACTAGGGTGGTTATAACCACATTCATTCCTACATGAGACCTAGAATTCAGAGTATCAATCGTATGCTTATCAAATTGAAAGAAGAGAAATGGTCTTTGTCTCAGGAAGGTGTAGAAATTCAGAGAGAGAGAGATCGAGACATGATAAGAGGATTTTGAGCTGATTTGAAGTGAGAGAATGATAATGATTCAGGGTTTTAATGAAGAACAACATTAGGGTTTTACTGTGGATAAATCAAGTTGAAAGAAGAATCAGAAGAAGGGGATCTTACAATTGAATTTATGGGTTTTCAGGTTAGGAGGAATGGCTCAGTGTTGTGGTGATTCAGTTGAGTTTTGAGCTTGTATTGATGCCGGAAATCAGTGAAGAAGACGTTACTGTGGCCTGAGATTGATGGGTGTTCACGAGAGTGAATCTGAGCTGCAACAATTGAAGTTCAAGCTCAGATGCTGAATTAGGGAGTTGCAGTTGGAGATGAAGCTACAAGATTCAATGGTGGATTTGTTGATGGATTCAGGTTAAGAAGGTGGAGCTGCTCAGATGATTTTGCAGGTGAAGAGCTGGGTGATGTGTGGTTGAATGGAGTTGGGTATAGAATTTGAAGCTGCAAAATGGATGATCTGAATTGTGTTGCCAAAGCTGGCGTTGCTCTGAAGTTGCAGTCTTGCGTTGGCTTCTGTGAACTTTGCCTGACCTGGTGGTTGCTGGCAAGTGGTGGTACAATGAACAGCGCCGTGCTAATGGGTTTTGTCAGATGCTGAACAAAGATATGTGCAGGCAGAGCTGGGTTTGAATGAACTGCAGGTTGCAGGTGAACTGGTGGCGGTTATGGACAGATCTGGAGCTGACCTGCAATATGGAGAGAATCGATGCTTCAGGGAGGTGATTGAAGCAATTGTAGGTTTTTGAGATATGGGTTTTGAGCTTGAGTGGTGAACATGAATTGCAATCAGCCAGGGATTGAGATGGGTATTAAGCAGAGATTAATAGCCCCTTTCAGATCCAATAAGGAGGAGGATTAAGTGTCTTCAAATCATGGAGATTTTGGCCAGAACAGCATGGAAGAATTGAGGGATTTGTTGACGTGAATTAGAGCTGAAATAGAAGAACAGGTGGAAGTGTTGACTGAGATGGGTTTCTGCTGTAGTTAGGAAGAATGAATGGTGAGTGTGGTTTACAGGTTACTTCAGTGAGAGCTAGTGATGTGCAGGGATTGGCAGGTGGAGTTGTTACTTCAGTGATACAATGGCTAGGATTACAGGTTATAATGATTGCAGTCTGTGATGGTGACTGAAGCTCAAGCCATGAAATGAAGCTGGAGCTGTGAATTGCAGGGAACTCGTGGTTGGTAGAGGTAGCTCAATTTGAAGCAATTAGAATGAAGCACTCAAGAGAGATGTACTGGTGGTGCATCTATGAGCAAGAGCTGAGATGGTACTTTCTTGGTGTTGGCTGTGAAGATGTAATGGCTAGGCAAGATGAAGTTGTTGCTACAGAAAGTGTGTATGAACTGTTACAAGGAACTGGGAGCATTGCAGGCTTGCAGTGAAGGCACATGAACGAAGATATGTGCAGGCGATGACTGGAGCATTGCAGGTGCACAAAAATTGCAGGTGCACAGAAATAGCAGGTGCTGTTGGGAGTTTTGATGCAAGGGTTGAGCCTCCTTGAACTTCTAGTGCACTGGAATGATGGTTGGACTGAGAAGGAGGAGTGGAGCTGTTAGGAGGCAGTCTTGATGATAGGCGAGTTGCAGGTTGTTGCCCGATGAACTCGAGAGATAGGTGGTCCGAGACAATGGAACTGGTGTGACTCGAGATGCTAAGTTTGGTGGTGTATGCAATGCGGGTTCGATGGCGGTGACTAGTGATGGTGTTACGGAGAGATAGTGTTGGTGGAGATGTTGTTGGTTTGGCTGCAAGACTCAGGAGATCACAATGAGTGATGTTTGGCTGGATCAGAATTGACCAAGGAAGCAATGAAGCACCTCAGCACAGCAGCAAGATTGGCCTGTGCAACTTTTGTCTAGACCAAGGCAATTCAAAGACATTCGTGAGAAGCGGTGACTAGGTAACCGACTAGAGCCTCGACTCATTGCGCTCGTTAATGATCTTAGTCACCCGTCAACTTTGACGGTCAACCATTATGTTTGACCGGCCACGAGACATATTTCCGATCCACTGAAGCTACTTGTTTGCCACGGATCCGCCAATTTCCGCCAAAGGCACCAGTTTTCCGGCGAGCATATTTTGGGACATATTTTCACATGGGTTTCTCACATATGGTTCATGGGCTTGGTGGACTTTTTGGTGATGGACTTTGAAGACCTAATTTTGGAAAGTGGGAAGGCTATAAAAAGAAAGGGTTTTATTCTTTTGATATCACGTATTCTTTTGGAGTTTTGCGAGAGAGCCGGAGTTAGGGTTTGCTTTCTTTGAATATTTTCATCTTCTTTACTTTATTTCGATTATTATTTGATGATGAACTCCAATATTATGAGTAACTAAAACTCTTTTTGATTAAGGGCGATTTCGAAGCCCGAAATATGAATTTATATTTGATATGAAAAACTTGTTCTCTTGCATTAATGAATGTTATTGATTGATTTCTACCATGCTATTATTGTTTATGGATTATTTGTTGATTGTTTAAGTTCGAAATTAAATAGTTGATTCATAATCCTATTGCTAGTTTAGATTTTCTTCGAATTCGTAATTGTCTAGAGAAGATAAACACAAGTAGTAATATATAGGTATTGATGATGGGACTTTGTTAAGTACCTATATGTAGAAATCAACACTAGTAGGTGATTCATGCTTTTGAGTTCATCACTAGGAGCAATCTTATCTCACAGAATTTAGAGCACTTGTTCAAGTCAAACCTAGTAAGCGTACCTCTAGGAAACTTGGCAAGTAGGAACCTAGTCGAGCGCTTCCGTATCCGGTGAGCTAGGAGATAGTAACGGAATAGTTGAGCGTACTAATTATTCTAGGGTTGTTAGTAACATGATAATGTGAAGAATATAGCTATCTATCAATTTGGTTTGTATTCCGTGGTCTAGAATGAACCTTTAATCAATTACATCTCATATTTGAATACATTTTACAATTTTCAGCGTTTCTACAACAAAATCATCTTTGCTAAGAGTATTTGCATAACAACTTGAACTTCATACCTCCCTTGGGACGATCCTACTTACATTATACTACTTGCTAGTTAAAGAGAAGTAGAGAAATTTATTTTTGCGAGATTGACACCTTGTCAAAATTGGCGCCGTTGCCGGGGAGGCAGTGGCAAGTTTAGTTGTTATTTTTATTCTTAGTTGTTACTTTTGCTTTTATTTTCAATTTCTATCTACTTATTCAACCTCTTAGAATCTGATTTTCAGGTACTAATTCTTTGGTGAATGCGTGGAGAGGGCAGACCAAGTCCAATTGGTATACGTCTTCGTTCGGGCACTCTACTTAAGGATTTCATTCGAGCAGTCAACACTCCACTTCCTCAAAGTTCTACACCAAGTGAATTCTCGGACTCGGACGAAGAGGAAGACAACACAATGGGAGGTCGACCACCTGCTCCAAGAACACTCAAGGAGCTCACTTCTCCAAACCTAGATCAGCAGCCTTTATGTATTCAATTTGAATGGAAACATTGAGTTGAAACCACAATTGATTAACTTGTTGCCCAAATTCGAGAGGTTTAGCGGGAGAAGATCCTAATCGTCACTTGCAACAATTCCATCATGTTGTGACTAGTATGAAGCAAGCAAACTGCAGATGCGGATATGGCTATGATGACAGACTTTTCCTTTCTCTCTTTTAGATACTTGCAGAGAGTGGTTCTTTTGCTTACCATTGGAAGCATAACCACATGGAATGGGATGAAGAAATTGTTCCTTGAGAAGTATTTTCCAGCATCAAAAGCAGCTGTGATTCGCAAGGAGATTTGTGGTATTAGGCAAATATCGGGAGAGACTCTCCATGAGTATTGGGAGCGCTACAAGAAGCTTTTAGCTAGTTGTCCACACCACCAAATCAGCGATCAACTTGTGATTCAATATTTCTACGAGGGGCTGCTTTCTAATGATAGAAATTTGATCGATGCCGCAAGTGGTGGTGCACTTACCAACAAGACCATTGCGGAAGCTACAAGTTTGTTGGAGAATATGGCTGCGAACACTCAACAATTCTACACTCGAGATGAATCGAGTAAGGAAGGTGAATGAAGTTAGCAATTCTTCACACATGGAACAAAGGATGGGCAACATGGAGAGAATGATGACTCAAATAGTCTGCAGGCTGTCATACCATCATCATATACCGAAGATGTTGAGCAAGCAAGTGCTATGTACCAAAATCAGCAAAGGCCGAGGTACGATCCGTACTCCAACACATACAACCGAGGTTGGCGTGATCATCCGAATTTCACTATGCAAACAAGCAAGCTGCTGCAAATCCTACTTTCAATCAACAAGGAGGATATCAATTCATGCAAAGACCACCACAAGAAACTCAAGGCACGAGTATAGATGACAAGTTGAATCTCATTCTCAACACAATGATGCAAGATAAGCAAAAGTCAGCAATGGAGATGAAGGACATCCGAACACAAATGGGTCAATTAGCTAATGCCGTGAGCAAATTGGAGGCACAAGCAGAGGAAAACTTCCTTCGCAACCAATAAATCACAAGGAGAATGCTAATGCTATTGAGTTACGAAGTGGGAAGCAAGTAGAGAAACCGGAAACATCACGGTGTCCCATGAACCTGAGTTGGAGAAAGAAGAGGGTGAAACAGTCCCTAAAAAGGCTGACCCAGTAACAAATTCTAACTCTAAAACTCATGTTTCTACTTATGTTACTTCTCCGCCTTTTCCTAGCAGGTTTGCAAAGTCGAACAAGGAGACATTGTACCAAGAGCTTTTGGAAATCTTTAAGAAGATTGAAGTGAACATTCCACTCATTGAGGCGATAAGGCAAGTTCCACGTTGGGCAAAGTTCTTGAAGGAATTGTGCACTAACAAGCACAAATTAACCGAGAACGAGGTAATGAGTGTGGGGGAGAATGCTTCGGCATATCTTCAAAAGAAACTCCCACCTAAGTTGAAAGACCCGGTAGTTTCACCATACCATGTACTATTGGTAAAATCAGGTTTGAACGTGCTATGTTAGATTTAGGAGCATCCATTAATGTTATGCCTGCCTCCGTTTATGAATCATTGAATCTTGGACCTCTTAAGAATACCGGTATTGTTATACAACTTGCTGATAGGTCTAATTCTTACCCGAAAGGGGTTATTGAAGATGTTTTGGTGCAAGTTAATCAACTCATATTTCCAGCTGATTTCTATGTTCTTGACATGATGGATGAAGATTCACCATCGTCTACTCCCTTCTTTGTTGGGTAGACCATTCATGAGAACCGCTAGAACAAAGATTGATGTTTTCAAGGGCGCTTTAACTATGGAATTTGATGACGAAGTCATAAGTTTCAATATCTTTGAGGCTATGAGATATCCTAGTGATGTGCATTCCTGTTTTTTCAATTGATATTATTGATTCTCTAGCTCAACAGATTTTTGAATTGAATGGTGAAGATGCTTTAGAAAACACCATAGTGGAAGGTTTAGGTTATGGAAAATACAAAGACATTGAAAGTGAATTGTCTATTTGTGATGAGCTTAAAGAGGCTGTTTTAGCTCTTAACTCATTAAAAGAAGTTCCACAAAAGTATAATGCGTCTTATGTTTCTTTGCCGCTTACTAATGAGAAACTTTTACCATCGATTGTGCAGCGCACCTATTCTTGAGTTGAAACCTCTTCCGGATCACCTTAAATACGTGTATTTAGGTGACAAGGAAGAGTTAATGTGATCATTGCCAACAACCTTACCAAGGTGCAAGAGGAGAAGCTTGTTCGAGTGCTAAGAGAGTACAAATCTGCCATTGGGTGGACTATAGCCGATATCAAAGGAATCAGTCCTTCCACATGTATGCACCGAATACTTCTTGAGGAGGGGGCAAAACCAACAAGAGAAGCTCAACGTCGCTTGAACCCTCCGATGATGGAAGTAGTCAAGAAGGAAATCCGAAATTGTTGGAAGTAGGGGTGATTTATCCCATATCCGATAGCAAATGGGTGAGCCCGATTCAAGTCGTTCCAAAGAAGTCCGGAATTACGGTGGTGAAAAACGAAGATAATGACTTGGTTCCAACTAGAATCCAAACCGGTTGGAGAGTGTGCATTGATTACCGAAAGCTCAACTCTACCACCCGAAAGGACCATTTTCCCTTACCATTCATTGATCAAATGCTTGAAAGGTTGGCTAGACATGCTTTTTCTTGTTTCCTTGATGGTTTTTCAGGTTATAACCAAATTGTAATAGCTCCAGGAAGATCAAGAAAAGACGACGTTTACTTGCCCTTTTGGCACTTTTGCATATAGACGCATGCCATTTGGCTTGTGCAATGCACCAGCCACTTTTCAACGTTGTATGGTAAGTATATTTTCAGATTATGTGGAAAGCATCATAGAAGTGTTTATGGATGATTTCAGCGTGTATGGTGATTCTTTTGACAAATGCTTAGATAACCTTGCACTTATTCTTAAACGATGCGTAGAAACTAATCTTGTGCTTAATTGGGAAAAATGTCACTTTATGGTCAATCATGGGATTGTGCTAGGTCATGTTGTATCCTCTAAGGGGTTAGAAGTTGACAAGGCTAAGATAGATTTGATTCGGAACTTACAATACCCCACAAATGTGAGGGAGGTTCGCTCTTTTCTTGGTCATGCGAGGTTTTTATAGGAGATTCATCAAGGATTTCTCCAAGATTGCAATGCCCCTGTGTAGACTCTTGCAAAAGATGTGGCCTTTGATTGTGACAAGGAATGCAAGGAAGCTTTCGACACCTTGAAAGAGTTGTTGACTACCGCACCAATCATCAAACCACCGGATCTGGAGCAAGCCATTTGAATTGATGTGCGATGCAAGTGATTATGCCGTTGGAGCCGTGTTGGGACAGCGAGATGGCAAAGTTCCATATGCCATTTATTATGCTTCTAGAACTCTCAACGGAGCACAAATCAACTACTCCACTACGAAAAGGAGCTTTTGGCCATAGTGTTTGCACTCGAGAAGTTTAGATCTTATTTAGTGGGTACAAAGGTGGTTATTTTCCGACCATGCTGCACTTCGATACTTGCTAACAAAGAAGGATGCTAAGCCAAGGCTCATAAGGTGGATTCTTCTTCTTCAAGAGTTCAACTTGCAAATCAAGGATAAGAAGGGCAGTGAGAATACGTAGCGGATCATCTAAGCAGATTGGTTGTGTCCGAAGAAGCGATTCCTTTGCATGATAGCTTCCGGATGAGCAACTCTTTGCGGTTGGTGGCACAACTCCATGGTACGCTGATATCGTTAACTTCTTGGTGACGGGACAAGTACCTAGTTCCATGTCTACATTCCAAAAACACAAGCTCAAGAAGATTGCTAAGCAATATATATGGGATGAACCTTATTTGTGGAAGCATTGCTCGATCAAATGATCGCAGTGCGTACTTGAATCCGAGTTCCAATCAATTCTGAATTTTTGTCACTCATATGCTTGTGGTGGCCATTTCAAGAGCCAAGAGGACAGCCCTCAAGGTTCTCGAAAGTGGTTTTTATTGGCCTACATTGTTTAAGGATGCATATCTATGTTGTAAGGCTTGTGATAGGTGTCAAAGGACAGGCAACCTTGGTGCTAGAAACCAAATGCCGCAAACACCAATTCTTTGTTGAGATTTTTGATGTTTGGGGTATCGATTTTATGGGGCCTTTTGTGAATTCCAATGGGAAATTTTTATACTTCTTGCTGTAGATTATGTTTCTAAGTGGGTGGAAGCTAAAGCCACCCCTACCAATGATTCTCATATTGTTTGTGAGTTTGTGAAGGAACATATCTTTTCTAGGTTTGGAACACCTCGAGTGGTGATTAGTGATGGAGGTTCGCACTTCAAGAGATCCTTTCACGCTCTTCTAAAGAAGTATAACATTTCTCATAAAGTTGGCACACCGTATCATCCACAAACGAGTGGGTCAAGCTGAAATTTCCAACCGGGAGATTAAGTCCATCTTAGAAGACGGTGAATGTTACAAGGAAAGATTGGAGTTATAGACTCAATGATGCTTTGTGGGCGTATAGGACAGCTTATAAGACACCCATCGGTATGTCTCCTTTTAGGCTTGTCTATGGCAAACCTTGCCATCTTCCCGTCGAACTTGAACACAAAGCTTATTGGGCTATCAAGGTATGTAATATGGAATTAGATGCAGCTGGTGAACATAGGAAACTTCAGCTCAATGAGTTAGAAGAGATACGAAATGATGCATATGAAAGTTCACGCATTTATAAAGAAAAGACCAAGGCTTTCCATGATAAAATGATTTCCCGAAAGAGTTTTGAAGTAGGGCAGAAAGTTCTTTTATTCCATTCTCGTCTTAAATTGTTTCGGGTAAACTTAGGTCCAGATGGGTTGGACCATTTGTTGTTACTAATGTGTTTGCGCATGGTGCAGTTGAGATAACTAGTCCCAAAACAGGGCTGATTTCCAAGGTTAACGGCCATCGCTTGAAACCATACTATGAGCAGTTTGTGACGGAGAATCAGGATATGATCACATTGAGTGATCCACTCCCTCTGGAGGAGTAATTGGAGCTGAAAGTCGGGCTGACGACGTTAAACCAAGCGCTAAGTGGGAGGCAACCCACCGGTTTTGTATCTTTCCCTTTATCTTTTTATTTTTAAGCATTTTATCTTTATTTTCTTGTTTTTGCATATCATTTGCGGAATTTCCCACCTTGAACCTTCTTTGGATGATTCAATTTTACATTGAGGACAATGTAAAGTTTAAGTGTGGGGGAGCATTTATATGTTTGTATAGTTTGTTTTATGCCTTTAAAAAAAAAAAAAAAAAAATAGAAAAAAAAAAAACCAAGAAAAATTTGTGCTTTTTGAACTCAGAAATCTAGAAACTTGTGCCTTTAGGATGACACCATTAGTGGATGGAATCATTTTGATTGCAGGAGTTGAGGAACCCATTAATTAACAAGAACGAACATAGCTCGGGAATCACAAATAACATGATAGTCGTTACCATATCTCGGAATATCACCATATCGCATTCTATTTTGTATTTTTCCATATTTATCTATTGTTCTCTAAGTGTTTTGGTGGGTCACTAAACATCGACGTGTTATTACTTTGCTAGGATGAATTAGAGTGATTGAGTTGCTAAAAAAAAAAAAAAAAAAAAAAAAAAAAAAAAAAAAAAGAAAGAGACCAGACCAATTAGACCAAACGGAATAAGAATGACACTTGGGAATAGCGGTATGTGTGAAACGTAGTCCCTGTCTCCGTCGCCTAAACAAGCGTGGAATGCAGGATCCAAGGCAACTATCATGTACTTGCTGACAAGAAGCATGCGCTTGGATCCAGTTTGATCTAATCATGCCGTCTAAAAAAAAAAAAAAAAAAAAAATAAAAAAAAAAAGTGAGAAAGAAAAGAAAAAAGAAAAGAAAGTATTATATTTGGTGAATAAAGTCACTCCTGGTTCCCTTGTATATGCCAGTGAGTTGATGTATAAATAAGTTTGTTGACCACTTTGGTTCCCTTGTATATGCCGGTGTGTTAACACTAGAATTGACCAGTAGCTCAATCCAATAGGATGCATAGGTTCATCTTAGCGGTGACCTTGAGACAGAGATATGGGAAACATCGGACACTTGTGAACATTCGCCAACATCTACATCTATATCCATCTTCTTTATCTTTTCATTGCGATTGTGGTTTGTTAGTTTCCGAGTATTGTGGCTTGTTCGACTATCTAATTAGAGCTTTATTTACTTATATATGAACTGAATTTGTGCAAGGTACCTCCTCCTGTAGTCATTTTGGATTCATTCATTGATTTGTCACAAATAGACGGAGTTGGAAATATAGGTTTTGTAGGCAGACCTCTTGTAAACCTTCACGAGACTAAAACTCGTCCACTAGGGACACCTAGGGGTTTAAAGGCCTGTTATTCACGCTTAGAGTAACCGTAGCCTCGACGAGACGGAGTTGTATGTATCTTCTAGAATTATTTTGTTTGAATTGCTCGAGGACTAGCAAAGTCTAAGTGTGGGGGAATTTGATAGGTGTCTAAAACACCTTGATATTTATCTATTGTTTATGCTTTCTTCGCTAAGTTTTCTTGTAAAATATGTGTCTTATGTGTGAATTTGAGTTTTTAGGTGCTTTGGAGTCGCGCGGAGCAAAAGAAGAAGAAAGCGTTCATTTGGAGCACGACAGGCGAGCGTTAAAGGCAAAAAGGGATCAGTCCACATGTGAACTATACTTGGAGCGGGCTAAGGTTGCGTAGCAAAGGAGCGGAAGAATGGTTGTCGAGTTTTGCATGATCGATGGTTGTGTTGAGAAAGGAGGTAGTTGGGCGTTTTGTGAAACCGACAAGCATTGTATGGGTTGGTTGACCCTTATCCGCTCTACTAGGGTGGTTATAACCACATTCATTCCTACATGAGACCTAGAATTCAGAGTATCAATCGTATGCTTATCAAATTGAAAGAAGAGAAATGGCTGCTGTCTCAGGAAGGTGTAGAAATTCAGAGAGAGAGATCGAGACATGATAAGAGGATTTTGAGCTGATTTGAAGTGAGAGAATGATAATGATTCAGGGTTTTAATGAAGAACAACATTAGGGTTTTACTGTGGATAAATCAAGTTGAAAGAAGAATCAGAAGAAGGGGATCTTACAATTGAATTTATGGGTTTTCAGGTTAGGAGGAATGGCTCAGTGTTGTGGTGATTCAGTTGAGTTTTGAGCTTGTATTGATGCCGGAAATCAGTGAAGAAGACGTTACTGTGGCCTGAGATTGATGGGTGTTCACGAGTGAATCGAGCTGCAACAATTGAAGTTCAAGCTCGGATGCTTGAATTAGGGAGTTGCAGTTGGAGATGAAGCTACAAGATTCAATGGTGGATTTGTTGATGGATTCAGGTTAAGAAGGTGGAGCTGCTCAGATGATTTTGCAGGTGAAGAGCTGGGTGATGTGTGGTTGAATGGAGTTGGGTATAGAATTTGAAGCTGCAAAATGGATGATCGAATTGTGTTGCCAAAGGCGGCGTTGCTACGAGAGTTGCGATCTTGCGTTGGCTTCGTGAACTTTGCACGACACGGTGGTTCTTGGCAAGTGGTGGTACAATGAACAGCGCCGTGCTAATGGGTTTTGTCAGATGCTGAACAAAGATATGTGCAGGCAGAGCTGGGTTTGAATGAACTGCAGGTTGCAGGTGAACTAGTGGCGGTTATGGACGGATCCGGGAGGCTGGACTGCAATATGGAAGAATCGATGCTTCGGGGAGGTGATTGAAGCAATTGTAGGTTTTTGAGATATGGGTTTTGAGCTTGAGTGGTGAACATGGTGCAATCAGCCGGGGATTGAGATGGGTATTAAGCGAGATTAATAGCCCCTTTCGATCCAATAAGGAGGAGGATTAAGTGTCTTCAAATCATGGAGATTTTGGCGAGCAAGACATGGAAGAATTGAGGGATTTGTTGCCTTGAATTAGAGCGGGAAATAGAAGAACAGGTGGAAGTGTTGACTGAGATGGGTTTCTTTGTAGTTAGGAAGAATGAATGGTGAGTGTGGTTTACGAGTTACTTGGTGAGAGCTAGTGATGTGCGAGGATTGGCGGTGGAGTTGTTACTTGGTGATACAATGGCTAGGATTACGGGTTATAATGATTGCGATCTGTGATGGTGATTCAAGCTCAAGCCATGAAATGAACTGGAGCTGTGGAATTTGTGGAACTGTGGTTGGTAGAGGTAGCTCAATTTGAAGCAATTAGAATGAAGCACTCAAGAGAGATGTCTTGGTGGTGCATCTATGAGCAAGAGGCTGAGGATGGGTGAACTTTCTTGTTGTGTGAGATGGGTACTTTCTTGTGTTGTGAAGATGTAATGGCTAGGCAAGATGAAGTTGTTGCTACGAGAAAGTGTGTATGAGCTGATACAAGGAGCTGGGAGCATTGCAGGCTTGCGGTGAAGGAACATGAACGAAGATATGTGCGAAGGCGATGACGGAGCATTGCGGGTGCACAAAAATTGCGAGTGCACATGAAATAGCAGTCTGTTGGGAGTTTTGATGCAAGGGTTGAGCCTCCCTTGAACTTCTAGTGCCTTTGGAATGATGGTTGGACCGAGAAGGAGGAGTGGAGCTGTTAGGAGGCAGTCTTGACATGGCCGAGTTCTGTTGTTGCCCAGATGAACTCGAGAGATAGGTGGTCCGAGACAATGGGCGGGTGTGACCCGAGATGCTAAGTTTGGTGGTGTATGCAATGCGAGGGTTCGATGGCGGTGACTAGTGATGGTGTTACGGAGAAGCGGTGTTGGTGGAGATGTTGTTGGTTTGGCTGCAAGACTCAGGAGATCACAATGAGTGATGTTTGGCTGGATCAGAATTGACCAAGGAAGCAATGAAGCACCTCAGCACAGCAGCAAGATTGGCCTGTGCAACTTTTGTCTAGACCAAGGCAATTCAGCACATTGAGCAAGTGACAGAGTGGCGACTAGAGCCGACTCATTGCGCCGTTAATGACTGTTAGTCACCGTCAACTTTGACGGTCAACCATTATGTTTGACCTGCCCTTGAGACATATTTCCAGTCCCCGAGCTACTTGTCGGCGATAGGATTAAGCCAATTTCCGTGATGCACCGATTTTCGGCGAGCATATTTTTGGGACATATTTTCACATGGGTTTCTCACATATGGTTCATGGGCTTGGTGGACTTTTTGGTGATGGACTTTGAAGACCTAATTTTGGAAAGTGGGAAGGCTATAAAAAGAAAGGGTTTCTATTCTTTTGATATCACGTATTCTTTTTGGAGTTTTGCAGAGAGCCGGAGCTAGGGTTTGCTTTCTTTGAATATTTTCATCTTCTTTACTTTATTTCGATTATTATTTGATGATGAACTCCAATATTATGAGTAACTAAAACTCTTTTTGATTAAGGGCGATTTCGAAGCCCGAAATATGAATCTATATTTGATATGAAAAACTTGTTCTCTTGCATTAATTAATGTTATTGATTGATTTCTACCATGCTATTATTGTTTATGGATTATTTGTTGATTGTTTAAGTTCGAAATTAAATAGTTGATTCATAATCCTATTGCTAGTTTAGATTTTCTTCGACTTAGTAATTGTCTAGAGAAGATAAACACAAGTAGTAATATATAGGTATTGATGATGGGACTTTGTTAAGTACCTATATGTAGAAATCAACACTAGTAGGTGATTCATGCTTTTGAGTTCATCACTAGGAGCAATCTTATCTCACAGAATTTAGAGCACTTGTTCAAGTCAAACCTAGTAAGCGTACCTCTAGGAAACTTGGCAAGTAGGAACCGTAGTCGAGCGCTTCCGTATCCGGTGAGCTAGGAGATAATAACGGAATAGTTGAGCGTACTAATTATTCTAGGGTTGTTAGTAACATGATAATGTGAAGAATATAGCTATCTATCAATTTGGTTTGTATTAGTGGTCTAGAATGAACCTTTAATCAATTACATCTCATATTTGAATACATTTTACAATTTTCAGCGTTTCTACAACAAAATCATCTTTGCTAAGAGTATTTGCATAACAACTTGAACTTCATACCTCCCTTGGGACGATCCTACTTACATTATACTACTTGCTAGTCAAAGAGAAGTAGAGAAATTTATTTTTGCGAGATTGACACCTTGTCACTGGTGGGACCGGCGCAAAAATGGGAAGCTGATCGTGCTAGCTGGCGTGACTTGAGTTGAGAAACTGAGCGTGCTAGCTGGCGAGACCTAAGCGCAAGGTGGGGAAGCTGGCGTGCTAGCGGCGTGCCCAGGCGCGTTGGGAAGTTGGGCGCAATTGGTGGGGCCGGTGCAACTTGGGCGACGTTGGGAAGTTGGGCGCAATTGGTGGGGCCGTGCTACTTGGGCAACGTTGGGAAGTTGGGCGCCCTTGTGGGCCCGTTCCTTATATGCACGATTTTGGTATAGGGAATTCCTTCCCTATTTCAGAATCTCCACGCCCATATATATATAAAATCCCTTTCTCTCATCTTTGTTCTTCCATCTTTACATACTAGCGGCGCAGTCATAAAAAGAAAAACCGTTTGGGTATGTCTTCTAGTACTTCTCTTGTTTCCCTTTTCATGTAGGTGCAAACCTAAAAGTAGGCGTTTTATAATCCTTGCAATGATATTGCGCATATGATTTCTTAGCGTGCTTCTTGTAGAAAATATTGTATATATGTACCCCGTGGAAATACGTATATATGATTCGAACCCGTAGAAAAACGCTCCATATATAATTTTGAATCCAGAAGAAGGATACCATGGACGCATTCGATCCCGTAGAAAATAATCTGCGTGCATGGTCTTGAACCCGAATAAGGATCTTTACGCACTTGGAGCCGTATAAAATACTGCGTATATAATTTTTGAACCATGAAGAAAATCTGCGGCGCACTTGAGCCCGTATAAAATACTGCGTATATAACTTTTTTTTTTTTGAAGAAGATCTGCGTGTGCATTTTCGAACCGTAGAGAATCTTGTATATGTGCTTCATATGACTTGAACCCATAGGAAATATTGCATATATGAATTTAGGACTTGAAGAAAATCTTCGTGGGCAGTTTTGAGTCCGTAGAAAAATGCTTCATATATAATTTTGAACCCGAAGAAGGATACCATAGACGCATTCGATCCGTAAAAATACTTGCGTATATAGTTTTGAACCAAGAACGTCTGCAGGACGCACTTGAGACCGTATAAAATATTGTGTATATAATTTTGAACCTCAAGGAAATCTTTGCGTGTGTAGTTTTGAACCCATGAGAGAATACCGTATATGAATCCCGAAGAAGAATCTTGTTGTTTATGAATCCCGAAGAAGTATACTGTATATGTGCTTCATATGACTTCGAACCCATAGGAAATATTGCATATATGAATTTCAGACCTGAAGAAAATACCGCGCGTGCAGTTTTGAGCCAGTAAAGAATACGCCCTCTTTTTTTTTATTTCAGGTTTTCCTTTTGTTGGGCGCGGTTATGTGTCAGGGAGATAATTTTGTTTTTCTCCGTGTGCAGATATCTTGTTACTAAGTTGTTATGAAGAAATCCGAAAAGATGTTACTTGAACAAAATTTCGCCTCATCGAAGGATGTCCATAGTTCCAAACCAAACACGGATGATGAATTCTTCGCAAAAAAACTTGCCTCGGCTCGGAAAAAATCACCCGAGGTTTACGTTGCCAATTTTGTTAACGGTGGTGAAGATGAAAAGAAGACACGTTCGGTTCGCCCGAGAGAACACCATACATTTGTCTTCATAAAGGGTATATTCCACTTCCAACATTGATTTCGGGATGTGTCAAAGCCCATTGCGTTCTTTTGATAGATGGGTTGAATTCATGGTGAGTAGGAGCACATAAATACCAACTTGACTCGAGCGCGATTATGTGATGTTTGTGAGCTTGATAAATCTCCAGTTAGGAAGGACATCCGGGCTTGGTTGCTTTCATCTCAGAGATGGTGTTCGGACACCCATACGATCATATGTAGATGGGGTGAGATAACTTTCTCCTTGGAGAGTGTGGCTCTCTTCTTTGAATCTTAGGTAGCGGGAATCTTAACATCCAATTATCCCGAAAGTGAGGGGAAGATGCGGGATGACCTTGCCGCTAAGTTGGGAGATTTCGCTCGGAAAGACTTCGCTGCGAAGTCGAAGGATTCTGTCCAGGAAGAGGATGAAAGGTGCCTTCAGCTGGTGGATATCTCAATGGTTTCCGGACGAGTGGAACCTAAACGACCCGGTGATCTTCACGTTGCGGCGTTTTTGGCTCTCAAAGTTTGTCTAGAGACATTTTTGACGGCAGTTACGTAGAAGGAGATAAGACCCGAGTTGCTAGTGATTCTTTGTGAAGTTGGCAAAAGGCGAAGTTCTTCCCATTGGCAAGCTATTTCTTGGTTCCCTCGTATGTGCATCTGGATCACCTAGTTTTGAACATGCGAGTTTCGAATGGTTTTATGAAAGTGGATTCATATGTGCACGTTGCTTTCCCCGCAAGCCCAGTTATGGGAACACTTTGAGAAGTATGCCCGAAACCGTTGTCTTCGATTCCCGCGAGTTGGGGGGTTCCCGAATTCTTCGATGGGTGAGCTGGGCGTCCAAGAGTTGGCATGAGCTTGGTTAGTCTTCTCGATAAGTCGTATGAAATCGGTTTTCGCCCATGGGAGCCGGTCCATAGGTCGGTAACTCAAATTGACACCTTTGCTTCTGCTCGGTCATGTCTTTGTCTTGGTGGCAATTTGGCGTTGGTG